>OX422215.1:655675980-656060980 GCA_949130495.1 Sambucus nigra | reverse complement strand
TCGTTCGAATGACTTTTGGTTTGAACGAAAAACTCGTTCGAACGACACTTCGAACGAACTTACAGAAAGTTGAAAATTTTCATTTTTAGCCCGGAAACTTTATATACTTTATATAAAAGTTTTAATAGAAATCTTTATGAAAACAAACAACAATTTTAAATAAACTTACACCCATTAAAATTTTGCAAGCTCCTATATATATATGTAATGCATTCATACCTTGGGAGCATGGAACCACTGTTGTTGATGTAGAAACGAGGCACATAAACTCGGAATTTGGTGAAGCTTTATACTCTTTGCCACTATGTCTTCAACTAAACTCGTCATAGGCTTGAAATAGATACATTGAACACTATCTTATGACTCAAATATTTTTGTTCGGAATTGATCCAAAACAACAAGGGACTCAATTGGAAATTTGTATTTTTCATTAAATAATTTGAATTACTCAAAAGACATAAAAATAATTTGTATTTTTCATTAAGCTTAAAATACTAACTGGTAAAACACAAATGATAAACCCAAACTTTTTATATTTTTCAATTAATCCAAACAAACTAAATATAATACAAAAAGATAAACAAGTCATAATTTCTAGCATGGGATATGAAACAAGGCAATGACTAGAAAATGACTAAACATGCATACACCTAGCAATGATATATAATATGAAGCACAAACAACTAGGGTATGCACACAACACTAACACATTCAACCTTTAAATTTAGCAAGGGAGGTTTCATGTGAAAGTAAATGAGGATCAACAAATCTAATATCTAGCGCATTTAAAAATGATTTCTTAACCCATATAGATTTGTATTTAAAATGATGGGGATTGAGAAATAAAGTAATGCTAGACAAAGACTTCGTAGGACTTCTTTTAAGATAAAAACATGTTGACCAAATGTGACCTTTCCTACCACAATGTAAGCATGTGTAAACACAAGGAATGTTACCTACGGTGTGACCCTTTTTATAGTCTTTGGAAAAAATTGATCCTCTAAACCAAACAATGGTTTCAGCTTTAACAACGGAAGTATTTGAACAAGATGTGCTAGAACCATTATAACTACTACTCGAGTCTTGTAAATCATTTTTCATTTTTAAAATTTCGGACTCAAGTAATAAATTAGACTCCTCAAATTTACGAGACTCCTTCTTTAAATTTTCAATTACATTCAGAAGGTTATCACGCTCCCCCTTAATGTGAGGAAACATGTCCCTAAGGGTCTTTTCACGAAAATCACTCTCTTTCTTGGAATTTTCTAAAATATCAAAATTGTAATGTAAGTCCATGAGATTTTCACGAAAAATATCTTTTTGAGATAGGGAGGTTTGCAAAAATTCAATTTTATCTTTAAAACAAGAATTTTCATTCTCAAGAAATTTAATTCTTTTTACAAATCTCAAATTTAATTCCTTTAAATTTTCATTACATTTATTAAGCCCATTCAATTCCTCTCGTATATGTAAAATTTCATTATCATTACCCATTGAGAGATACAAGAAAATGAGAGTGAGTAAAAAATGAACCACCTAAAAATACAAGGAAACACAAAAATACAAAAAGCCGAAAAACGGATCTTTAACGCGATAAATTAGCGCTCCGGCTCTGATACAAATTTGAAACGCCGTGGGCCCCCAATTTTAATCTTCTTTTTAAAATGTGATAATTTCCTTTTAAATTATGCGGAAGCGAGTGATGGTTCAACAACAAATTTTAATTTCATTTTAAATTAAAATTAAACAAAGTGAAATTAATTTAATCACACACTTCTGTTAATTTCACTCAAACCAATTTAATCCAAGTCCTATAAATTTGCCTAACTTATATTTTCAATATTACCAAGTTAGGCCAAACCAGTTTTAACAAATGACTTGAATTAAATAAACATTAATCAATTTTAATTTAGCACGAAATTAAACAAGTGGTGATTAAAACCAAATTTTATCTTTTTTCCTAAGCATCCGTTCTAGGTGATATAGCAAGGTAAAATTAAACAATGACTCTCTACGCCGTGATGTACAAGGCAAAACCCACAATGGGAAAAAACCTCAGACGGCCCTAGCTTTAAGTCCACTAAGTATGGTTTTATAATTATAAGAAAAATGACTTACTTCCTCAACTCGACCCTTTCAAGCCTTGACGCGTCTTCTTCTAAACACCTCCGACTAGTAGACAACTCCGGAGCTCCACCACAATCTTGGGCTCTTCCAATGAGACAATAGGTACACCGTCAACCACACATGGTGCCTTTCACCATGTGAGAATGCCGCAACAAAACAAACTTCTTATTTCTTTGAGGGATGTAGAAGGAAACCCAAACAACATCTTTAATGCGGTAGAGAAAACCCGGTGCCAAACACTCCAAGAAAGATCTATATATATTGAAACTTGGGTTAAACAATATGGGTGAAAACAAAAGTGTATATGAATTGTTTCTTTAAAAAACAGACACTTTAAACTTGAACTTTTTCTTGGAAAGATGAACCCTCAAAACTCTCTCTAGGAGTTGGATTAGAATAAAAAAGTTAAAAGAAAAAGTTGGTTTCCACACTTATTTAATCAGGTAAAAAGTTAGTGGGAAAATAGTAGTGGGAAAGTGGAAAAACTGCACAAAAACTGCCAATTAACTGTTCCCGCCAAATCTCGTTCGAACAAGATTTTTCGTTCGAACGAACTATCTAACGAGGTTCCAGAGAGAACACGTTAGAAATCTCGTTAGAACGACATTTCGAACGAAGTTCCAATGGGCAATATGGGAACTCGTTGCAAAACTCGTTCGAATGACTTTTGGTTTAAACAAAAAACTCGTTCGAACGACACTTCGAACGAACTTACAGAAAGTTGAAAATTTTCATTTTTAGCCCAGAAACTTTATATAAAAGTTTTAATAGAAATATTTATGAAAACAAACAACAATTTTAAATAAACTTACACCCATTAAAATTTTGCAAGCTCCTATATATATATGTAATGCATTCATACCTTGGGAGCATGGAACCACTGTTGTTGATGTAGAAACGAGGCACATAAACTCGGAATTTGGTGAAGCTTTATACTCTTTGCCACTATGTATTCAACTAAAATCGTCATAGGCTTGAAATAGATACATTGAACACTATCCTATGATTCAAATATTTTTGTTCGGAATTGATCCAAAACAACAAGGGACTCAATTGGAAATTTGTATTTTTCATTAAATAATTTGTATTACTCAAAAGACATAAAAATAATTTGTATTTTTCATTAAGCTTAAATTACTAACTGGTAAAACACAAATGATAAACCCAAACTTTTTATATTTTTCAATTAATCCAAACAAACTAAATATAATACAAAAAGATAAACAAGTCATAATTTCTAGCATGAGATATGAAACAAGACAATGACTAGAAAATGACTAAACGTGCATACACCTAGCAATGATATATAATATGACGCACAAACAAATAGGGTATGCACACAACACTAACACATTCAACCTTTAAATTTAGCAAGGGAGGTTTCATGTGAAAGTAAATGAGGATCAACAAATCTAATATCTAGCGCATTTAAAAATGATTTCTTAGCCCATATAGATTTGTATTTAAAATGATGGGGATTGAGAAATAAAGTAATGCTAGACAAAGACTTCGTAGGACTTCTTTTAAGATCAAAACATGTTGACCAAATGTGACCTTTCCTACCACAATGTAAGCATGTGTAAACACAAGGAATGTTACCTACGGTGTGACCCTTTTTATAGTCTTTGGAAAAAATTGATCCTCTAAACCAAACAATGGTTTCAGCTTTAACAACGGAAGTATTTGAACAAGATGTGCTAGAACCATTATAACTACTACTCGAGTCTTGTAAATAATTTTTCATTTTTAAAATTTCGGACTCAAGTAATAAATTAGACTCCTCAAATTTACGAGACTCCTTCTTTAAATTTTCAATTACATTCAGAAGGTTATCACGCTCCCCCTTAATGTGAGGAAACATGTCCCTAAGAGTCCTTTCACGAAAATCACTCTCTTTCTTGGAATTTTCTAAAATATCAAAATTGTAATGTAAGTCCATGAGATTTTCACGAAAAATATCTTTTTGAGATAGCGAGGTTTGCAAAAATTCAATTTTATCTTTAAAACAAGAATTTTGATTCTCAAGAAATTTAATTCTTTTTACAAATCTCAAATTTAATTCCTTTAAATTTTCATTACATTTATTAAGCCCATTCAATTCCTCTCGTATATGTAAAATTTCATTATCATTACCCATTGAGAGATACAAGAAAATGAGAGTGAGTAAAAAATGAACCACCTAAAAATACAACGAAACACAAAAATACAAAAAGCCGAAAAACGGATCTTTAACGCGATAAATTAGCGCTCCGGCTCTGATACAAATTTGAAACGCCGTGGGCCCCCAATTTTAATCTTCTTTTTAAAATGTGATAATTTCCTTTTAAATTATGCGGAAGCGAGTGATGGTTCAACAACAAATTTTAATTTCATTTTAAATTAAAATTAAACAAAGTGAAATTAATTTAATCACACACTTCTGTTAATTTCACTCAAACCAATTTAATCCAAGTCCTATAAATTTGCCTAACTTATAGTTTCAATATTACCAAGTTAGGCCAAACCATTTTTAACAAATGACTTGAATTAAATAAACATTAATCAATTTTAATTTAGCACCAAATTAAACAAGTGGTGATTAAAACCAAATTTTACCTTTTTTCCTAAGCATGCGTTCTAGGTGATATAGCAAGATAAAATTAAACAATGACTCTCTACGCCGTGATGTACAAGGAAAAACCCACAATGGGAAAAAACCTCGGACGGCCCTAGCTTTAAGTCCACTAAGTATGGTTTTATAATTATAAGAAAAATGACTTACTTCCTCAACTCGACCCTTTCAAGCCTTGACGCGTCTTCTTCTAAACACCTCCGACTAGTAGACAACTCCGGAGCTCCACCACAATCTTGGGCTCTTCCAATGAGACAATAGGTACACCGTCAACCACACATGGTGCCTTTCACCATGTGAGAATGCCGCAACAAAACAAACTTCTTATTTCTTTGAGGGATGTAGAAGGAAACCCAAACAACATCTTTAATGCGGTAGAGAAAACCCGGTGCCAAACACTCCAAGAAAGATCTATATATATTGAAACTTGGGTTAAACAATATGGGTGAAAACAAAAGTGTATATGAATTGTTTCTTTAAAAAACAGACACTTTAAACTTGAACTTTTTCTTGGAAAGATGAACCCTCAAAACTCTCTCTAGGAGTTGGATTAGAATAAAAAAGTTAAAAGAAAAAGTTGGTTTCCACACTTATTTAATCAGGTAAAAAGTTAGTGGGAAAAAAGTAGTGGGAAAGTGGAAAAATTGCACAAAAACTGCCAATTAACTGTTCCTGCCAAATCTCGTTCGAACAAGATTTTTCGTTCGAACGAACTATCTAACGAGGTTCCAGAGAGAACACGTTAGAAATATCGTTAGAACGACATTTCGAACGAAGTTCCAATGGGCAATATGGGAACTCGTTGCAAAACTCGTTCGAATGACTTTTGGTTTGAACGAAAAACTCGTTCGAACGACACTTCGAACGAACTTACAGAAAGTTTAAAATTTTCATTTTTAGCCCAGAAACTTTATATAAAAGTTTTAATTGAAATCTTTATGAAAACAAACAACAATTTTAAATAAACTTACACCCATTAAAATTTTTGCAAGCTCCTATATATATATATGTAATGCATTCATACCATGGGAGCATGGAACCACTGTTGTTGATGTAGAAACGAGGCACATAAACTCGAAATTTGGTGAAGCTTTATACTCTTTGCCACTATGTCTTCAACTAAACTCGTCATAGGCTTGAAATAGATACATTGAACACTATCCTATGACTCAAATATTTTTGTTCGGAATTGATCCAAAACAACAAGGGACTCAATTGGAAATTTGTATTTTTCATTAAATAATTTGTATTACTCAAAAGACATAAAAATAATTTGTATTTTTCATTAAGCTTAAAATACTAACTGGTAAAACACAAATGATAAACCCAAACTTTTTATATTTTTCAATTAATCCAAACAAACTAAATATAATACAAAAAGATAAACAAGTCATAATTTCTAGCATGAGATATAAAACAAGGCAATGACTAGAAAATGACTAAACATTCATACACCTAGCAATGATATATAATATGAAGCACAAACAACTAGGGTATGCACACAACACTAACACATTCAACCTTTAAATTTAGCAAGGGAGGTTTCATGTGAAAGTAAATGAGGATCAAGAAATCTAATATCTAGCGCATTTAAAAATGATTTCTTAACCCATATAGATTTGTATTTAAATTGATGGGGATTGAGAAATAAAGTAATGCTAGACAAAGACTTCGTAGGACTTCTTTTAAGATCAAAACATGTTGACCAAATGTGACCTTTCCTACCACAATGTAAGCATGTGTAAACACAAGGGTGTGACCCTTTTTATAGTCTTTGGAAAAAATTGATCCTCTAAACCAAACAATGGTTTCAGCTTTAACAACGGAAGTATTTGAACAAGATGTGCTAGAACCATTATAACTACTACTCGAGTCTTGTAAATCATTTTTCATTTTTAAAATTTCAGACTCAAGTAATAAATTAGACTCCTCAAATTTACGAGACTCCTTCTTTAAATTTTCAATTACATTCAGAAGGTTATCACGCTTCCCCTTAATGTGAGGAAACATGTCCCTAAGAGTCTTTTCACGAAAATCACTCTCTTTCTTGGAATTTCCTAAAATATCAAAATTGTAATGTAAGTCCATGAGATTTTCACGAAAAATATCTTTTTGAGATAGCGAGGTTTGCAAAAATTCAATTTTATCTTTAAAACAAGAATTTTGATTCTCAAGAAATTTAATTCTTTTTACAAATCTCAAATTTAATTCCTTTAAATTTTCATTACATTTATTAAGCCCATTCAATTCCTCTCGTATATGTAAAATTTCATTATCATTACCCATTGAGAGATACAAGAAAATGAGAGTGAGTAAAAAATGAACCACCTAAAAATACAAGGAAACACAAAAATACAAAAAGCCGAAAAACGGATCTTTAACGCGATAAATTAGCGCTCCGGCTCTGATACAAATTTGAAACGCCGTGGGCCCCCAATTTTAATCTTCTTTTTAAAATGTGATAATTTCCTTTTAAATTATGCGGAAGCGAGTGATGGTTCAACAACAAATTTTAATTTCATTTTAAATTAAAATTAAACAAAGTGAAATTAATTTAATCACACACTTCTGTTAATTTCACTCAAACCAATTTAATCCAAGTCCTATAAATTTGCCTAACTTATATTTTCAATATTACCAAGTTAGGCCAAACCAGTTTTAACAAATGACTTGAATTAAATAAACATTAATCAATTTTAATTTAGCACCAAATTAAACAAGTGGTGATTAAAACCAAATTTTATCTTTTCTCCTAAGCATGCGTTCTAGGTGATATAGCAAGATAAAATTAAACAATGACTCTCTACGCCGCGATGTACAAGGAAAAACCCACAATGGGAAAAAACCTCGGACGGCCCTAGCTTTAAGTCCACTAAGTATGGTTTTATAATTACAAAAAAAATGACTTACTTACTCAACTCGACCCCTTTCAAGTCTTGACGCGTCTTCTTCTAAACACCTCCGCCTAGTAGACAACTCCGGAGCTCCCCCATAATCTTGGGCTCTTCCAATGAGACAATAGGTACACCGTCAACCACACATGGTTCCTTTAACAATGTGATAATACCGCAGCAAAACAACCTTCTTCTTTATTTGAGGGATGTAGAAGGAAACCCAAACAATCTCTTCAATGCGGTAGAGAAAACCCGGTGCCAAAAACTCCAAGCATGATGTATATATATTGAAACTTGGGTTAAACAATATGGGTGAAAACAAAAGTGTATATGAATTGTTTCTTTAATAAACAGACACTTTAAACTTGAACTTTTTCTTGAAAAGATGAACCCTCGAAACTCTCTCTAGGAGTTGGATTAGAATAAAAAAGTTAAAAGAAAAAGTTGGTTTCCACACTTATTTAGTCAGGTAAAAAGTTAGTGGGAAAATAGTAGTGGGAAAGTGGAAAAACTGCACAAAAACTGCCAATTAACTGTTCCCGCCAAATCTCGTTCGAATTAGATTTTTTGTTCGAACGAACTATCTAACGAGGTTCCAGAGAGAACTCGTTAAAAATCTCATTAGAACGACATTTCGAACGAAGTTCCAGTGGCTAATATGGGAACTCGTTGGCAAACTCGTTCGAACGACTTTTGGTTCGAACGAAAAAATTGTTCGAACGACACTTCGAACGAACTTACAGAAAGTTGAAAATTTTCATTTTTAGCCCAGAAACTTTATATACTTTATATAAAAGTTTTAATATAAATCTTTCTCAAAACAAACAATAGTTTTAAATAAACCTACACCCATTAAAATATTCCAAGGTCCTATATATATATGTAATGCATTCATACCTTGGGAGCATGGAACCACTGTTGTTGACGTAGAAACGAGGCACATAAACTCGGCATTTGATGAAGCTTTATACTCTTTGCCGCTATATCTTCAACTAAACTAGTCATAGGCTTGAAATCGATACATTGCACACTATCCTATGACTCAAATATTTTTGTCTGGAATTGAGCCAAAACAATAAAGGACTCGGTTGGAAATTTGTGTCCTTACACTTGGCATGCTAGGGCTATAGTAGTGGAGAATGTTTATGGAAATTATGGTTTGAGTTATATGAGGGTCCCAGAGTTAATTAGGCATATTGAAATAACTAACTTTGGATGTTTGGTGTGTTAGGATGCATGCTCTGAAACAGAGAAGTTCAATTATATTTGTGTCCCATTCAAAGCAAGTCTGGATGAATGGAGGAAAGGGTGTAGGCCAGTTATTAGTATTGATGGTTGCTTCCTAAAAGGAAAATATGGTGGAATATGTTTGTGTGCTATTGGAATGGATGGAAACAACGATATGTTTCCATTAGGTATTTGAATATGCAAGAAAAAATTTGGATACAATTGGTAACAATTCCTCAAACTTATTGTACCAGAGCTTAGAAAACAATTCCATAAACTTATTGTCTCTGACAGATAGAAGGGTTTGGTCAATGTTGTATAGAACAATTTTAGGAGCACTATTAAAACACAAAGTCCTAAGGGACATCATAAATACTGCTTTAGGCATATGTTCAACAACTTGAACACTTATTTCAAGGTAAAACACATAAAAACCTTTGTTAGGCTGCATCATCATGTTATAGAGTGCAGTATTTTAAGAAGGCTTTGGATGAGTTTGACGTGGCTGCACCCAGGACTAAAGAATATTTATTGAAGGAGGATCCAAGTCTTTGGTCTAGGTCACACTATGACTAGGTGTGCAAATGTTATCACTTGACAAACAAATTAATCGAGAGCATTAACATTTTTATTCTGTCCATAAGGGATAAACCAGTGTACTCTATGATTATGAGTGTGTCATTTCTGCTAATGAATCTAATATGTGATACAAAGAAGACAACAAGCATGTGGTTTGAGTATGGTTTGGTACTAAAGGTAGAGAAGGTGATAAGCAATTATAAGAAAAATTCTATTAACTATCTCACAGATTCATCTGGAAATGGGACATAATGTGAAAGGAACTACACTCTAGAGCACTAGAAAATTGATTTGAACAACCACACTTGCACTTGTGGTGAGTGGCAAGTGACTGGAATTCCTTGTGTTCATGAAATCCATGTTATTACAAAAAATGGGGCATCATTTATCCAATAAGTTATGTGTAATTTGTTCAATTTATTTATTCAATTCTTATGTTTAATTCTTGTTTGTTTTGTAGATATTGCAGCCCATATTTATTTGTGAATGCATATAGTACATCCTATGATGATAACACTAAGACTATATGACATGAAAATTAATGGGAAGAGGCAGTTACACAACACTAGTTGATATCTATTCCACATTAGACATAATTTTTTCAATTCATTTGTTCTATTCTTGCATGTGTATTTATATAGCCCTTACAAATGCTCTTCCACCAGTGATGACAAGAGCTCCAGGCACGCGAGTGATAAAAATAAATAGATGAGATTATGAAGAAGTAGTAGTGCCTAAGGGGAATCACAAAAAATGTAAAAAGGGGGGTGGATTTGGTCCTAACTCGAGGGGATAACAAGGAGGTCTAGCAACTACTAAAAGTGGTGGTAATGACAGAGGAAAAGGTAGGGGAAGAGGAAAGGATGATCTTAAAAGTGGTGGTAGAGGCAAGGGTGTTAGGGGAAAGGGTGGTAGATGAAATTGTGGTGGATGAACAACTTAGTGTGTTGCAATTGAAGTTGTGTCTGTTTTGCAAGGTGTATGTTTTGCATGAGCATTTGCGAATGCTATTTTGCAAGGTGTAATGGTGTAAATCATATGTGAATGTTGTATATCATATGTGGTTGTTTATGCTACAGGTGTAATGCCACTATTATGACTTAATGAATGAAGAATTTCCATCAATTTGTTCTAGTTCATTTTAAAATACATTAAATTTTAAGATTATTGTTCATCAACTCTTTTACATCACTTAATTTCCCTTTATATGTCACTCTCTTGCCTTTTTCTTCAACTGTCATTTTCACATCACCACTTCCCTTTCCTTTAGAGCTTGAAGTGGACGCACTTTCTTTATTTCTGAGTTGAGGTTGGTCAATTCACTTGAAAGCCTTGCACTATGGTTACCCTTCGCATTTAAGAAATCTACATCCATGGCTATGTGGTTAAGAAGACCAATACACAAACATTTTTTTTGGATAACCATAAACATATGGCATACCATGTCAAGGGAAATCTTTAAGCCAATGATCTTCTTGTTCACATTTAAAAAATCATAATCCCTTCTTACGTTGATTTTGACCACCCATTTTTCTATTTTTTATTGATTATTTGGTGTTGAAGCTTTGTGATGCTTTAGAAATGAGTTTTTATGTTTCTTTTACAAGGAATGTGATAATAAAAAGGGTCCTAATGACTATATTCATCCTATTTAAACATGGGCCCTTCGATTATAATGTGAGTGAGATGGTCTTTTTTAAAAAACTTACAACAACTAACAGGTCTCACTAATGGTGCGGTGCAAACACAAATATCACTATAAAATGAGGGGTAGTAACTAATAAATGTCATGTTAACTTTTCTTTTTGAATCGTCATATTTTTAATTTTTTCTTTTAGATAAAAAAGTGTATTATTTACTTACATGTAATGTTATCTTCAAAAACATGATTTTAGATTTGCTTCAAAATATGTATCTAAATATATGATAACTTTCAATATTTTTTCAAATGGAATAAATTTGTAATAAACAAGGTGCATGGATTTCACAAGTTATATCTTGATATTTAATTATTGCTAGAGACTAAACAATTAAAATTCAACTTTCAAATTCAACTCATAATATCAAGTTTAATTGTTATTGTTGTAGATGTAAAATCGTTGTGGATGAAAAACATTTGAAGGAGGCTCCTTATTGGATTTACATTAACTTTTATTCTCACATTTTAAGATAAATTGAACAAACTTTTGTATGTACATTGACATTTTCTATTAATATGTTATTTGTATTTTATTTTAAATATCACAACATATATTAGTTGAATGTTTTTTATAGTATATTCCTAAAGTTGTCAACATAACATAGCGTCGACATTTGTCGTTCCCACACGATGATACATGCACGCTTAATTAAGACATTTATTAATTTTGTATTGTCTCGATTAAAGTAGACACATATGTATTTGATCAATACATGCATTTAGTTGGTTCATGTATTAGGAGGTTCACGTACAGAAGTCGAAATGGGATATGTTTACATTAAATGTAATAGACACATGTATTTGGGTATATACATTTTAGAGGTCCTATAAATATCCATGTAATATTGGCATTTGAAGTGAAGTCATAAAAAGTCAAAAATATTGTGTGACTAATAAAAAAAAATTCTCACCTCATATTGAGTGTTATTTCTCAAATATTGAGTGTGTTAGTGTATTTTATTATCTCTAAAATATTTTATATTTTTGGCAGTCATGTATTTGGATGAAGCGATTTACGGATGTGTTATCAAGTTGAATGTATACTTTAGCTACTTGAATGACGTCTCTAATGAAAATTCCTTTACTGTTAGAATTTTTAGGGTGTGATGGTTTCAAATGCTTTAGTAAGTTTATTAATTTGTATGTTTACTTCACGCATTAGTAGTGAACTATACTTACACTTACAATTTCCAAGCTATAGATACTAATATGTTAAGCTTATTAGGTTTGATAAAGTATGTTTTGTATAAATTTATAACATGGTATATATTGTTTAAAATGTTTAATGTTACATATTAAGATTTTGTAATCTATTCGATGAGTTAATGTTGAATGTTTTAGGGTTATTTTACGTTTCTTTCTCTGTACTTTTAAATATGACACTCGCTTTCATAAGAGTTTTTATATAATATTTTAGCATTAATTTTCATTTATTTAAAATAATTTTAGGTATTTTGAGTAAAGTCCTATGTGAATAGATTTTATGGGAACCGATTCCATGTTTTTTTTCTCAGGCATTGGTCCCATAACTCCCATAACTGCATAACTGGGTTTGTTATATCTCCCATAACTACAGTTATTTTGAACGTGGGTTGAGTATCAATAGGATTGTTACGAAAACACTTAAATGCCTGGGATTATTTACTAGAAAATTTGATTGGGTGGGACTAAACCCCCAAAGCCCCAAATAAATTTTAGATATTCAGGCACATTATCCAACATCAAAATATCGTTCTACTATGTTAATTATGTTTTCAAGATGCCTTCACCATATTCTCTGTGACAACCCGCTATCCGGAATAAAGGGTGGCCAGCCCTATACCCCGATAAAATAGGAAATCATTGATAAATATCATTCTCAGCATCACAACAATATGCAAAGTATAAGGAATAACCACTCTATATTCCAGAAAACGGGTTATCAAAAACTTTGATTTGAAATAAAAAGAAAACATTTTCAACAACCCATAATAGAAATAGAGGGTGGAAACCCCCACAAGTGTATGTAAGAACCCAAAAGTTACAAAAGGACCGAACAAAAGGTCGGTCAATACCATCCATACAACATACATATAGTACCAAGTGTTACATAATAAATTCATTATACAATTACAACTGTGTGGGCAACAAGCCCGAATGAACCGAACATAACTAGAAACATAAACAGAGGTGTCTACGCAAAATCCCGTGAAACCCGCACAGTGTCACGGCTCCTCAAAACATGCGGAAGGGAAAATGTCATTACGGGCGACCGTGCGGCGGAACACCTGAACGGATTATATATGTATACATATACAACAAGAAAGGAAAACCGGTCAGGGCCGGGTATATGTAATCAATAGATAAATGACAAGTATGATAATGATGCACAATTAAGCATGGATGATAGTCTAGCATGTTAACAGCATATAAGGAACTAAAACTGGTGAAGGACTACATAGAGTGAGATTCATAATAAAACAGAATTAAAAGTGCTTATGAGCCTTTATCACCTTTAACCGTATTTCAATTTAAATATTCATTTTCCATTCCTTATCAGGAATATAATTGTCATCATGTGCTCTATATGGCACTAATCTCAATAACATGCTCTTTGCGGCATAATTTGCTCTTTATGGCATTAATGTTCCATCGAGTCCAACTCGATAATTAGAATAGTCATAATATAAATATAACGTTTCTAAGACCGCCCGTCCGGGTTTCCCCACTGTGCGCGTCCCTAAATAACCATCATCTTCCAGGGCCTAACGTAAGACAACCTGGGATCCTATCGCAAACGTCGGGAAGCGGCCTTGAGCCTGCGTGGTAGCCAAGACCACACCCGGAATCTTCCTACCAGCACAGAAAAATATACAACCATAAGCGCTCCCATGGCCTAGGACTATATCCACCCTGCATTCATTAGCCAGGGGGCTTCACCTATCGTGCGGACTTCCCTTAAGATGGTATTTAGAGAGGTGTGTAACATCCATTTTATAAATTTCCATTACATGATTAGTAAATTATCATTTACCTTTACAATTTCTCATTTTAATTGAATGTATAAGCTAATTCGGGACTAAGAATAAGTGGTACCGACATAGCATCCTCAAAAGGAATTTTAGACTCCAAAGTTATCCCCAAAGCCTCCGTTGGCTTTAATACAAACCATCAAGTCAAAATGTAACTCAAGTTGAATTCTAAGGTCTCCAAAATTGACCTTAATACATTCTAGACCGATATAAAACTACAAGACAAAAGTGATGCCTAAACATCACCTTAAATTCCCCCTTGAAAGAACCCTAGATGAACCCTTTCGAGTCTAGGGTGTCGACCCAACTCAACTAGCACTCTAAACCCTATGTTTACTTCATTTAAGAAGGTCCCTAATCAATAATCCTAAAGAAAAGGGCTAAAAATGAAAAAAAGAAAAAGTTGAAAAAATGCAGGGCTACCGAATCGATTCGCCCCCTTGGCCGAATCGATTCGGTCAGAAAGTTTGAGATTATGCATAATAGCCGAATCGATTCGCTCAGAGGGCCGAATCGATTCGGACTAAAAATCTGGGTTTCTGCATAACTGCCGAATCGATTCGGACCAATTCCGAATCGATTCGGTCAACTAGACCTGAGCACTGGCTCTAGCCGAATCGATTCGCCCAGGGGGCCGAATCGATTCGGGCATGCGATTTTGCCAAGAAATGGCTATGGAGTCTTGGACTCCATTTTCTACCTCAACTCAAATTTCTCCAAACCAAACTCATATACCAACACTATAAGAACATCAAAGATGCTATTGATCATCTTAAAACCTCATGAATCAACTTAGAGTGAATCAAAACCCAAAATATACATAAGAAAACCCTAGGTTTACTAAACTAAATCAATACACCATTATCACAACAAGTCATCTATCTCAAGACACAAATAGCAAGTAAAAACTTGCCTTGATTCAGCAAATATGCAGATTCCTTGGTGTAGTAGCAATTTCTCTCAATCTCCAAAGCTTTCTCTCTACTCTTCTCTGTTCTCTCTTAGGTTTAGGAAGGGATTTTGGGGAAATAGAAGACTTGGTAGGCTTAAATCGTGACTTAAGGTAAATGCCCCACTTAATTAGCCAAAAGTGCGATAAAATAATACGCAATAGCATAATTAAGGCACAACCAGTCAAAAATGCCCAAAACTACAAAATACAATATGGCACATTATTTGACTATCTCGCACGTTCCGGAATCAACTGCAACCTCCAAATTATCATTTGGACCTTTTAAAATTCAATTTTGGTTCCGGTCTCATTATTAAGTCAAATATCATTTTAAATTCAGATGATATTAATAAGCATGACATAGCGATATTTTCCCAAAATTATGATATGTATGCAACCTCATAATAAATATCAACTTTTCTACATTGAATTAACATTCAAATCATAACCCAATACTGGTCTCTAATTACTATACTAAGTAATTACTATGAAATACGCTCTCATGAGCGAGGGTTATTACATTCTCCCCCTCTTATGAGGGAATTTTGCCCCCAAAATTCGGGCGTACCTCATGAGAAGAGATGTGGATATTTCTCCCGCATCTCGTCCTCGCGTTCCCAAGTTGATTCGCTTGCATGATGATGACTCCAATGGGCTCTCACTAGAGGCACCACCCGAGACCTTAACTTCCGCTCCCCAAACTCCAGGATAGCAACCGGTTGTTCTTCATAAGAAACATCGGGCTGCAAGTCGATGTCTTCGAAAGGAATGTGCCAAAGGGCACCTTCACACCTTCTGTACTTTTTCAAAGAGGAGACGTGAAATACATCATGAATTTGTTGTAAAGGTTCCGGCAAGGCAAGTTGGTATGCCACGGGACCAACCATTGCAATAACCGGGAAAGGTCCAACAAAACGTGGTGCAAGCTTTCCTTTCTTCCCAAAACGTTTGATGCCCTTCATCGGGGACACTCGCACCAACACTTGGTCTCCAACCTCCAATTCCATGTGTCTCCTACCCGCATCAGCATAGCTCTTTTGACGGTCTTGGGCTATCCGTATACGATTTCGAATAAGCTCGATCTTCGAAGAAGTATCTTGGATCATTTCAGGTCCAAGGAACTTATTATCACCCACTTCCAACCAACAAGCGGGCGATCTACAAGGCCTGCCGTACAGAGCTTCATAGGGTGCCATTCCTATAGTAAATTGGTATGAATTATTATAAGAAAACTCAACCAACGGAAGGTATTGTTCCCAACTGCCTTTAAAGTCGAGTATGCACATACGAAGCATATCCTCCAACATCTGGTTTACCCTTTCAGTCTGACCGTCTGTTTGAGGATGATAGGAAGAGATTAACTTCAATTCAGTCCCCATAGCTCCCTGGAAACTCTGCCAAAAGTGGGACACGAATATTTTATCTCGGTCAGAGACAATATTCAAAGGTACCCCGTGGAGTCTGACGATCTCCTCAATGAACAATTGGGCATAACGAGCGGTATCATAATCGGTGCGCACAGGTAAGAAGTGTGCCAACTTAGTCAAACGGTCGACAATCACCCAAATTGAGTCATGACCCTTCTGCGATCTTGGCAAGCCCGTAACAAAGTCCATCGAAATGCTTTCCCATTTTCACATGGCAATCTCGAGCGGTTGTAACAAACCTGTCGGTCGCTAGTGGTCAATCTTAACCAACTGACAAGTAGTGCATTTAGACACAAACTCGGAGATATCCCTCTCCATACCCGCCCACCAATACAAACGACGCATATCTTGGTACATCTTATCCCCGCCTGGATGCACCGTAAACATGGACCCGTGGGATTCCGCCATAACTGCACGTCTCAAATCTCCATCATCGGGAACCACAAGTCTTCCATGGAAGCGTAGTCCACCCTCAGGACCAATTGAGTACGACTCCGCTCCCTCAGACAACAACTGGCGTGTATGGTCTTGACAAACCTTATCTCTTTTCTGAGCCTCCACAATCCTTGCTATAATCGTGGGAGTAACCGTCATCACGGAAAGGAATGCTCTCACCCCAGCATCCTCCAAGCTGAGTTCTTTCCACTTAGCTTTCCACACCTCAGCTAAGTCTCCATCAGGCTTTCTACTCAAAGCATCTGCTACCACATTCGCTTTTCCGGGGTGATAATGAATATCAAATTGGTAGTCTTTCACAAACTCCAACCAATGGCGCTGGCGCATGTTCAAATCCTTTTGGGAGAATAAGTACTGCAGCGATTTGTGGTCGGTGAAAAGACTAAACTTTTCCCCCAAGAGGTAATGCCTCCATATCTTCAAGGCAAATACAACGGCGGCGAATTCCAAGTCATGTACCGGATAGTTCCTCTCGTGAGGCTTCAACTTACGAGAAGCGTATGCAATGGGTTGTCTCTCTTGTTGAAGAACACCTCCTAACCCCATAAGAGAGGCATCGGTAAAGATGAGATATTCCAATCCCGGCCTTGGCAATGCCAGGACTGGAGCTGAAGTCAGTCTATCCTTGAGTTCCTCAAAAGCCGCTTGGCATGAACTGTCCCAAACAAATCTTACTCCTTTCCGGGTCAAATTCGTCAATGGGATAGCAACCTTAGAAAAGCCCTTAATGAATCGACGGTAATAACCCGCCAAGCCCAGAAAACTACGAACTTCAGTGGGCGTCGTGGGATGACCCCACTCCTTCACCGCGATCACCTTACTCGGGTCCACAGACACGCCTTGGGATGACACCACATGCCCCAAAAATTGAACTTCCTTCAACCAGAAGCCACACTTCTCAAACTTTGCATACAATTGATGATCCCTCAATCTCTGAAGGACCAACCGTAAGTGAACAGCGTGATCCGACTCTGTCTGAGAATAGACTAGGATGTCATCGATAAAGACGATGACAAACTGGTCAAGGAAATCCCGGAATACCTTATTCATAAGGTCCATAAACACTGCAGGGGCATTGGTTAGCCCAAAGGGCATAACCAAGAACTCATAAGATCCATAACGGGTCAGAAAGGCCGTCTTTGACACATCTTGCTCTCGTATCCTCAATTGGTGATACCCCGTCCTCAGGTCGATCTTTGAGAAGTAGGAAGCTCCCCTAAGTTGATCAAACAAGTCGTCGATGCGAGGTAAAGGGTATTTGTTCCGGATGGTGACTTTATTCAACTCTCTATAGTCCACGCATAACCGGAGAGAACCGTCTCTCTTCTTCACGAACAATACTGGAGCGCCCCAAGGTGAGGTACTACGCCTAATAAAGCCCTGCTCCAGTAACTTCTGAATCTGATCTCTCAGCTCCCTCATCTCCACAGGAGCCATTCGATAAGGAGCTTTGGCGATCGGTCGAGTTCCCGGCATTAAGTCAATCACAAACTCTATCTCCCGACTTGGAGGTAATCCCGGTATCTCCCGAAAAACATCTTCAAAATCTCTAACGATCGGAAGAGAATTTAGGGGAACCATGACATCTCTAGATGCATCTTCCGCAATACAATATAGATAAGCACTCGTGCTCCCTTCCATACAAGGCATAACTACCAGGAACATCTCTTGTCCCGGAACCGCAAAAACTATACTCTTCCCGTAACAATTCACTATGGCACGGTACTTCACTAGCCAATCCATACCCAAAATTACATCGTACCCAACCATATCAAGGACGAGTAAGTCAGCCTCAAAACACAAGTTACCAAGGTTAATTCCTACGTTTTTACATACGAAGAAAATCAATGAGCCATCGCCCATAGAGGATTCGACGCTAGTGAAAGTACTTTCAGCAGATTTTATCAAACCCGTAGTCTGAGCAAAACTTCTAGAAATAAAGGAGTGTGTAGCACCCGTATCAAATTGAATTCGACCCATGTGCCCATGAATGAGAAACTTACCCTCGATCGCCGGTGGTGCCGGAGGAGCTGGAGGAAGCAAAGCCTCCTGAATGTGGTAAACCCTTCCGTACTGCAATTGCCCCTGTTGAGGTGGAGCAATCGGATTAGGCGCTTGGGGCGGAAACTGTACATACGGCTGCTGTGGGGCCCGAGGAAGATGCCCTCCAACCAACTGAGGACACGCCCTTTTATAGTGGCCCAGCTCCCCACACTGAAAACATTTGATTGCCGTAATATCCTGGTTTCTACCTTGGTTATTTCAGAATTGACCCGCACCTCGGCCCTGTTGGCCCCTACCATCATTTCCACCTCTACCTCCCTGTGGTTGCTGACCACCTTGACCTTGCCTGTTATTATTGGGGTTGCCACCAGCATTAAACCCGCCGAACCGTTGACGCTTGGACGAATCCCCCTGCTGAGGATCCCTCTCAACCTGCTTGTTCCCCGAGGATTGGGACGAATAAGATGTTCCCCCTCCGCTCCCAACACCTCCCTGCCTCCCCGCTTGACCCACAGTAACAACCTTCTTCTTGTTTAGCAAAAACAATCTGTGCTCTTGACAATGAAGCAACGCGGCATTCATCACATCACCAAAAGTCACCAGAGATGGGTTTCCCAGCAAATGTTGTTTTATTCGCCAATGTAAACCTCCCACAAACTTGGAGATCCTCTTCGATTCTGGAGTTACCTCATCCGGTATAAAACTGGCTAACCGGTAAACTCTTCCTCATACTCAGCAACTGACCTCTCCCCTTGAACCAAATCCTGCAGCTTTCTCTGCATTTCCCTCTGAACTGCGGGAGGGAACTACTTCCCATCAAACAAAGCCCAAAAATTTGTGATGGACATAGTATCCCTCTGTTCGGGTGTCGTCATTGACTCCCACCAATGTAAGGCCGGTCCTACCATCTTGAAAGTAACGAGAATCTGCTTCTTCTCCTCACTACATTCCACCATCCTAAGATGGCGCTGCATATCTCTCTTCCACTGGTTCGCCTTGATAACATCCGAACCTCCCTCAAACTCCCGGGGATGTCCCTTAAGGAAAGATTCCCTCACCCGTTCCCACTGAGAAGGTCCCGTGGGAACTTGTGCTTCTTGTCCCCTAACTTGGGCTTGTGGCATTTGTTGGGCCACGGCAGTCATCGCGGCATTGACAGCTTGGGCCACAATATTTGCCACTTCAGCGGCACTGATAATCCCCTGCTGCGGTGGAGGACCAAACTCATCCTCAACAACCCTATTACGTCTAGCGGGACGTCCTCTCTTCGGCGGCATCTGAGATAAAGATGAGAGAGAGTTAAAACATAATGTAAGACAATCGATTTAGCAGAAGATCGAATACATAGGCAGCAAAACAATCCTGACATTAAGTTCTATATCAAAGAACGCTACGGTAGAACGTGACAAGTCCGCATAGATCCTAAAGACTCTAGAACCTGACGCTCTGATACCATCTGTGACAACCCGCTATCCGAAATAAAGGGTGGCCAGCCCTATACCCCGATAAAATAGGAAATCATTGATAAATATCATTCTCATCATCACAACAATATGCAAAGCATAAGGAATAACCACTCTATATTCCAGAAAACGGGTTATCAAAAACTTTGATTTGAAATAAAAAGAAAACATTTTCAACAACCCATAATAGAAATAGAGGGTGGAAACCCCCACAAGTGTATGTAAGAACCCAAAAGTTACAAAAGGACCGAACAAAAGGTCGGTCAATACCATCCATACAATATACATATAGTACCAAGTGTTACATAATAAATTCATTATACAATTACAACTGTGTGGGCAACAAGCCCGAATGAACCGAACATAACTAGAAACATAAACAGAGGCGTCTACGCAAAATCCCGTGAAACCCGCACAGTGTCACGGCTCCTCAAAACATGCGGAAGGGAAAATGTCATTACGGGCGACCGTGCGGCGGAACACCTGAACGGATTATATATGTATACATATACAACAAGAAAGGAAAACCGGTCAGGGCCGGGTATATGTAATCAATAGATAAATGACAAGTATGATAATGATGCACAATTAAGCATGGATGATAGTCTAGCATGTTAACAGCATATAAGGAACTAAAACTGGTGAAGGACTACATAGAGTGAGATTCATAAAAAAACAGAATTAAAAGTGCTTATGAGCCTTTATCATCTTTAACCGTATTTCAATTTAAATATTCATTTTCCATTCCTTATCAGGAATATAATTGTCATCATGTGCTCTATATGGCACTAATCTCAATAACATGCTCTTTGCGGCATAATTTGCTCTTTATGGCATTAATGTTCCATCGAGTCCAACTCGATAATTAGAATAGTCATAATATAAATATAACGTTTCTAAGACCGCCCGTCCGGGTTTCCCCACTGTGTGCGTCCCTAAATAACCATCATCTTCCAGGGCCTAACATAAGACAACCTGGGATCCTATCGCAAACGTCGGGAAGCGGCCATGAGCCTGCGTGGTAGCCAAGACCACACCCGGAATCTTCCTACCAGCACAGAAAAATATACAACCATAAGCGCTCCCATGGCCTAGGACTATATCCACCCTGCATTCATTAGCCAGGGGGCTTCACCTATTGTGCGGACATCCCTTAAGATGGTATTTAGAGAGGTGTGTAACGTCCATTTTATAAATTTCCATTACATGATTAGTAAATTATCATTTACCTTTACAATTTCTCATTTTAATTGAATGTATAAGCTAATTCGGGACTAAGAATAAGTGGTACCGACATAGCATCCTCAAAAGGAATTTTAGACTCCAAAGTTATCCCCAAAGCCTCCGTTGGCTTTAATACAAACCATCAAGTCAAAATGTAACTCAAGTTTAATTCTAAGGTCTCCAAAATTAACCTTAATACATTCTAGACCGATATAAAACTACAAGACAAAAGTGATGCCTAAACATCACCTTAAATTCCCCCTTGAAAGAACCCTAGATGAACCCTTTCGAGTCTAGGGTGTCGACCCAACTCAACTAGCACTCTAAACCCTATGTTTACTTCATTTAAGAAGGTCCCTAATCAATAATCCTAAAGAAAAGGGCTAAAAATGAAAAAAGAAAAAGTTGAAAAAATGCAGGGCTACCGAATCGATTCGCCCCCTTGGCCGAATCGATTCGGCCAGAAAGTTTGAGATTCTTCATAATAGCCGAATCGATTCGCTCAGAGGGCCGAATCGATTCGGACTAAAAATCTGGGTTTCTGCATAACTGCCGAATCGATTCGGACCAATTCCGAATCGATTAGGTCAACTAGACCTGAGCACTGGCCCTAGCCGAATCGATTCGCCCAGGGGGCCGAATCGATTCGGGCCTGCGATTTTGCCAAGAAATGGCTATGGAGTCTTGGACTCCATTTTCTACCTCAACTCAAATTTCTCCAAACCAAACTCATATACCAACACTATAAGAACATCAAAGATGCTATTGATCATCTTAAAACCTCATGAATCAACTTAGAGTGAATCAAAACCCAAAATATACATAAGAAAACCCTAGGTTTACTAAACTAAAATCAATACACCATTATCACAACAAGTCATCTATCTCAAGACACAAATAGCAAGTAAAAACTTGCCTTGATTCAGCAAATATGCAGATTCCTTGGTGTAGTAGCAATTTCTCTCAATCTCCAAAGCTTTCTCTCTACTCTTCTCTTTTCTCTCTTAGGTTTAGGAAGGGATTTTGGGGAAATAGAAGACTTGGTAGGCTTAAATCGTGACTTAAGGTAAATGCCCCACCTAATTAGCCAAAAGTGCGATAAAATAATACGCAATAGCATAATTAAGGCACAACCAGTCAAAAATGCCCAAAACTACAAAATACAATATGGCACATTATTTGACTATCTCGCACGTTCTGGAATCAATTGCAACCTCCAAATTATCATTTGGACCTTTTAAAATTCAATTTAGGTTCCGGTCTCATTATTAAGTCAAATATCATTTTAAATTCAGATGATATTAATAAGCATGACATAGCGATATTTTCCCAAAATTATGATATGTATGCAACCTCATAATAAATATCAACTTTTCTACATTGAATTAACATTCAAATCATAACCCAACACTGGTCTCTAATTACTATACTAAGTAATTACTATGAAATACGGTCTCATGAGCGAGGGTTATTACATTCTCTTTCACAATGTGAGTCTCCAAAAAGTATAATTTTTCTTGTAAAGCTAGTTTAATTTATTTAAGTTTTTTTACCAATTAGTCCCGTTTACTAAGTATGTAGTTCAATAGGACTTATGATCTTTTTTTTTTGCTCCAACAGGTCCCATGAAAAAATATTTCTCCTCCAATAGGTCCTATTTGTAGAAATATAGTGAATATTCATTATATGTATAATTAGAACTTATTGGAAAAACATTATTATAGGACCTATTAGGAAATGTCTTATGTAAATAGGAATTATTTGTCAAGCTCCCTTAATTTATTTACTAGCTGTCATTAGCTAGTTTTATTTACATTCCATTATCTTCCCAATGAAACTCAACCTAAAACCTTCTATGTGCGATGTGTGGCATAGATGCCTAGTAAGGAACCAAAACAAAGATATCTGGACGCCCCCAACCCCCTGAAAAACGGTTGTGCAACTTTTCTGACGAAAAAAACTGTGTATCTATTTTCTTGAGCAAAGGTCTCTCTACCAAAAACTGTTCCTCAGGTTTGGAAATTTTCTCCTCCTTTTTTTTGTTTCTTTCTTATTATTTTTTTCATAACTAATGTCTCCATTGATATAGTCTAATTGTTGGCATATTAGAATATGCAATGTGTTTTGTAAGATAATTGTAAAAGTATTGTCAAATAGGTTAAAGATGATCTCATGTCCACATAATATTTGGTACCCAAAGTGCTTCTATGTCGAATTGGTAGATTGTTTATAAGTTTGTATCGGGTTTGAGATTATACATGCGATGAAAGATTGGAAGGGGGGGAAATAAATCCTTCCCTTTTTTGCCTTTCTTTCTTTTATAATTAGATCAGTGAACTTTTTTTCCTTAAATATCAAATTTATATATCTAATTAATAAATCAATTATTCGATTTAGGAAGATATATTTTCTGAAATATTAGAATTGGAGATTTGAACTTTTTAGGTTGATTCACATTTATGATTATGATTTTATTTGTTGGGTTTAATTGTTTATCAATCTATTAATGATTAAGTTAATTAACAATTCTTATTTTAATTATTTGTTGAATTTTATAAGGTGTAAGTAGGAGATTTTCTCGTGCATATTCTAATTGCATAGTTAAGATTATTTCTATCTTCAAGTATTTTTGTAATTGTATTCACTTGATGATTGACTTATTTGTAAAACATGTTCATATTTATCTATTTTGAAACATTAGTTCGCAACTCACGAACTAGGTGGTGAAATTTAAAAGGAGAGAAATTAGAACTATTTAAAGATAAAGTATTAAATGAAGCAACATGGAATAGCGAGGAAGAAACTAGCATGATGTGGAATAAGATGGCCACATGCATTAGGAGAATATCAAAAGAAATTCTTGGAGAATCAAAAGGCAAAGGGCCACAGTATAAAGAAACTTGGTGGTGGAATGAAGAAAAGTACAGAACATAGCAAAAATTAAAAGGGAGTGCTTTAAAATTTGGCAAACAAATAGAAATGAAGAGAATTTTGAGAAATATAAATGGGCTAAAACGGAAGTTAAGAAAGTGGTAAGACATGCTAAGTTAAAAGCATATGATGATCTTTATACAAAATTAGGAACACAAGAAGGGGAAAAAGTATTTATAAGCTTGCTAAACTTAGGGATAGGAAAACAAAAGATTTTAATAATGTTAAGTGCATCAAAAGTGATGATTCGAGAGTTCTAGTCAAAGATGATGAAATTATGGAGAGATGGAAAAACTACTTTAAGAGGTTATTAAACAAAGATAATGGGAGTAGATTAGATATAGAGGAACTTAGGGAGTCTCGAGAAAATATAATTTTCGTAGAATAAGGACAACAGAGGTCAGGATTGCTCTAAAATAGATGAAAACAGGGAAGACTTTAGGACCAGATGGTATCCCTATTGAGGTTTGAAAGTGCTTAGGGGAGGATAGAGTATCATGGCTAACAAAATTATTTAATAGAATTTTAATGACTAATAGGATGCCCGATGAATGGAGAAAAAGTATTTTAGTACCTATTTATAAAAATAAAGGGGACATACAAAGTTGTTCAAATTATCGTGGTATTAAGTTAATGAGTCATACAATGAAACTTTGGGAGAAAGTGATTGAATATAGATTGAGATTGAAGACAACAGTATCTGAGAATCAATTTGGGTTTATGCCTGGGAGGTCAACAAGGGAAGCAATCTATTTATTGAGGAGATTAATGGAGAGGTATAGGGAGAAAAAGAAGGATCTTTATATGATTTTTACAGATTTAGAGAAGGCGTATGATAGGATACCTAGAGATATAATATGGTGGGTTGTACATAAAAGAGGAGTGACTCGCAGATATATTGATGTGATCAAGGATATGTATGATCATGCGATGACTACAGTAAGAACATCAGCCGGAGAAAGTAGTGAATTTTCAATTACGGTAGGGCTACACCAAGGTTCAGCATTAAGTCCTTATCTCTTTGCTCTTGTTATGGATGAGTTGACTGGACAAATACAAGATGACGTGCCCTGGTGTATGCTATTTGCAGCTGATATTGTTTTAGTGGATGAGACTAAGATGGGGACTAATGCTAGGTTGGAATTATGGAGAGAAACTTTAGAAACAATAGGATTTAAAATAAGCAGAACTAAAACAGAATATGTGGAGTGTAATTTTAGTAGTAATAGGAGGACAAATGGAGATGTGGTGAAATTGGAGGGTCAAGAAATACCTAGAAATGACCTGTTTTGTTATTTAGGAACGATTATACAAAAGGATGGAGATAATAGTGATGATGTTACACATAGGATTAGAGCAGGCTGGGTTAAGTGGAGAAGTGCTACCGGCGTTCTGTGTGATAGGCGTATACCTTTGAAGTTAAAAGGAAAATTTTATAGGATGTCCATTAGACCCGCCATGTTATATGGGACAGAGTGTTGGGCAACCAAGAAACAAAATGTGCAGAAAATGAGTGTGGCGGAGATGCGAATGCTAAGATGGATTTGTGGTAAAACTCAAAAGGATAAAATTAAAAATGAACAAATTCGTGAAACGGTAAAAGTAGTTCCAATAGAAGATAAATTGAGAGAAAGTCGACTTAGATGGTTTGGACACGTCAAGCGTAGACCAATGGATGCTCCTGTAAGGAAGAGTGATTTAGTTAGTATTGATGGTAACCCGAGGGGTAGAGGTAGGCCTAAATTAACTTAGTGGGATATTATAAAAAAGGACATGATATCATGTGGTTTAACCGAAGATATTGCACTGGACAGAATGGAATGGAAAACTAGGATTCATGTAGCCGACCCCAAATAATTGGGAAAAGGCTTTATTGAGTTGAGTTCGCAACTCAATGGGGAACGAATTTCTTGTCGATTGCATGACTCGTTGGGCAAAATTTAGATAGATTTTTTTTGTAATACCTGAATGTTAATATTTAAAGACTACAGGGATAAAATTTCTTTATTTAATTTTTAATGAATTCTATTATTGAACTAAATATTATCATGATTTTATTTATTTATATGTTTTTTAAGAACTTTGATTTGTTATTAACCCACCCCTTCAAGTAATCTAAGTCTGCCATTCATAGACATCTAATAATATGTGATGATAAAACTCATTTATGCAGAAGTATAATTAGTTCAAAATCAACGTGAAATGAATATCCTTACAAAAAATTACATATATCCTGATGTATGGAATTTTGCTCCCCTTTTTCTGTCGGTGGTCTTAGTGCATGTGTCTCGCGGCCTGTAAAAAATGAATGGTTTTGAGTTTTATGTATGTCAGTCAACTTATAAAGTCTTTCTTACATAAAAACAAGGCAATTGAATAGTGGTGGAAGACTTTTCAATACAACTAGCAAGGAGCCCACACGATGCGCGAGCATAATTGTAGAAGACACTGAATTGTGAAAAGAAATATTATAATTCCTTTATTGAAAGTATATTTATGTCAAAATTATAATGAAGTATAGAAGCTACTGTGTAAATGGGTTTCAAATGGTGGATGCTAGTTAAAAAAATGAAAATCTCCAATATGTATGAGTATTGTAGCCATTGTTGTGTTCAATCAATCTAAAAGGGATATTCCTTTGTGCCTATAAAATATAAGAATTATATGTTAAATTCTCAACATTTTTAAATAGCTCACTATTTTGTATAGATATTAATCAATTTGGGGAGTAATTGGATAGCATTATTAGAAAACACATGTTGATGACATTCTAAAATGTTGGGCGTAATAATAAATGAAAGGTATCCTGCTGATTTGAGTCTTCTTGACGGCCTAGTATTTTTGCCATCGTCTTCCCCTTTGATATATGAATTTTGCGAAGTTGAATGTTATGAACTATGATCTTCCATTGAGTCTTCTAGATGCTAACTTAGTGTAATGGCCGTTTCCCTGTAATATTTTATTTATGCATAGATTATTATGTAGTGAGTTTTAACAAGAAATTTCAAGTCAAAATATGTTAATTATGAAGGTCTATGTATATAGTTGTTGATTAGGAAGTTTTTCATCAAACATGAATATATATTCCAACAACAAAGTTGCTTTAACAAAGTATTAAAATTAGTAGCAGTAACATAGATGCGTCGGCCGACAGGTGGCCGACCGAATTTCGGGGAACGCTTAGTCACACAAAAAATTAGGTAGCAGCAAGAAAAAAATACAAATCTTCATCCCACATGAAAATTTGTACCAACAACAAAGTTGTGTTAAAGAATTTTTGTAATTTGGCTTGGTGATTGTGCAAGTCTTAATGTTATAGGAAAATTGGTAGAAGTATCACAAATGCATCGGTCGATAGGTGCTCTTGGCTACTGATCGACTTCGACTAGCCTTTGTTTGTCGGTCAGGCTACTTTTGTTTAACGTTTAAAGAGAGTGGAAAGTAGGTAGGACTAATAAAAATGCGTCGGTCGACCGACGACATTGTTGTTTAACCGACATTATTTTTGTATTATTCCTCAAAAACAATTTGAGATTTGTGTTGAAATCCATATTTCATATTTCATGCTTCATGTGAAAATATGTATATTATGAAGGTCAATGTTTACATGTTGTGATCAGACATAGGTGGCCGACTTTCGCCAACGCTTCGTAAAACTGAAAAGTAAATAAGTGCCAAAAAAATGCAAATTTGGGGCCCATGTGAAAATTTGAATTAGCAATAAAGTTGTTATAATGAAGCATTTTCTGTAGTTTGGTTTGGTCATGGGGCAAGTCTTAATGTGACAAAAAAATTGGTAGCAGTAAAACAGATTCGTCGATCGACTGATAGTCATATCAGTTGACTAATATCGCCTTGCTGTTATTTGTCGGTCGATCGACTTTTGGGCCATGCTTAAAGACAGAGGAAAACATGTAGCAATTTAAAAAAATGCGTTGTTCGATCGGCTGCATTGTCATTTGACCTACATTATTTTGGGATTATTCCTCAAAAACATTTTGAGAGATGTAAATTAGGAATGTCTACTTCTCCATTTGGTCATCAGTGTATTATTCATGCAACATACAAAATTGCAATAGTAACATTGTTGTTTACTGTAATATTATTCACTGTTTAATTTTTATTAGCTTACAGATGGATGTAAGACCTTGCCTTACTAATAGAAACAAACATATAACAATAAATGACAAACATTTCCATAGTAACTATGAGTATACGGTTATAGTTTTACTTTATTTAGAAATTCTTGGCCTATTGTTTTGATTGGAATCTCTTTGGTAAAGTTGTTCATCTCCGTGTAGTTTTGCCACCCAAGTACCAAATTATGTACGTCAACTTTAGATGGAACATGCGGTTAGTTCCAATCACATTTGTAAGTACCTTTGGTATACTGATCTCATGTATCTATTAAGAAGTAATTTATGATTTGTTATTGGTAAGGATAGTAAAATTGCATGTCTGTTATATGAATATATAGGTTTCACAAATGCATATGTTCACACTGTGATCGTAGTTGAGATTGTCAGTAACTGGTAATTGTGCAAGAGATTCTGCAACTCTATTAAAGATGAGGAAGGTAGTGTAATACGGATCGTCCTTTATATGTACTTGGATTTTGTAACTATGACAGTAAGAAAATTTTTAGTTTTTAAGATTGCGATGTTTTTTACAACTATTAAATTTAAATTTGCAATGTTGTATTTCATTATCATTTATAAGTTAGTTGTTTGATATAAAACTTACCTTAGTTTACGGTACTTATTCTCTATGTTGCATGATTGACACCAAAGCTGATTGACAACGTATTGAACCTTTTTTTCACATATTACATGAATTATAGTACCAACCACGTTCCATTTCAATCTCGCTTATCTTTACATTGCATCACGTGAATTTTACCTATTATAGTCGTAAAGTAATTAGCATGATTTTTCAATCAATTTTATGAATATATGATGTGTTGGTAATTTTTTTAAAAGAAGACCTCGTCTCTTGACTCCAATCGTAGGTTCAGTATATCCGCTATGTTCATTATATCGGACGATGTTTGGTTTTTGATTCCAATTTTTGCTTGATTTTGTCCAATATAGTTAATATCACGTGTCTTTCCAGAGAATCTGTATCATTTATTTTATTAAATAAGAATTTAAAACATACTACGTATTATGGAATGAATAATGAATAAAAGATTACATACCTCGATTTGAAGCCATGCACTTCTTCAATGTCAAGATTTATGTAAACCTTTGTTGCGTTGGTTATTCAAATGGAGGAATTCCCTATTAATGTAAATTATTTTTAAATTTTATCACAGATTTCATGTATGTAAATATGTATTGTTGAAAAAAATAATCCAATTATAATAATTTAACTAATTTTACCATTAAACAATCTAACCGTTGATGATGTGATAATGACTATCATTATAGACGAGCTACTTTGATAGCATTCCTCTGTAATGTCATAAGGGTTATCACCCCAAAGAGTTACACTGATTCGTTCTCCTCTGTCATTATTTGTTACTTTATCAATCGATCATATAAATTTGAGATTGAAATTGTAAGATTGTACCATATGTTATAGTATTAGATATAGATATTACCTTTTATTATCGATCTCAATAAATCTTTTTCTCACCATTATTCCTTCTGGCATTTCATCAATTGTTGGTGATATGCTAGAAATAGCTCCCATGACATCTGAGAAGTATTGTCAATTTAGTAATTGTGCATCCATCCTTACACATGTTGATATAAAATGTGATTGAGTAAGTATTTGTTCAATTAATGTCGTTATCTGCTCTTGATCGTAAAGCACCGAATTCAACAAAATTGAAGGGATGTATTTGAAAAATTCGTCATTTTCATTTGATTCTTTTATTGATGTTAAGGGTAGGAATTTCAGCATGTAATCTTAAGGAACCGATATGTAGTTGAGTTTGTTTTCCAATACTCTGACGTTTGAAATATAATAGAAATTTACTTCTGTTATTTTCTTCGAGTATTTCTCAAGTATACAGCTTCGAACGCAAACGTGAATCACATCATCCTGTGTTTAAAGAATCGTTAAATTATTGAGTTATACTAATAGTAATAGAATACGTTTTGAATTTATGAATACAATTAGTACTTATGTCCTCATCAAGCATCAACATGCCAAGTGAAATCACTTCATCATTTTTCTTGAAGTTTTTAGACCTCCACTTCCTTCCATGATGAAATTTTAACACCATATTTCTCCTTATGTAAATCGAAAATTTTGTTGTAACTTTTGATGGCCATTATATACCTGCAACGTATTCAAATTTCATGTTATTTGCAATGGCACAGTAAATTTGCAATGTTATATATATATATAATAATGGGGTTTCTTATGTATACCATTTCACAAATGGCACAATACGTCTTTGTATACAATATTCTTCATGTAATTGTAGTGCTCTGGTTTTTCATTATTGATGAAAAATTTCAAACCATTAATATTTTTTACTCTTAAAACTGCAACGTAAAGTTGTCCATGACTAAAAACTAGTTTAGGAAGGTATATGCACACTTGATTAAGCGTTTTACCTTGACCCTTATTGATGGTCATTGAGAACGATATACGGACTGGGAATAATCTTTTTTGCACAATAAAAGGACATTTTGAATCAAAAGTGAACATTATTTTTCCTGGGATGAAAACCTTTGTTCTTATATGAGATCCCATAATAATTTTTTCTTCGATTACCATGGGAGCCAATTGGGTGATGATTAGGCGAGTTCCAATGCATAGTCCCGCATATTGATTTATGTTTTTAAAAATCATGATTGGTGAAGAGAACTTTAATTATAGTTGATGCTTTGGCATTCCAGGAGATATAAAAGTATTTAGGAACTTTATCGAAAATAATAAATCTTGGTCATGAATGATTCTTGAGATCTTGGAGACAGAATCGGAGCTTAGATATGTCTTTGGTTCCTCAGTTATTAACTGTAGCATCAAAACATTAATTTCATCTACATTTTGATTAGTTTGTGTCAATATTGCTTTGTCCCTCAAATATTCTGGATCGTGTAAATTCTGGATGAAATTTGTGTATGTACTGGATACGATATTTTGAATGCGGCCTTTTATACATTGTATAAGGAATTCATCGGGTATCTTAATCCAACAGGGTTGTTCATCATCATCAAATGATGTTACATGTATTTTACCTTCACCAAGTGCTAAAACCCATTCAAAAAATGATACAGAGTCATTTATGTGCAAGTCCTATGTAATTGTCAAAACATGGCACGAATCCTAAAGGCGGGACTTATTGATTGACGCTTTGACAATGTCTTATCTCCTTTGTTTGCAACATGTAATGTCTATCTGAAATCTCCTCTGATAAGCACGGTGATGCCTACAAATTTTCCTTTGAATGGATTTTCATCCTCTGAACACAAAATATCTTTCAGAGTTATGGCTAAAGCATCAAAAGCGTGAAGATGATCCATGAGTGCTTCATCCCATACGATACGACTTTCATTTTTGATTAAATCTGCTAAGTGAGTCCCTTGATGAATGTTACATCTTGAATCAGTATTAATTTCAATAGGAATTGTAAATCTTGAGTGAGGTGTATGCCCCCTGGTAGTAACAAAGATGGAATCCCTAATGAACTAACTACTAAAATAATTTTCCCTTCAGATCTTAAATGCGCGAGGATGGTCCTATATAAGTAAGTTTTTCATGTCCCCTAGCTCCATGTATAGAGTATGTCGATACTTTCTTCTCGTATACTGATTGTAGTACGAAATTGTATACGTTTAGTTGTTTAATTTTTAAACCATAGAATAGTTGGTTGTGTTCATCCATCATCTCTTTTGTATCATACGAGAACTCCTCCTTTACCATACGATTTCCCCGATAATGTATTAATGATTGATCCGACATTGGTATTGGTGGGAAGTCAGATAATCCCTTACCATTTTTCTTTAATATCTCATAAATCTCATATAGAGCGTAATTTCTTATTTGGTCATCGCTTAAGATCAAATGATCGAAGTTTAACATTTTTTTTGCCGCTATAGTATATCTTCTGATAAGATTTCCCAATTTTCTTCCCAAAGTTTAATTTGATCACTAACTTCACAGAACATTAGAATCACTGCGAACAATTCACATAAATGATGTCCAGTTGACCACTGAGAAGCTTGCACAAGGGCTTCATGCCATTTTGTATTGTCTTCTAGTGTAACATGCAGCCTTGTAAGTTGGATATAATATCCCGCCAAAAGTATTGACTTTTTCGTAATTTCTTGCTCCTCGAACCACATTCAACAACAATCGAAGGTAAAATATTTTGTCGGATGTGGAATGTGCATATGCAATACGTCCTAGGCATGTACATGACTTTCTTCATGTCCACTGTTTCTCTAATGGCTGCTGAACCCATTCTTTTGGGAATTCAGCATATGTGAGCTTTTTGGCATCTTCGTAATTACTATTTGCAACCATCCATTCTGCGAACATAGTGTTCTCTATGTCCATTCTATCAATTACAGTGTCTAATTAATCCGAGTCCGTAAAAGTCACCATGCGTCCTTTGGGAAAATGGAATATAAGTTGTTCAACACCAGCGCTCCGATATTGTATATCAAACTCAAATATCCTCCAACACGCTTCACATGCAGATAAATAACGACCGTTGAGGAAGTTTGTAATTTCATCAATCTCAAATTATTATTCTCACCCATTGGCAGTTCTTCTAGCTTCGGATTGCTCAAGTACAATTATTTCTCAGTCTCTTCCTTTGCTTAGATATTTAAATAAATATTTAATTGACCTTAAGTTGTTGCACCATTCGACATTTATATGATCTTGATATTTGACAACTAACTTGAGATTGTGTGGTACCACAAACCTGTTGTTAAGCTTCAGTACCATTTTTGTAACATGTCGACCATCCTCTGAACATCTGTAAATTAGGAAACTGTTATCATCAATCGTGGTGCGTTTCAAATATTTTTTGGGGAAGTGTTTAGAGAAACTTCCTCTTGACATACTTGGTCACTTTGTATATTCATGCCACATGGACCATGGATCATAAACTGAGATACATTGGTATATCCAGCAGATATTAGGTGTTCCAGCAGAAAAAATATCTTTATAATCAGGTATTCCAGCAGATATTATTTTTTCGACATCAATCGAGGTGGATTTCTTAGCATCCAAGTGTAAAAAAAATAGTATATGCACATGCGGAAGACCTCTTTTTTGAAATTCAATTGTGTAGATAGATGTAAAAATTTAGGTATGTCATTTTAAAAGTTAAATAATAAATGATTAGTAACGAAATATTTAAGTGAAAACCTAATATTTAACTTTATATATTTTAATATAAGTAAGAATAGACATACACGCAAGTACCCGACCAAAGTGATGTTTTTTTGTCAAGTCATTTAAAAGGTCATCAATTTTTATTTTAAACACTCTTGACACAATATCAAGTCTTTAATTTGGACGTTGCCCAGTTGAGCTAAAAAAATTAGTAATTTTTGTCATTTTAGATTGGCAGTGATGTTAGTAATAAGTCAGGGTTACCAAACCATCGACATATCACCATTGCATCTTGAAAGTTTTGAGACATGTATCTAGGACCTCCTGCGAATCTTGATGGCAAACTAATATGTTTTGCAACTGATGAGGGTATAGAGTCTCCCTACATTACAACATATGGTATCCATTTATAAAATTCAACTCGTAATTTTGGTTCGTTAGATCGCACCCACCAGAGCCTTTCTTCTTCTATGCCTGTATATGCACTTACGACATATTGTTGGAAAAATCTCCCCCGCAACAATAGAGTTTTACCTATGTTTTATCATTGTTGTAGTCTATATGTGTAAAACTCTCTCATAGTCACATACTTTCGTTTAATGGACTTTTTTACGACAATAGTATGATACTTGTTACCTAACTGGAATCCATCTTCTCCGTATGGGAAAAGAAGAGGATATTTCATGACCATGAATGAGGGATGAATTTGACTAATTCCTGGCAATCCATTAGACTTATGTTCAACAATAACATCTCTGCAAACATTTTCTTCAGTAAGATCTCTAACAATTAGTGCCAGAACTTCTGATGCCCTTAGTAGATTATATACTAAAGAAACATTTGTTCGTTGTCCCAGTAGTCTTATTTTTACTGGTAGGACATTTGATTCATTGAAACGATCTTCTTCCATCCTCAAGACTTTAGCTAGTTCATTGTTTGAATCGATCATAAACAAAAATTCGAGACCATTGTTGAGTCAAGCCTAGAAGAGTTGATATCTTCGCCTAAGGATATTATTCAATTACTTACCTCATTTTCGATTTCGTAGATGTAAATGTGAACAAACTTTGGAGATTTCCCTATAACATAAATTAATGAACCAATCTTGCGATGGGTTTGTCCACTTATATGATAAACGTATGAAGTACCTCCATTGCTTATACGATTGTCTACATTTGCATCGGTATATGCAAAAGAGAAAATTAAATTATGTGATCTAATATTGTCCTTAAATGATGACTGCCTACTTCTATTATCGGACGTCAAAAGATCATATAAAAGTGGTGGTGGATGACTCAATGTTGGGAGATTAATCCTTCCCCCTGGGTAGTATATGCTGAATTTGGGTACAACGGTTTTTTTACTCTCTTGTCATTCCTCTTCATATTAAAGAATAGAGGAACAATGTGGGTAGGTGTGTGAAGGTAAGCCAAATTCCCATGGTTGACAACAGTTCCCTACATATACATACACATTTTTAATATTTAACATCTTTTAAAAATATATATGAAAAAAACAATTTATAACAAATGAGAAAAAAATCTTAGTTTGGATCAACGTGTTTGGTTGAATGTGTATTTTTTCTTCAAAGAATCGATAGACTTTTGAACACTTCCTACGGTATAGACACAATAGTTGGCAGGATAAAATTTTCCATTTAAAGCATCCATAAACTCTTGAACGCTTCCTTATGTATATCCACAATAGTTGCTAGTTGCAATTTTCTCCTTTAAAATATCAAGTCAATCATGAACGCTTTCCACTGTATAGCCACAATAGGTGCGAGCAATTCTCGTGGTGGGACGTGAGTTGTAAATATCTGTTATATTGACAACCTTATTGTCTTCTTGAACAATGGAACATGAGGAAATAGATTTTATGTTTGGTATGTTTACGCTATTTACATGTGAGGTAATGGAATGATTACTACGTTCATCTACGAAAAGTCTGAGCTTGTCATGACTTTCGTTTTTGGGACGATATTGGGAATGTAATACATTACCTATTTCATAAAAATATCGCTCTTGGCACAACAACCTATGTAATTGCCTATTGAGTCTAGCTCGGGATGATTGTTCCATTGTAAATATTTATCGACATAAACTAAGAAAAGGTTAAAAATAATAACTTCTAATAAATTTAAATAATATAGGTAAAAATTCGTGTATGACCTTTTTTATTAATAAATGTAATTTATAATGTATTCCCCTTTAAACTTTAAAAACTTAAAACAATCCAGCATAAACGGAATAAAGAGTACTTTAACGACATATTTAAAAAGGTGCCAAATTTAGAATATATATTACCAAGTCATGTTAACGCACAAAAGCAATGCACAGACAATTTTAAACTATAAAACAAAATGCCGTAAAGAAGCATAGTTAAAGAAATAATGAATGTAAATTTTTGTCTCTGTCAATAAGATGAAGTAGATCCTAGTTCAAAACTAAAAATAAAGAGTAAATATTAACAACTAAAAGATATGATTGTATTCCATTTCAAAAGCACATATCAAACACTTGCGAAAAAAACTAACAACTAAGGAAAATAAAATTATAAAATAGAGGGGTCAAATGGTTTTCATAGCACTTGAGTGAAGTCTTGCTATAAAGTCCCTAAAGAGTCTTCAGGTGATATTGAATCAATGTTGTAAATTTTTTAGTTAGACAATGAAAATAATCAAAATATTATACTGAGGAAAAATAAAGAGGAGAACAAATCTGTAACTAATATTATAAGATACATTTGTTCAAAATTATATAGTCATTTATATGAATAAATATCTTCTTATATTCATCATTTTTCTATTAGTGTTTACATTTTTGTTGAACATAATGTAATACCCCGCACGTTTTAGTATTTAGAATATAATTAATTTGATAATTATTTCGGTTTAGTTCACTGCAAAAATAAGTAGCTTCTGAGACGGTGGCCTAACAGTCCCAAACGATGGTTTTTCCGTCTCAAATACTTTTTGGGATTCTATTTGAGACGGTTAGGGGGGGTCTTTTTGATAGGGGTTATAAATACTTTTTGTGATGCCATAACTGTCTCAAAAGAGTTTTTTTAGGCGAGAACGAATCCGTCTAAAAAGCTCATCATTTTATATAACCCTTTTGAGACGGCAGGAGAGCTGTCCCCAAAAGAGTGCTTTTGATATGGGAATTAATCTGTCTCAAAAGGTTACTATTTTAGAAGATCTTTTTGAGACGGTAACATAGCATCTTTAATAAATTTTTGGGGCAGTTTTAACCATCCCAAAATAGGTGAAGAGATCTTAAATTTTTTACACCAATATATTGTGGACAATAAAATCTATTCCTAAAGTTTAATATTGAATTGAATTACATTTGAGACAACACAACACAACACAACACAACACAACACAACGAATAATCATAAGACGTAATACATAAGATGATTTTCAACCAACACAACGAATCATTTTCATTCAACAATAGTTAGAGTTTTTACAGGCATCTCAAAATATTCATCAAACCAAAAATTACAACAATAAGTTCAAATATGCGACTTGGATAGCAAAAATTCATTAATTTCATATACTCCAAAACACGAAATGCTTTTGTCAAAGTAATCCCGCGATCGTAAAGCGTTTGACCTCCAAAATCGCCGATTAGCATTGCATGTTCTACAAAAATTATCACCTCTAAAAATAAAAAAATTATTGTCAATTATGTCAAAATTAATATCCCACTCATCAACAATACAATGTGCAATGAATCAATATAGTATATTCGCTTCACAAACAATATAAATATCTAACTACTATTATTTTTTTTAAATGGTAGAGTCCCCTTTGTTTATTCATGAAAACCACAAGTAGCCAACTTGTTTTAAACATTAAAATTGTTTCTAAGAATACTATATACCAAGCAAGAAAAAATTCTGACCATCACCATAATAAATTCTCACCACCACTCTAGTAAATTTTCATCACCTCTATTGGAAATTTAACTTTAAAAGATAGAATTTTCCACCCAAATATCTCTCAATATATAAACAAGTAATTATATGCATGAACTATATATTATTACCTGCGATTGGGATGTTAATTCAATATTTGGAAAAAGTTGTGGTTGCATCTCTTTATTTCCATGGTCCCTTATGTTGTTTTGCACGGAAGTAATTTGGGATGTCCTCTCTAAATCATTTTCCACAGGAGTTATGAGTGGTTACTTCTCGAGTGGTCTTTCCTCAACTATGAGATCAGACATAGTCAAACGACGACGATGACGACTATACTTCAATATCATGGATATGTATATTTGCATTTACATAGCAAGAAGTCACAATTTACTTATACATCACATTTCAACATCAGTTATGAAACTAATCAAACATGAAAGAATAAAATAAAATGATCGATCATTACCATAAAATGATGTTGTTCATTTCAAAATCATTACCATAATTAATGAACTGCAAATGTTTTTTACTCATCCTCAGAAACTGTTAATTACACAAAAAAGGAAACTCTCTTCATATCTAAATTGAAGCTGTGTGAAATGACTAAAACCAGAAAATAAGAGGAACATTAACTTTGTGTGGGGCGGAGAATCCTATGTTTGATGAGAGGTCTTACTAGATTCCTATTTTTTGTAATATGCACGACTAATAATGTTGTTCAAACAGGGAGGAGCACCGACAATTTTTTATATTGGGCAGTGGGACTTTTAGCTGGGGAACCTTTATACACTGCACTGCACTAATATCTACCATAAAAGTAGAGTAGCATTTCAGGCTGCCAATGAGGCCTTTTGGATTAAAGATTTTTTTTACTGAACTTGACATTGTTCCTACCATCAATTCAATGATAATTTTGTGTTACAACAACAATGGGGCCATATCATAGGCCAATGAATCAAGGTCTTATCAGAAGTCCAAGCAAATATAGAGGAATTACCTATTTTGGGACATGATATCAATAGCAGAGGAGATGGTAGCATATAAATAGTCAAATAAGAGGATAACATGGATGACCCTCTCACTAAGGTCTTGAATGATGTGACTTTTTGTCACCATCGGTAGAAAATGGGTTATAGTCGCGTAGTCAATTGTATTTAGTGCAAGTGGGAATTTGTTTAGAATATACCCTAAAACCAATTATTTAATTATATTTTGGAATTATTTCTAATAACTAATAGTTAGTAATCCATATTATCTTTTGGAAAAATTATTTTATATATTTATTGCAATAGACCATTGTAGAGAGGTTGGATCAATCATATAATATCGGATTATGATCATGAGCTCTCCACTACTTTGTTCCTCCTTTTAATTCTTTTTAGTGAGTAAAAATTACAGTGTGTCATTGACTGCTTTTTATCTATAGAGATGATGATCGACATAAACAGGGATTTTGTCATTGAATATTATTTTGATAAGGAAAAGTAACATACATGTGACCTTTAGTTTCGCAGAGGTCAATGTGGTGATGCTAAGAAAATGTTAAAGACTTGCACTGCAAGCATTCCTCTATGCAAACTACATGTTGCCAGCAGGGGCGGACCTAGGTGGTCCTGAGGGCGGGCCGCCCACCTAGGTTTTTCGGAATTTTTTCCCTGGCATATGCTCTTTTTTTTCTTTTTCTTTTTTGGACCTTTGTGTAACGTTTGATAATATAAGGTATTAAGTTTATGGGGCAAAAATAGAAATACATCTAATTCTAATTTTAGTACACACGCACGCTACCTATCTGATAACATACACGCGTTTAAACCTTTGTAACCTAAGTTCCAAACCCGTCTCTCTCTCCTTCCTCACGCAGCCACACTGCAAGCACAATTTCACAAACTCATCTTTCTCTCACCGCCGGCCTCCCGATCTCTTCCTTAGCGACTGAATGCTTTAACAGGTACAGGAGCAGCTCTGCTCCTCTCCGTCCGTCTCCGAGCAGCAACAGGGGCGAAATAGTCTCCCTCTCCGGTAATTTTGTTTTATAACTTTACACATATATTGTTAGTTTATTGTAAAAAAATAGTTTATTGAAAAAAATTAGTTTATTGTAAATATATTGTTAGTTTATTATAAATACATTGTAAAAAATTAGTTTATTGAAAAAACATTGTTAGTTTATTGTAAAAAACTAGTTTATTATTTGTTTTTTACAATAAACGAACAAGAGAGCAGCCCCCTTTCGTTTGAGTATGTTTTTTTTCAATAGATCTCATTAGTTGATTAGTTTTTAGTTGTTAATTAATTTTTAGTTATTGTTGTTAGTATGTTGAAATTTTTAGGAGTATGTTACTATATGCTGAAATTGTTGTTGTTTAGTATGTTGAAATTTGTTCCCAAAATTAGTTGTTACTATGCTGAAATTTTAATTAGTTGTTGTTGTTAAAAAATAATTTGTTGTTGATATTTTAATTTGTAACCAAAATAAAATTTCAAATTTAGGGCAATTATGTTGAATTTTTTTATTGTTATTTAAAATTTAGGGTAATATTTTGTTGAGTTATTTCGAAAAAAGTTTTCAAACAAAGTGGGAGCAAAAATTGGGTGAATATAAATATTAACATTTTTAGGGTTGAAAATTTGCAAAAAATGTAAAAATGACCCTAAAAAAAATCGCCTCGGGGGCTTCAGCCCCCGAACGTACCCCTGGCCTTTGTAAAAAAAATTCGCACCCCCTGATCGAAAATCCTGGGTCCGCCACTGATTGCCCGTTTATTATTTTAGTGTGTTAAGCATATCCCCATAGTTTCAAACCTATAGACTTTAAAGGGAAATGTTTTTTTAACAGCGATCCACAAAATAATTGAATAATTATTTTTGTTTCACATCCAAAATCAACATCCTACTGAAATATAACCAGCAATAATATCTTCTACCTAAAAAGTCCATAAAACCTTGGAATGGTATTATTCTCACAGTCTCATCATTTGTTTTCTTCAGTTTCATACAAATTACTAAAGCAAATGTCATTACCCTAACAGTTGATACCTTTAATGACAAGGTGAATGAGAAGGACACTGCGTGGTTTGTGAAATTTTGTGTTCCTTAGGGTAAACACTGTAAAAACTTGGGTTCATTGTGGGAGAATACGGGGAAAGCAATGGAAGGAGAGGATCAGATAGAGATTGGACAAGTGGACTGTGGTACAGATAAATCAGTTTGTTCCAAAGTGGACATCCATTCACATCCTAAATTTAAGCTCTTCTACAACGGAGAAGAGGTTACAAAATATCAAGGACCTAGGAACGTGGAGTCACTCAACACATTTGTTTTGGAAGAAACGAAAAAGGCAGCAGATAAGGCTTAGCTCGATAATGATGATAAAGAATTGTGATTACCTCTCACGTATTTGGTGGGGAAATAAACAACTTGTATATGAGGATTTCTCCTCTCTCTCTCTTTTTTGATTACCTCTCACGTATTTAGTTAGTATTTGAGTTAAGAACGAGGTGTTTAGCTTGCCTGATGAAAACTTGGGGGAGTAATTTATCCTCATAATTTTTATCGTTTTAGACATTTATGAGTTTAGGCCAAACAGAAAAATGAGCAAGGGTGAATAAGTTCCTATACAAGTTTAGTAAATAGTGTCTTTGTGGAAAATTACATGACATGTATGATTCTAAATTTTCAGAGCTTTAAAGTTCTAATGTTCTGATCGATAAAATGAGTGGGAAAATTACCTTCCTCCGTAAACAAGAAACCCCAAGGATGAAAACAAAGACACACGTGCCAATCCACACACCCCACAAAAGTTACTTTTTTCATTTTTAAAGACGAAACAAGAAAAGGCGAACACAATGAAGTTATTAGTTGAACCACTAATGCAGTAAATCTAACTAGTACCTGAAAACTAAACTACAAAGAACATCTTGGACAGGATGATCATGACGGGAATACGCTTCGACCATATAACCAATCAAAAAATTATTTGAGATAAATTGAAAGAAAAAGAGTTACTTAAGCATTCAATGCAATCCTAACACATATAATAGCTTTTTTAAATCAAAAACAAAAAAAATAAAAGACAAATCAGAATTGAAGTAGAACAGCAATTCATCTATAAGCAAAGAAGACGAAACTCGGAACAAACAACTCCTAATTTGCAGACTCACTTATCAGGAAGTCTAGATATAATAAACGAAGCAAACTAAAAATCCAAACAAACTTCTATCAGTAGCATCATTAGTGAATCATTACAGTTCTGATTGACGGGCTTCACAGCCTTATACATGAAAGATATCAGATCAATGGTTTGGAGAACGTGCCAATGCATGTAAAGCAATAAGAGTCATGAACTGCAGAACATTTTTACACCAACCCAGTAGCTGATTCACTTAGAATGAGGTTCTAGCCACTAGATGAAATTATTTAAACTCGAGACAGACCACCAAAAGTTATAAAAGACCAGATACAGCCACTTCAGCTATAACTACGTGAAATACGAATCCAACGATATATATATGATATATATATATATATATATATATATATATACACATACAGGGAGAGGTACCAAAAGAATGGACTTTTCAATGGTCCTTAACAAAAAATACATAACAACACATTAATTTTAATTCCTATACTGTAATTGGTCTGTGCCAAAGGCACCCGAGACTCCACCTACACCCCCACCTTACCCCGCCTCCCTCCCAACCACCACCATCACCATAGCAACCCTTATGACAGCAGGGCTACCATGGGGGTGGGGGGAGGGGGGGGGGGGGGGATAGATCGATTCGCGTGTTTGGTGCCGCTGGCGCGGATCAATTACACTATAGAAATTAAAATTAATGTGTTATTATGTATTTTTTTAAGGGCCATTAAATAATACATTCTTTTGGTCCACTACAGAACCTCTCCCTATATATATATATATATATATATATATATATATAGCCACTCTTACTGGTAACCATCAGGAGAAAGGACACTACCAGACACTAGGTTTCTTTTACTAATCTACTAGAGGTTAAGAAAATTTCTTTTATGCCCGCATTCTTTCTGTGCTAAATAAGGAGTTAAAAGTGGTTGAAATCACAAAAATGGAAAGGTGCAAGATAATTAAGGAAGTTGGTAATGGAACGTTTGGTAGTGTCTGGCGAGCATTAAATAAACAGACTGGTAAAGTTATTGCGATTAAAAAAATGAATCGGAAATATTATTCGTGGGAAGAATGCATAAATTTGAGAGAAGTCAATTCATTGAGGGAAATGAATCATCCAACTATCGTAAAGCTCTAGGAGGTCATAACGGAAAATGACATCTTGTACATTGTGTTTGAGTACATGGAATGCAACCTATACCAGCTTATTAAAGACAAGGTGGAACCTTTCTCTGAAACTGAAGTAAGAAATTGTTGCTTCCAAGTATTTGAAGGTCTTGCATACATGAATCAACCTGGATATTTTCATCGCGACCTAAGGCCAGAAAACTTGCTTGTTTCGAAAGGCTCAATAAAAATTGCTGATTTTGGTCTTGCTCGTGAAACCAATTCTCAACCACCTGACACGGAGTATGTCTCCACACGCTAGTATTGGGACCCTCAGGTTTTGCTCCAGCCACCAACTTATGGTTCTACAGTTGATACGGGGGCAATGGGTGCAATCATGGCTGAATTGTTTACCCCGCGTCCTCTTTTTCCAGGATCAAGTGAGGCAGGTGAAATCTATAAAATATGCAGCGTAATAGGTTGTCCGAATGGGAGTGAATGGGTTGAAGGGATTCAACATGCAAATGATATCAACTATTAGTTTCCACATCTTGTTGGTGTCCATATTTCTACATTAATACCATCTACAAGAAAAGATGCAATTAGCCTAATCAAATCACTTTGTTCGTGGGATCCGTGCGAGAGGCCAACAACCCAGGATGCCCTTCAACATCCTTTCTTCCAGACTTGCATTTATGTTCCACCATCTTTATGCTCCAAATTTTTTGTTACTAGGACACCTCCATCTTCTGGAATACGAGGAGCTTTGGAGTAAAAATCTGCTAGGAAATATCCTAGAGCTTTGCCTAATTCAAAGCCCACAAGCAACATGTCTTCGGCCAAATCTCATGCATCTTTAAGCACATGTGTGTAGAGTAATTTCGAGATGAATTATCAGGATGGTACTAAGAATGACAAGTCTTTGAAGGGCTCTCCCAAACTATTGGGTGATTTTGTATTTAGAACAAGTTGAATAAGAAAGAAGAGGAATTTGTATTCTGGAAAGAGAGGAGAAATACTCTTAATTTATGAAAGTTTGTTTTTCATTTCTTCCATTGCTTTCCTTACAATTCAAACACTCATATATAATACATAATAATGGGATGGGACACATCCCATAAAACAAGGAGACAACACTCCATAAAATACTCACCACAAAACATGTAACTAAAGCATGCCATAATATAAGGATTTTTGTCTCAGGTGGAACCCATCACATTAAACAACAATCTCCCTCTTAATGTGATGCTCCTTAATTCCCAAGAGTTCCCTTAATTGCTAAAATTTTCCCGGCGACAGAGCTTTGGTGAAAATGTCCACAACTTGATCTTTTGACTTGCAATATTTGAGTTTTATATCCCCATTTGTAATTGCTTCCCGGATGAAATGATATTTAATAGCAATGTGTCTTGTCCTGCTATGATAGACTGGATTCTTTGCCATTGTTATTACTGATTTGTTGTCGCAAAATAACTATGTTCCTTCTTCTTACTTTTCTTTCACATCTTCCAAAATTCTCCACAACCAAATAGCTTGAAAAGTTGCTAATGATGCGGATATATACTCCTCTTCAGCTGAGGATTGAGCCACAGTTTGTTGTTTCTTTGATGCCCATGAAAATACACCAGAACCTAGAGAGAAGACATAACCTAAGGTGATTTTCATGTCATCAACACAACCACCCCAGTCACTATCACAAAATCCAGTTAACTTCACATTCACATTTTTATAATACTTGATTCCATAATTCAGTGTGCCTTGTAAGTATCTTTACTCTCTTTTTCCTGCCCCAAGATGGAAATGACTAGGACAATGCATAAATATAGAAAGTAGACTTAATGCAAACATGATAGCTGGTCTTGTTGATGTTAAATATAACAAATTTCCAACCAAACTTCCGTAGAGAGTTTCATAAACATTTTTTCCTCTGTCTTCCTTCACGAGTTTTTCATTTACAACAAGTGGTGTTGTCGTCGGTTTACACCCAAACATTCCAAACTTCTTAAGAATGTTTTCAGCATACTTTGTTTGACAAATGAACACACCATCTTTTTCTTGATAAATTTCAATTCCAAGAAAATAATGTAGGAAGCCCATATCACTCATTTCATACTTCTTCATCATTTCATTTTTAAAATATTCAATCAACTTTTCACTACTTCCAGTAAAAATTAAATCATCAACGTAAAGTGCAATAATAAGAATATCAGATGTACCTTTGCATTTGACATACAAGGTAGGCTCGTTATTGCTTTTGTTGAATCCATTCTCAGTGAAATATCCATCAATGTTACTGCACCCTGCTCATGGAGCTTGCTTTAGACCATACAAGGCCTTCTGTAACCTGTACACCTTTTCTTCTTCTCCTTTGGTAACAAAACCCAAAGGTTATTCAACATAAATTTCTTCTTCCAACTTTCCATTCAGGAATGCCGATTCAACATCAAGTTGGTACAGTGACCAACCTTTTTGAGTCGCCAGAGCAATAATAACTCTTACAGTATCAAGATGTGCAACTGGTGCAAATGTTTCATGAAAATCGATACCGGGTTGTTGTGTGTAGCCCTTTTCCCCAATCTTGCTTTATTTCTTTACACGGTGCCATCAGAGTGATACTTGACCCTGTAAATCCATTTCACCCCAATGATATATTTATCTGTTGGCTTTGCAACAAGATGACATGTATTGTTCTTCTCAGTAACATTAATTTCCTCCTCCGTCACTTTTCTCCAAGTTTCTTCTTTTACGACTTCTTCGAAACTTTTTGGCTCAATGGTACAAAAGTTGCATCTCTCATATACATCACTTAAACTCCTCATTTTTTTTTGGAGTTATGGGTGGTGATGATGAGGATGAACTTGGAGAACCATTTGATGATGATGATGATGACCTTGATCGTGGAGATGTTTGAGGTGAATCTTCATTGCTCTCATTATCAATTGTTGATTTTTGTTGCTCTTACACAACAAGAAATGTCTTCTTCTTGACTTTGCCTTCTTCCCAGTTCCAAATAGCACCTTCGTTAAATAGCACATCACGTCTTGTGATCACTTTATTTATTTTCAAACTAAATAGCCTATATCCCTTGTATTGAGAGTTATAGCCCATAAATATGCACTTCTCACTTGTTTCATCTAGCTTCCGCCGCTTCTCTTTTGAAATCTGAGCATAAGATACGCAACCAAATATTTTGAGATGACGCACTGAGGGCTTTCTCCCACTCCAGGCTTCAATAGGAGTTTGATTCCAGACCACTTTTGTTGGACATTAATTTATCAAATATACCGCTGTGTAGACTTCTTCTGCCCAAAATACTTTAGGCAGTCCCTTTTCATGAAGCATTGATTTTTCCATCTCCATCACGGTTTGATTTTTCCTTTCTGATACTCCATTTTGTTGTGGAGTATAACTAACTTTGAGCTGTCTTTCGACACCTTCATCTTCCTAAAACTTTCCAAATTCATTGGAAGTATATTCTATTCCATTGTCTCTTCTCAAAACTTTGGTAAAATGACCACTTTGGTTTTCCACAAAACTTTTGAACTTCTTGAAAATTGTAAAAATGTCAGATTTTTGCCTCATAAAAAATACCCATGTCATTCTTGTGAAATCATTAATAAAGAGTCTGAAGTACTTATTTTATCCATGAGAAAAAGTAGTCATTGGACCACATATGTCAGTGTGAACTAGCTCGAGTACTTCAATTGCTCTTCATCCAACTCCTTTTGGAAAAGGGTTTTTGTGATGCTTCCCGAGAGCACAACCTTCACATACTTCATTATTTTCTTAAATGCAGGTGGTCAGCACCTGAACCAAATTATTTTTGCAAAGTAAGTTGAGGCCATGAAAATTCAAATGACCAAGTCTTCTGTGCCACAACCATGATTCATCAACAGATTCTGCCTTCAAGGCAAAATTTCCACCATATTTGAAAATTTGTGGAAAGCTATGGTTCTTCTCCATCTTTATCTTCTTTATGACTTGTTTTCCTTATCCTTTCTCATAAATAGTGCACCCTTTTTCTTCAAAGTGGATAGCATATCCATGTTCTACTAGTTGTCCAACACTTAGCAAATTTTGTGCTAAGTCCGGAATAAGTAAAACATCATGAATGAACTTAGCTCCTTTGTTGGTTTGAACACCAATTGTTCCTTTGGCCTTTACATGAACGAACACACCATTTCCCATTTTCACTTGAGAGTTTATGGTTGTATCTATGTCAACAAACACGTATTTATCACCAGTCATGTGATTGCTACAACCACTATCAAGAAACCAAACATCATTCATTTGCTCAGAGGCACTTTGACATGCATAGAAAAAATTTCCTTCACCTTCTTTTTCTTCCGCACAAATTACTTTTTGATTGTTCTTGTATATATAGTACTTTTGCAAATGACCAAAGCCTTTGCAATTGTGACATTGAGGCTTTCCTTTGAATCAACAGTCTTTCTCAACATGGCTACTTTTGTTTCATATATTGCATCGTTGCGACTGTAAGAAATCTTCATTTCTAAAATTTATGAAATTATAGAATCTTCCTCTACCTCTGCTTATTCTTCTTCCTCTTCCTCTTCCTCGGCCTCTTCCTTGTCTACCACCTCTTTCAAAATCTCTTCCATCATGACTTGAAGATCCTCTTTCACTATTTTGGGGTTTGAAACTGAGTTTAGATTGAAACGCGCTCTCAATAGATTTTTCAGAGCGTTGGAACAATCTTTGCTCGAATGACTTTAAGGAACCCAACAATTCTTGGACCATCATCTTAGAAGTATCCTTAGTATGCTCAATAACAGCCACTAGAGAATCAAATTTTGGAGGTAGGCCATTTAAAAGTTTCTCTATAGCTCTTTTATCGGTTATTTGATCACCATGCGCTTACATTTGGTTAAGAAGTTCTGTGAATCTGTAAGAGAACTCTTTTAGAGTTTCATTCTCCTTCATTTTCATATTTTCCAACTCCCTCCTAAGAGCTTGAAGTTTGATAGCTCTTACTTGTGTATTTCCTTCAAACTCCTCTTGAATAATGTCCCATGCTTCCTTGGCCTTAGTTGCTCCCATGATTCTTGGAAAAATGGAGCTTCCTAGGCCTTGTTGAATGTGAAGGAGAGATTTAGCATCCATCTTCCTTGACACTTTCAATTGGTCCTTTTGAGCAGTTGACAACGTTGTCGTTGATTCGGGTTCGTCATACCCATTTTGGATTAAATCCAAAACATCTTGGGATATAAAGAAAGTCTTCATTTTTTTACACTAGAAATCATAATTCTCACCTTCAAATATTGGGATTAAAGGTTGTTGAATATTTAGAGTGGAATTCCTTTAGCTTTCCATGATAATTTTTCTTCAAATCTTTTACTCCTTGGCTTTCTGAATTTTTTGACAACAACTTCTTGAATTTTGGACAACAGCTTCATGAATTTCCGTACAACAACAACAACAACAACTTATTGAAAAAAAATTGGACAGCAATTGAAATTTTTTGACAGGAACTTGAATTTTTTGGACAACAACTTGTTGAAATTTTTTGGACAGCAGCTTGAATTTTAATGACATAATCAGGCCCTTTTGATATAACGCTCTAATACCATTTATGTTGGGTGATTTTGTATTTATAACAAGTTGAATAAGAAAGAAGAGGAATTTGTATTCTGAAGAGAGATGAGAAAGACTCTTAATTTATGAATTTTTTTTTTCCAGTTCTTCTGTTGCTTTCCTTACAATTCAAACACACATATATAATACATAATAATGGGATGGGACACATCCCATAAAACACGGAGACAACACTCCATAAAACATGTAACTAAAGCATGACATAATATAAGGATTTTTGTCTCAGGTGGAACCCATCACATTAAACAACACAAACAACCAAGGTACCGACCACTTGTGAGGAACAACCCAACTGGGATAAACCCTGGGAAGGCATGTGGAGTTTTTGATATGGCCGAGAAGTTGGGAAACATGGCATTAAGATCTGACAAACCACCTCTTGTAAGGATGTCAATTCACAAGAGGTGGTTTGGTACGACTCACAAATTTAGTGTTTTTACTATTAATGTTAATTCACTCGAGTAGATTTGGACTGCCATGGCAACTCGTAAAGTTGATATGATGTCTCTCAAATTTATTCGTATCATTTACTTAATCCAACAAATTGAAATTTTAATTACTAACCACAGTGAAAACTCAAAAATATTCGATGCCGAATCTCAAATTTAGTATGACAACTCGTAAGTTTCCATTGTTTTTAACTTTAGTCAAACGAACAGAGGTGCCTACCAAATTATTATAAATCATATTAGTCCTCATAAATGACAACTCACTTGAACACGATCTTGCATTGCCATTTTCTTTAGTGTCGGAGACACTGATTAAATCTATTACTGATAAAGGAAAATGGTAATAATCTGATATATTTATTTTACATAGCAGCAAACAAATATGAATAGATAAAAAAAATAAGGTTCAGTCCAAGAAACAACTTTCAAGATAGAATACTGAAAATTATGTGTAATTTTAGTGGGAAATCAGCTTCAACAACCTTCCAGTTCATCTAGTGCCACCATCTAATTCTTCTTCATCTACATTTATAAATGGTCAAGCAAATGTATAATTGGACCTCGTGAGATACTGGACCTTGTGAGATTTCGCGGCTTGGGAGAAGGTGTTTTGTTCTTCAAGTACAAACCTCACATCTTCCTTAACTTCTTATACTCAAATATGTCGACAACTTCAAAAACTCCACACCGACACCTATGGCGCCACATCATGAACCTCTACCATCAACGATAATTTCCCATTTATCCCCATAAATGTTCCTTACATCTCCACCTCAAAATCCTCGCTCAACCAATTCTGAAATTCAACCTATTCTTGCTTAACCATGGTTCTGAATTTTGATAGCTAACCTCTTAATATTTTGAAAAACCAAATAATATTGAGCACCTCTAAAGTCTAAATGAACTTAAATTAACAAATGCATTGTAAAAATGAGGCGTAAGTTGTATCCCACAACATCCACTTCATTGCCATTGTCTTTAATTTCTCGATATTATCATCTATCCCGCAAATGCATGATAAATCCATTTCTTGAATCGTGAGTTAAGAGTAACTCACAATATAGTTAAAGTAGTCAAGAGAGTTGAACTCTCCATAACTCTTTAAGCGTAAGTGGGAGAAATATTTAAATTTGTTAATAAGTTCATGAATGGTTCCCATCAATCTATTTTTATGGGAATTAGAACCATATGTCACTCGTCTCGCATATAGATAAGAGAGTTAAGAAACAAACGATAAAGAAAGAAAGGGGTGTAGAGGTATACATTTCATTTTATTAGGCTACTCATCATCTATTATTCTTCCCTTATGGATGGAAAACTCATTAAGAACAAAAGGCTAATTGTATAAGAAGATGGAAAATCTTGGTGGAAAGAGAACTGAAAAGACAGGAACTGAATAGCCTTTTATATTTTCCAGACAAAAGAATGATAAAATGCTCTAGTGAAAGGATTATATTATATCAATTTATTAGTAGACATGTTGCCTCAAACGGGATGGAGTGTTAATAGGGAAGGAAGGCTAAATATCGAGCTCCTAGATTAGGAGACCTAGATTTATTAGGTGGCACGTGTTCCAAAACGGGTTGTAGCCTCCGTATTTAAGTTAAGGCATTAGATTAGATCAGAGGACCTAGTTTAATGAGGTGACAAGTGTCACAAAACAGGCTAGAGTCTCTGTTTTTAAGTAGATATATTAGATTTTGTTGATCAATGCATTGAAAGCATGAGACAAACTCTGTGAATAAGTTATCACCCTAAAATTGTTGTTCATATTGTATGTTATATAGTATTCCGAATTATTAAGCGTAAAATAAGTCTGTGGAATTTATTTTGTCATTACTTATAAACAACATTTCCATGCTATCCATAGAACGAGAAGAACTATACGAGGGGAAATAAGGGGGGCCTTCAAGTTCTATTACTAATGATGATGATAAGTTAATTCCGCTGAAGTAACAATGTGTTTTAGGAGGGAGATATGTACTTTTATATTATTGCATTAACTACCTTATTATCAATTGTACGTACTAAAACTTGATATATAGGACTATGAAAGTTTTTTTTGAATTTCATATATCAATGCAGAAATCGTTTTTGACACCTAGGAACAAATGTCGTCTAACCGACATGAGATTCTTTGTCAAATATCGGTTGACCGACATTTAAGATCAAATGTCGACTGAACAACATGAGATTCTTTATCAGATGTCGGCTGATCGATGTGAGGCATTGGTCAACCAACATTTATTTTTGATAGGCCCAAACCTAATTCAGTGATTTGAGCACTACCAAGCATAACCAAGAACAATGAAGCAACCTACTTAGACCCAAAGTCGCTGGAACACTTGAACTTTTACAATACTTATGAAAAGACCACTCTAATCAAAATCATTACTCTCAATCTATTACCAAGCACAACAAACAACCAAAAATAAAAAGAACAAGAATTCGATTGTGTTTGTTTCTTAGGCTAGAATGTGGGACACATACGTACTGAAAATATAATGCATAAGATAGCATCAAGTTTTAAAATTTAAATAAATGGACAACATTCATATAATGTCTTCACATTGTTCAAATCTTTGACATAAAAAAAACTCAAAAACAACAGGTAGCTAATATAGGATTATATTCCCCTCAAGCATTACTCTTTGATTTACTTTTCTTACTTTTAGCACGGTCCCGCATTGCCGAATACAATTTATGGACTTGCAATTCCTTCAATTTTGATCTATTCTCTTCTGTTTTCTTCAACCTCTTCATCTCGTGCTCCTTAAATATTACACACATTTTCTGATAAAAGATATGTAATTAGAGAATAAATGAGGCAGAGAGAGAATGAAAAATCAAGTTTATTTTTTTAGATTCTTTGAAGATCGTGACATTACATTTTTTTGTTTACTAGTTTTTTGTGTAAACTAGAATTTTAACTGATGCTTATTTTTTTATTTATTACTTTCGGGTACCACCTCATTTGTTGGAGTTTGTGTACCAATACTTAGTGATTTAAATGTTAAGATTTAGCATTTGATATTGTGTTGGGTAACATTGGCGATTTTTTCAACGATGATGCGTGTTTTAATTAATTTGGGTCCATTACATATATCACAAAATAAAATCATAATCGAATAGTAAATCAAATTAATGGCATGAACTAATTGCAATGGACATGAATTAATTAACACATACAAATGTATCAATAACTCTAACTAAAATTCACACAAACAAGTATTTATATATTTTCATAAATTTATCTTAAAAATATACTACAACAACCAATTGACAATTCAGGTTTTCAATTGGCTCACCCTCAACCTCCTATCACCACTACAAACCAATTGACCAATTGAGTAAAAAAATTAATGATATTAATCAATGACCAAGAAATAAAATTACATTTATCCATATAAATTCCACGATACTATAAATTGAATGTTCGTAACTATATTAACTCAATTGATAAGATAATTTAGTTTGCCTTCCTGCCAAAAAATGCGAAAAAATAAATGATAGATTACAGAGAATAAGGAAATTTCGAAACATCACTTGAAATAAACTAATAATATCAAACATAAGTCTTCACTCTGTAACAAGACAAATCCTCAACATAAATAAATAGAAATTGCACCTAACACGGGTCTATATGTAACTCCGAGTAATAAAAAACACATATGATGCAACAAATTTCCAACAAAACGTGTACACCTCAAAATCAAGTTACAACTCCTCATCCCTATCCATTTTTTACTGAAATAACTCGTCAAAAACTTAATCTATACTAAAAATTAAGGACATATTATGTTAACTGAAATACCTCCGGAACCAGTACATCCTTTGAGAAATAAATACAAAAAATTTGGTCATGCCCTATCATTTGAGAAATAACTACAAATAACAGTTCCCCTTTACAACTAATATCATACGATAACTTTTCACCAAATAACTACAAAAAAATACATACGACTTACCTAGGGCGACGGCGAGGGCTGGTAATACGACTAGAGGGGAGCGACTAGGGTTAGAGAGCTAGGTAAACAATGGTGGGTGAAGAAGAATGAGAAGAACAGGGGTTTCTTTAGGTTTTTTTTGGTTTCTTTTACTTTTTTTTTTTAATTTTCTTATTACTAGAAGAAGCGGGAAGCTAAAAGCTTAGAAGGGGGAATCGAAATTTTTTTGTAGCCGTCTAATAAGGTATACTTTTTGAGACGAATATTAACTTGCAGTCTTTTTATGTAGTACTTTTTGAGATGGTTATTAATTTGCAGTCTCTTTAGGTGTTAATTTTTTAGACGGGAAACAAAAAGGATGTTAAAAGAGTAGTTTTTAAGACTATTAATTTTAACCGTCTCAAAAAGTGATTTTTAGAGACCCAAATTTTAGCCATCTCAAAAGGTTCCATCTTAAAAACTACTTTTTTGTCGTGGTTTTAAATTACACGTGTGAAGTAATTTGAGGAAATTAAATATTTTTAGCAGATAACGATTTTTGTAGGTGGAATAATTGGTGCAATAATTATTATATATTGTAGCGAGTGATATCGATGGGACTGCGTTGGATCTCAATCGGGAGTCATGTGAAGACTATTTTGAGATCAAGATAGGATATTTGTATAAAGTGACTCGGATGATTATTTAGAGGTTATGGTTTATTCCTAAAGGGTCAAAATAGTCGTAATAGTATACCCGAGTCTATTAGTTGGATCTCGGGGCGATTTTAGACCAATCGGACACCGTTTAAGGGCGTTTCAGTCATTTGGGAGATTAGGGTAGAAGGAACTCCGAAAATTAAAAGTTTATATCTGCCCCTTTGAACAAAAGCTAGGGTTAACACAAAGTTGAGAGAGGACAGGCCATAGGAGAGGAGGAAGAGAAGAACCTAGGTTTTTCCACACCATTTTTCATCACCAATGTGCCGGAATTGTAATCAAAGCAAGAGAAGATCGACTCTGTCATATCAGAAACAATATCAGACTATTGGATTAAGGCATGTGTTTATCTTGCATGATTTTGGGAAATTTATAATATCCATGTAGTATAGGGTTTTATATTCAATGATTTTAATGATGTTCTTAAAGTTTAGATTTATAAAACCTATGATTAAGGGTAGGATTTCATGTAGAATGAATCCCTATGTGAAAAGGAAATGAAATCAAAATATATGTTCTAATTATAAAGGAGTAAATCTGGGTTTAATGAAGTATATACATGAAGAACATAATAATCCAGGGTTTTGATAAATTAAGAGTTTGATCGGTTCTTGGATGGATTTCGTAGAGATTTTATGCATTAATTACGTTAGAAGTTGTCCTTTTACATATATTAAGTGTTTGGGTAAGTTGCATGAAAGTTTAAGAAGGTTTGAGTGGATAAGTGTGGAGAAAAATGCAATCGGGATGAAGCTGTCAAACCCAAGATCGATCGATCGATCAACTTCTATCGATCGATCGACCAATGCTATTTTTGGGCTCTTTCGGTTATTTGCATGTTTTCCTTTGTAGACGAATATGGGGAAACTTTGGTGATATTGTTGCAACTCTATAGAGACTTAGACAAGGTCAGGGGGCATATGTTTAAGATCCGGGTAGTTCTTACGATGGGTAAATTGTGTATAAAACCTTAAGTAGTTAACCGGCTGTGTTGCGTATCGGGAACTTATGATTTCATGTTACGGGGAGGATAAATGGTAACCTAAGGTTAATACCACTATGTTAGTGTTAGTTTAACTACTAAAATAACTTAAGTGATAGTTATAGTTGTGATACGAGAGTTATATACTACGTATGGATTATATTTATAGGTTGTGTGTATACCTATATGGAATTTATTTATAGGTTAAGTGTATACCTATATGAAATATATGGATATGTAGTGTGTATGCCTATTATATGCTTTCTTATGTGTGAACATACCTATGTTTCTTGCTATCACGGAGGTCCCGCGCAGAGGGTGATCCCACTTTGACTATTAGAGTGAGGTCTGGATTGGTTCCCTAGGACATATAACCTATGTACGATGACTACTTAAATGTATGATAGTATTGACGGTCAATTGGGTACGTTAGGTGTGTGCATGACCCATAGGCTTGGAACTATGCTCGCCTTCAATATGTGTTGATTGGTTTATGGTTCGAGGATGATATCCGAACCGATAGTACTTGATTGGGTACGTGAGGTACATGGACTTGATAGTAGAGTATGCAAGTGTGCAACGCAATATATATATATATATATATTCCCATATCCTTAGAGAACCTCTTTTATCTGAAATATTTTAACTTGTCATGTAAACGACTAGTTGGGAAAACCCGACTGGGGACCTTTTACAATCTTCTCGACTCAATCATTTTTAGGGAATGAAGCACTTTGTGGTGTACCAATACTTCAGGTTCCACCATGTAAAAATGGAAGTACACAATGGAAAAGTTCCTTTTATCTACTTAAATATATTCTACCAATAATTGGCTCCACCACACTTGTACTAGCCTTAGCCATTCTGTCTGTAATTAACAATAGGCGAAAGCAGGTAACATGATCAACCAGTCAACAAAGTTTGTTACCACTATGTTGGAGAGGGATTTCATACCATGAACTTGTACAAGCAATAAATAGTTTTAGTGAAAGTAACCAACCTTGTAAATGGGGTTTCAGTTCAGTCTACAAAGGAACACTTGTTGATGGAGTGAATATTGCAATAAAGATTTTCAAATTTGCAATTACAAGATGGAGCATTCAAGAGTTTCGATGTTGAATGTGGAATAATGGCAAATAAATCTGGTTAAAATCATCAGTAGTTGCACTAGAATGAATTTTAAAGCTTTGATCCTGGAGTACATGCCTAATGGGAGCCTTAAGAAGTGGTTGTATTCTCATAACTATTTCTTAAATATCCAACAGAGACTAAACATAATAATAGACATTGCTTTAGTCTTGGAATACCTTCATCATGGTTACACATCACCTGTTGTTCATTGTGATTTAAAGCCCATCAACATTCTGTTAAATGAAGCCTAGCAATATAGTGATTTTGGTATTGCCAAACTCTTGGGTGAACATGAATTTATAATGCAAACCAAGACCCTTGGCACAATTGGCTACATGGAAACAGGTAATATTTTTGGTTAAAACTATGACTTCTGATAAAGTATTGTATTAAGTATTTGAAATTATATCTATCCATCCTTTTGTAAGAATTTTATTATATTCATTTAGTCTATAATAAATTTCGTTTTGATTAATAGAGTATGGATTTGAAGTAAAAGTATCTACATGGGGAGATGTCCATAGTTGTGGTATTGTGTTGCTAGAAACATTTACAAGAAATAAGCCCACATATGGAATGTTTATAGGAGAAATGAACTTATAGCACTGGGTGGATCACACCATACAGACATCGATAACTGACGTTGCGGACACCAGTTTGATAGAAGAGAATGATCAATTTTTAAATGAAAAGAAGCAATGTGTGTCATCTATCTTCAGCTTGGTTATGGATTGCTCAGCAGATTCGCCTAGAGAGAGGATTAATATGAAAGAGGTAGTCGTGAGACTGAACAAGATAAAACTCGAGTTCTCCGCATATATTGAAATTCCCCAGAGCACAAGATCTCGTCACACATAAAGGTACCATAGAGGTAAATGACTATTGATAGTGTTACCCATTTCTTTCCTTCATCACCATGCCCCTCACATCCCCCTCCACCCCCACCCCCATCCCCACCCATATTTATCGAGAAGAAAATACTAAAACGTGCAAAATAGAATTCCAAATTATTATTTTCAATTTTTTTTTCCTTTCCTATCATATTCTATAGAGGCTTTATTTCTTCCCCTCCTTTGACACACAAGCTAGTCGCACCGGTTCTCAAATTCCTAAAAATTGACAAAATTTATGCAAAAATTATCAAATGAACACTTTTTGTGAGTGTTAATATAAAAGATTGGCTCCTAAATATATAACTTATAGAAAATAAATCATTCACTTGTCCAATGCTCAGGGTTGCCAATGTGGTCGGTGACAAATGCACATTAAGACAACCTATTCTAACCCTATATTTTTAAAAGAGTAAAGACCGCCATTTTGAATCAAATTGAAACCCAATTTTTTCGTGTCAATCAAAAATTATTTTTAAGTACATAAAATGTTGATAAATAATGGGGTCACAAAGAACTTATAATTGACACATATACATTTGGTTTCAATTTCGTTCTAATTGGTAAGCTAAATAAAGTTTTTCATTACAAAATGATTGAGTATAGACACACATGAACAATTTTTTTTTAAAAATCACAAAAACATTTTCAATTATTAAGAGTGTGGGATATAATTATTATTTTGTAATGAATAATGTGTAGATTATTGTTCAGTTGAATTGCTATTTTCTGTAAAACAGAATAGTGTTCAATTAAAGTTAATGTTAGGACAATATTTCAACCAAGGTTGCACTTATTGGTATGGAGTGATTAATTAGGGGACAGTGATTTAAGGTCACAATTTTAATTGTTCAAACCGTCATTGAAAAACTTCATCCTTTCAATTATAATTAAAATTAAAATTCTAGACGTAATCACTGAAAAATGTCATTGTTTTGGTTAAACTCAAAGCGTCCGTGTATCTGGAGCGTCAATTATAATTAATTATATTCGAACCATTGCTTGTGTCTATTCACAAACAAACATGTCCTTTCAAAAAATTGCTTGAATGCCTATAACTAACACTATTTTTCTCCATTTATGTTCATTCCTAAAATCATTCATTTTGCACTTATTCTACTTCTTCTTCTTCTCCCATAAAAGTGTTACTATTGGTAGTTCGTGAGACAAAAAGATTATAGAGCTTCTTATGCTTGCCATAGACCAATTCATCATGGAAGGCAAACACACATAGTCTATTATTGTATGCATAATAGAGAAAGCAAATTATATCTTATGGAGAGAACATCCAATGTGAACTCGGACTTCTTATGCAAACATTTGTGATTATAATAATCACGAATTATAAGTTTTTTCATTTACCTTTTTGTGCTTGTTTATTTAAATTATTTAGTAAAACTATGTTATTGAAATAACAATTTGAGAATCATAGGGTTTAATAGTTAAGGTTAAAATAAGCATAAATCCTTTCTTCAAGCTGCCAAGCAACATCTTTGGCTATTCTCTCCCATTTTTGTTCAGGTTGACTGCTCTCGTAAAGCATATTTTTACATTGTTGACAACTCATGCACGCGAAGAGTCATGTTTTTTTGTCAGGCTCTGGTGGGCAAGGTGGACGACGCTAGTAGCATTCAACCGTCTCTTGAGCAGATAAAGGAGTGGGTCAAGGAGCATTGAAAGATAATGAATGTGACTCGGTACATGTCTCCCTCCTCATTTTGTTTTGTTTTCTTATCATAAGAAAAAGCTACCAGAGTTTTGATCATGGATAAATGGTGGTTTTTGTGTCATCTATGTGTCTAGACAAGTGGTATCCTCTTGGATGCACTCCCAAGAATTTACAAAAGCTATATTCTCGGTGGATCAGGGTGATGGGTTTACATCTCCATCTATGGGGAGGGGAAGTTTTCTAGGCCATTGGTGATAGATGTGGTGGTTTCACTAAGGTGGACTGTGAGACACAGACGGGGGAAGGACTTAAATGGGCAAGAATATTTATTAAAGGGAATCAAATTCTCCCGGAGACAATGATCGTTAACATTGGTGGGTGGGTTTTTGGTTTACCAATCTAGGTTGAAGACATGGGCTCATGCTACTTTTGTGGTGTTGACCTTATGTTTGAGATGAGCAATTTTAGTGCCGAGGTCGAGAGATGTGGAAGGATGGCTTCAAAATCGCAAGCGGGAGGAATCTTTATACCCATTCACTTCGGCAAAGTTAGTGTTTATTCATGATGTAAGGCCCAGAGGGAGAAAAACATCAAGCTTCTAAGTCCTATTGCAATGGTATTGAATCAAGAAAGTATGCAGGCAGTGGACATTACTCAGAGGGAGCTTTTTGTCAAGATTCTTAGGCTGACAACATAATTTATTTTTACGTTTCTTGGCTAGACCTCAGACAATGGGGCTGTCATACCTGGCCTTGACAAAATTAGAACAGGGACGTCAATGTTCATGGGGACGCATAAAGGGTGTGCTTATACTATGTTGGAGCATATCCCCGGTCTGCAACTGGCCAGAATTAACATGTAGGATCTGCGTAACTTAGAGCGTGAGAATAATAGGGAACTAGAGGTGGCTAACATGGGAGGTAGGATGGTTGACAATACTAAGGATGTTTTTCCCCTTAGGTTGAGTTCTAAAGTGGCCAAAAGTGACCAACATTTATTTCCTTCAGCTGGATTAAATGTGGTTGGGAAGCAAGTGGTACCAAGTAAAAAGATCCACTTGCGAGAAGTGGATTCTAATGGTGACACCATGAGTGGCCCCATGTGCTCTAAGTCGAGTGAGAAAATATCTTTGGATTCTAGTGTTAAGAATATTGCATGTAAAGATGGATCACATGATAAAGATATTAGATTAGGTTCTACTATGAGTATGTTGGCTTCTTCTTTTGATAATAGTGTGGAGATGCGGTGCACCTCTACTGATGGGGACATTTTTTCTCGTGTAGTTAAACATAAAGTCAGATTTCCCAAGGATAAATTGATAGGTGGATCTAGTGGGGCGCAAGGTTAGGAGAAATTATCTAAAAAAATATTGCTCATTAATGCTGGATAGAAGAAGGTTTACTATGGAAATTCCTTACTTGGATTAAAGAATATTAAATCTTTTATCAATACAAGGAAAAATGGCAAATCAAGGCCAGTGAAGAGGGAAAATGTTGTTGATATGGATTTTTGTGAAGTTAGCGATTTGGAGGGTGGGAGGGAGTTCAGGGAACAACATATCGGTGGCAACGAAATAATTTTGCCATGGTTATCGCGAGTGAGTGTACTGATGATGGTGCGTATTTGATTTCTAGTGTGTCTATGGGTAGTTTTCCAGATACCTCGTCCAGTACGGTACTTCGTAGTGGTGATTCTCTATGCACGATCATGGAGGAGGGTGGAGAAGTGCTGTAGGGGGGCTCATGTACTGGATTTTGGCTGGCGCATCTGGGGAGTCATTATGCGGGCAGGAGAACTTAAGTAATTTGGCAGATCTATCGCCTAGGTTATGGGTTGACTTATGGGTATCGGAGGAGAAAGGTAAAGGATCCAGGGGTAGGTTAAATGAGAGGGTTCTTAAGGGAGAGGCGAAGGAATGAGTTTATAGTGTGATAGGTGGGTTTAATAAATTTTTAGGGATTACTTTTTTGGGGAATGAGCAGGAGGCGCTTAGGTTTTTCCATAACATAGAGGTGATGCAGAGGGAGAGAATATATGTGGTAGGGAGGGGGGAGGGAGGGGGGTTATGCTGTCTCTAATGAAGTTATGCCTCATATCTTGGAATGTGCGGGGTTTGAATGACCACGAGAAAAGAGGAGTGGTTAGTGAGGACATTTCGTGGTGGAGGCCGGATACTGTCTGTCTTCAAAAGACTAAGTTGAGTTCTATGAATAGGGAGATGGAACAGTCTATTTGGGGAGGACGTAGGATAGAGTGGTGATGCCTAGATTCGGAGGGGACATCAAGAGGGATAATCATTTTGCGGGATAATTGATTGGTGGAAAAAATTGATGTTTTAGTGGGTTGCTAGTCTCTCTCTTGTTTATTCAGGAATGTAGAGGATGGGTTCATTTGGAGATTTTCGGGGGTTTATGGGTCAGTAGAGGATTCGATTCGTTAGGAGTTGTGGGAGGAATTGGAAAGGGTGAGGAGTGTCTAGGGCTTTCCGTGGTGCACAAGGGGAGACTAAAACATAATTTTCTTTCCCTCGGAGAGGAGTGGTGGGGGGCGATCGAATTATTTTATGCAGAATCTCTTAGACTTCATTGATTATTTGGAACTGGTGGACCTCCCTCTGGAGGGAGGGGTCTTCACATGGTCCAGTCATAGGGACAAGCCCTCGCCTTCTCGACTTCACTGATTTTTACTTTCTAATGAGTGGACGGAGCACTTTTTAGGGAAGACTCAATCTTACTCTCCTCGAGTGACTTTGGATCAATTTAGATTTGAGAATATGTGGTTAAAGGAGGAGGATTTTTTTGGGAGGGTTCAAGAGTGGTGTAGGGGTATGAGGTGGTGGGGAATGCGAGCTTCAGACTGGAGGCTAAATTATTTCACCTCAAAGGGGACCTCATTCAGTGGAAAAAATAAGTGTTTTGGAATGTGAGGTGTGTGATTAAGCAAGTTAAGGAGGATATTTATATTTTCGACGGGAAAGAAGAGTCGGGTGGTCTGTCGAGGGCTGAGAGGTTGACTAGGAAAGAGACCTAGCGACCTAAGATAAATGGGCTTCCAGTTGAGAGCATTTAGGTGGCCGAGGTAGATCAGTTGGAAAGGGTGTTTATAGAGGAGGAGGTGGTCCAGGTTTTGAGGTCAATGTGAGGTGATAAGGCACCAAGTCCGGATGGGTTCACTATGGCCTTTTACCAGAATTGTTGGTCGATTCTCAGGGTGGATGTGATGGTTATTTTTAGTGAGTTCTATGATATGTGTACTTTCTGAGTAGTTGAATGCCACATTCATTACTCTGGTCCCCATGAAAGGGGGAACAAAAGATGTGAGAGATTTCAGGACCATTAGTCTGCTCGGCAGCGTGTATAAGATCATCTCTAAGGTCTTGTCTGTTAGACTTAAAAAGGTTATTAACTGTGACAACCCGAATATAATTATGATAAATTATGTTTAAATCGTGATTAACTTATGTGATATGGATAATATGTTATTAGTATATATAATTTTAATTCATTATATTTAGTCTAATCCTAGCTTCATAAAGCATGAAATATCGAATTAGTTACAAATGTGAGATTTTGTAGTTTTCGGCAGGAATCTTCATGTTTAAGGCTAGTTTTGACGTTTATGATATAACATTTGACTTGAGGTATAAACTAGATAGTTGTATATATATGAATTAAGTTTGTAACACAAGAAATGGTGCATCAAATGGACATTCGAGTGAGAAGATATCGTCTTTTTACGAACAGGGGGTAAAGTAGTCACTTAGCCTTAAATGATATGTTGTGTTATATGGCGCCACATGTTATATTTTGATTGGGCCAAGATGGGGTGCCCTTATGCCGACTTATAACCCTTGAATTAAGCTCTTCTGTCAGCATATTTCATCCATGGAAGAGTTTTAAAATAAGGAACGAGAATTTTGAAGTTTAGGAAGATGGTGTGAGGAGAAATTGAAGAAAAATTCATAGAAAATTACGTAAAAGCCCCTAATGTAATTCCATCCATAAATATTGTTTATTGTTTTTGTATTACTGATTTAAATGATATAAATCATCATTTATTTACTGAAATTCCATGTCTTGATGTGTACTTATGGATAGATGCAAGTTTAAGCAAACTTGAATATGTAAACCCTTGAAGTTGCTTCGTTTAGAAACCTTGTGTATTCAGACTTCCATATATTTTTTATACTTACTAGAATTGATTGATTACAATTGGAGATTAAACTAGACTCATATATGTATATCATATCCGAAAATCAAGTAAAAATACAAAGCAATGAACCTAGGGTGATGATTTGAAGTTCGGGTATGAAATCTTCCCCAAAAGTGTATATATGCATACCATATGTTCGATGTTTTTATTGACATAACAAATGAAACTTAAAGATTAGGAAACTTTAGTTTTGTATTATTCAATATGTTTACTGATATTGGGCAGAATACTATAGAAATTTTTTATGTATAAAAATTATGAAAATTCTTGAAAGTTGATTGAACAATAGAGGAGCCTATAGGGCAGATTTGCAAGGTAGTAAAGCAATGGGCCTATCTCGCTCTAGGAAACTTGAAATGATGCACCGTCTTTTGTATTGGAATCCTAATATGATAAGTATTTAATTACCAAGAATAAATGAATGTATATTTGGTCTATGATTTGGATATGTTAAATATATTAACATGAATTTAGATGGAACTTCACTTGTGATAAATGATTTGAATGGAATCATATGATGCGTATGGATTGAATTATGTTTAAAAAATTATTTGGATTATTAATATTCTTATGATGATACTAATATTGTAAGAATGATAGGAAGTGAAAAAGAGCTGATTGAACAAGTACCGGATAAAGGCAAGGGAAAAGCCAATTAAACTGTCAAGGTGAGTGTACTTATGATTGTTTCATATATACAAATATATAAATATATCTCTAAGAGATGGATTTGTTTAAATACTTCGTTATTAAGGATTTGTATGGATATTCAAATATACAGGATTTGTTATTGCCAATGGGCAGAATTATTTGGGTCTTTTGATCCAGGATTTGTTATTGCCAACGGGCAGAATTATTTGGATCTTATGATCCAGAATTTGTTATTGCCAACGGGCAGAATTATTTGGATCTTATGATCCAGTATTGTATGTCCGCTTAATTATGACTCTGATATTGATTTCGTTATGGTACAAGAATAATATTATGTTTATTATGCACATTATGCAGTAAAATATTGATAAATGAATTATATTTCCAATGGGATCAAGATTATGATTTAATTATTCTAATAATAAATGATTAGTATGGATAATGGGTTTGGGGTGTGACATTTACCTTCTTATTTCAGATGCTCAAAGTGCCTTTGTAGGTGGTCGTCAGATCCTGGATGCGACTTTGGTGGCGAATGAGTGCATAGAATCTAGGTTTAAAGGTGGGGTTCCGAGTATTATCTGCAAGATGGATATTAAAAAGGCATACGATCATGTGAGCTCGAGTTCCTTGTATATCTGCTAAGGAGTATGGGTTTTAGGGATCGGTGGTGCGGGTGGATGAAGAATTGTATCTTCTCTGTCAAATTCTTAGTCCTTGTGAATAGGGTTCCATAAGGTTTCTTCTTGAGCGCTCGTGTTATTTGGTTATGGAGGCATTCTTTCGGATGATGATTCGTACGATGGAGGGTGATCTGGTCTCAATTTTTTTATCTGGAGCTCTATTCCCCATCCAATCGAGATCTCTCATCTTTTGTGCGCAGATGATACTATTATTTTCTATGGGGCACCCATCGAGGAAGTTGCTGGTGTGTTTTGAGATGAGTCGGGTTTAAGTATCAATGTCAGGAAGAGTAAGATGATTGTCATGGGGGAGGCGGTAAATGTTGGTTATTTGGTTAGTGTTCTTGGATGTAGGGTCGGCTCGACCCCATTTACTTATCTTAACCTCCCTTTAGGGGCCAAGTTTGAGTATTCTTCGATGTGGGATTCAGTACTTCAGAGGGTTCAAAGGAGGTTACCAGGATGGAAGCATAGTTACATGTCCAAAGGGGTTGATTAACATTGATTAAAGGCGTGTTATCAAGTATTCCGAGTTATTTTATTTATGTTCTCCCTTTACATGGTTTCGTTGGCAAGCGGCTCGACAAGTTGATGAGGGATTTACTATAAAGAGGAGACGATTACCAGTTAAAATAATGTTTGGTGGGTTGGGATGAGGTGTGCAGGCCGCTGAAAGATGGTGTGGCTGGGGTGAGGAGATTAGCCCATTTCAATAAGGCTTTACTGGGAAAGTGGTTGTGGCACTTTAATAGGGAAGGAGGTAAACTGTGGAGGAAAGTGGTGGTATCTAGTAATGGCTCTGGTTTGTATGGGTGGGGTCCTATTGTGGGGCGCTCTACTCATGGGGTGGGGTGGTGGAGGGATATTGCGTTTGGGTGCGAAGAGTTCTCTTTTCTCACTTCCTTCGAGATTGGGAGTGGGAGTCGTATCAGATTTAGGAGGGATAAATGGGGTGTGGGGGCATTTTTGGAGGATCTCTTCCCGGGTATGTTTCGGATTAGGGGAAATAAAGAGGGGTTAGTTGAGGATCATAGGCGGAGGGTAGGGTATTGTGCAATGTGGGACCCAAAGTTTAGGAGGGGTCTCCGAGATTGGGAGCTGAAGGAGGCAGGGGAGTTCTTTGAGTGGAAGAGTTTGGCACCGGCTCGTTCCTTTGGGGAAGATAGGTTGAGGTGGTCAAGCTCTCAGGATGGAATTTTTCAGTGAAGAATTATTATAATGTGTTGAGGGGTCGTGGTGGTGCTTCTTTTCCGTGAAAGACAATTTGGAAGAGTCATGCGCCTCCCAAGGTTTTCTTCTTTGTGTGGACCGCTTCGAGATAGGCCATCATGAATATTGAGAAGCTTCAAAGCAGAGGGAGGAGTATTTCCAATAGATGTTGGTTATGTAAGAAGGAGGAAATGTCTAATGACCTTCTTATACACTATCATGTGACTACGGGCCTTTGGGAATTGACCTTCTCTTTATGCAATATTTTTTGGGTTAAGCCTCGAATGGTGTGCGAGATGATGGCGGAATGAAGGAGGCCTAGGGGTTGGACAAGGCCCTAAAACATGATTAGGAAGGTTAATTACATGATTAATTATAACTTTGGAATTATAATTTATAAATTGGTTATGTGTGTTAAACATTTTAATTATCATGTTTAGGGGATGCATGCTCATGTGATATATGTGTTGTTTACATTAGGTGCTAATTGAGCTTATGATCGGGGATACCATGTTTAGAACATATGATTAGTTATTTGGTTAAATGCATAATAAATGATGTTTTTAATGAATTATTATGTTTATAAAAGTAAATAAGGGTGTTGATATGAAATTTGCAATGTTTGGTTGCCAAATGTGAAAGTTTTGAGATTTTCGGTAAATTGCTACTTTCCGGTTCGAAGCCCAAATTAGGCGTATTAGTTTATGATTTTGGGAAAACATAAATTATTAAATTTTTATATATATGAATTAATATTATAACACAACAAACGGTGGTTTAAACGGAGTCTCGTACAAGAAGTTATACCGAATGTACGAAACAAGGGTAAATATGTCCATCCCTTAAGTGACAATTGTCTTATTAGCACACCATGTGCTATTTTTTGATTGGTTAAAGGGTGGGTGATGGTTTGGCCGACTTAAACTTTATAAAACAACCCCTTTGTTCAGCAAATGCAGCCATGAACAAGAGTTTTGCCTAAAGAGAGAGAAAGAGAAGAAAGTTAAGGAATAAATCTTTGGAAATTTTCTATAAATCAAGGAATCCTCGTAAGGTAATTACATCTTTATTAAAGTTGGTCACATGGATGAGTTTTATACTTATCATGTTTTTATTTTTGATTTGGATATATATTTTAATGATACCCATATTGCTGAATTGTGTTGGAACAAGGATGGGTTAAGAACATAAGTTAAAACTGGAGCGAGGATCGTAAATGCATACTTTAAAGTCCTAAATTTACATCATCTTTTCGTAAAGAATTTTGATTTAGAAAATTCATGATTATGATGTATATTTATGCTAAAACATGTTTATTATATGTTTCCATGAATTATATTCAAGGTCAAGGTTATGTATGCTTAAAAATGTTAAGTTATGCCTTAATGTTGTATTTTGACCTTATTATACTAAAAATGGTATAAATCATGGAATACTTATTGGAATTAAGTTATTCAAGTTGGAGAGTAAAATATACTCATACATGTATAACATATCCGAAAATTGTGTAAAAATACCAAGGAATAAACCCTTGGTGATAGTTTGAAGTTTTGGTTTAAAATCTTCCCTAAAGTAGCAAGAATGCATACCAGGTGTTTGACGTTTTGCTCGACATAGAAAATGAGACCTAAAAATTATGATACATTAATTTTGTATTATTTAATATGTTTACTGATATTGGGTGGAATATCATGTAAAGTTATATTGTATAAAAATTATGAAAATTCTAGGAAGTTGAAGTTGTGTTGTTTTTATTGAGAAAAGATTTGGAAAAGGTTGTAATAAAATAGGCATAACTTTGTCTAGCAAATTCGTAATTTAATTCTGTAAATTGTGTTAGAACCCTAAATAATTCCGTGTTATAGATATGTGAAGTGTCATATTTAATTACTCCTTAGTTATTTCTGATTGACCAAATGATGTGATGTATTATCGAGTTTGATGTTAATCGGTGTATTCAAATACTAACGACATTGACTTGTTAGGTGGGGAAGCAGCTAATACTACCATACCAAGGAAGTAGTTGGTATTAATCTTAGCACTAAATCCAAGGTGAGTGACCTTCCTTATGAAATAGAAATTCTTATAATTTCATATGGAAATGTGTAGTTAAACACATGGGTTAAAATGTTTATGGGAGTGATGTTGTATTTATGAAACATATGCATATGATTAAAAATGTTAAGCGATGTTATATAATGATATGGACTAGTGAGTCCTTTATATAATGTTAAGGACTGTGGTGGGTCCTAAGGGTTGTGGTGGTCCTGTTAATCCAACTTAAAGGTTTGTGTACTCGGGCCTAATAAAGGGATGTGGTGGTCCCTAATAACTGTGGTGGGTTAATTGGACTGTGGCGGGTCCAGGCTTGCGAGAGTTTCACAATTCCTGTTGGGTTATAGCATTATAACAAAATAAAAATGGTTATTCAAATTGGTTATATGTGTGGTATGTGGTCATTCACTAAGCCTTTATAGCTTACACTTCTATAATGTTTTGTTTCAGGTATGCTTATAATTTGGAGTTCACTGCCAAGTTAGGACCTTAAAACAGGGGAGTGACGGATAATTAATATGGTTTGAATATCAAGATTCCTTTTGTGTAATTATTAAACTAAGGATCTTGGTTATGTAAAGTTATGTAGTACTTATAAGTTATAAGTAAAGGCAGTTATGTTTTCATCTACACATACCTTTGAAAAAAAAAATCTTATGCTATTTTCCTTAGAGATTTAAATTAAAGCATTGTTTAAGGCAATTTATCTCTAATTAAAAGGATGAGTTTAACTTAATTAATTCGGGGCGCGACAGGTTCAGCCAATCTGGCCTACATCCACTGTGAGTGTGTGATCCACTAAATTTTGGAACTAATGGCCTTTGATACAATGCATATAAGCTCTCTCTCTACTGTGTGTACAAACAGAGTTTCATCTAGGGTTATAATTTTCCATCCCTTTATAAGGAGGGAGGTTACAAGCATATATAGGGCTCGGGGGGTGTACTGTACCCCCAAGCATGCAATGAGCATGTGAATGATGATCTGTCCAATCCCCTGTTGGCACCTGGCTGGGCCACTTATAGGTAATGATGATATAATATTCCCTCACATGAGGGAATAATATTGTTATAATGGTTTAGTGCACGTGCTACACGAGTCCCACACGCACTGTCCCATGTGTCTCCTAGATCACGCACCATGATGTTATCACCCTCGGCTTACGGTGATAGGCCAAGGCGAGAATTGATGCTAACCTATTGGTTGTCCTGTACTGGATGTAGAATTTTTATACTTTTGGCCTCTATAGGGCCGACCTTTTGAATGGTCATTTGAGTTATCCCCAAGCCAAGGCTTCAGTCTGCATGGGCTTGGCTGATTTGGGGGCATCTAACTTGCATTGCCAAAAGTGGGGTTGGCCTGTCTGACCCCTGTCCTTAGTACGACCCTTTGGGGGTAACAGTGGAGCTGAGCCCTCGTCCTGGACGAGGCTACCCTAAGCCAGGCAGAGGGTATATTTTGGTATATCAATCATCCCTAGACCTTATTCATCGATGCTGTTGAGATGGCTGAGGGTTAATATTATCTTTGCATGTCGAGTTGATGAGTGGTCAGGTGGATGAGTGACATTTGTCGAGTTGGTTGACGTTTTGTTAGGTGTCAATCATTATGTGCTCCCCAGGAATGACGGTTGCATATTACACTTGGAATGTTGTGCCATGATAATATGTAAATATTGGGTATTTCATCCGTCGAACCTACGCATTTTTGCCCCCTCGGGTGCCTTAATCTCTATATTTAAGCCCGTTAACCAGACAACCTCGGTTTATATTTTTAACATGTATATGAGGTATAATTGGGCTTTTGTAGGTATTTAGGTACTAAGTGTGAAGTTCGGATGCGTTCTACTCAATTTTCGTACGCAATCGCACGGGCAAGGGCAATTCGGTCAATTCACAGATTGGGTACCTGGCCCAACATCTACACAGAATTTGTATCCCTCCTCGCAAGCTTCGCGTGGCCGTAAACAGTGAGGGATTCCGATCCCGAATGAAGAAGTTACGGTGATTCTAGCGGAGAAGAAATACATGCCAAAACAGGGGAAAATGCAGTCTGCCCTGCTTGATCGATCGATCGATGAAATGGATGGATCGATTGATCCTTCAGTTTTTTTCCATGATTTCAACTATCGATCGATCGACCAAAGGGTTCGATCGATCGATCCCGTTTTTTTTTGCAGATATTTTCCCTTTTCTTTAAGTTTTCCTTTTCTTTTCTAAGTTAAATACGCTTACTATATAAACCAATTTTGGTTTCTATTTTGAGAATCTTGTAATATATCCAGTTTTACTTTAGTTTAGGGTTAGGGTTTGAGATCTTTTCTTCTTTCTCATTTGGTTGACACCCATGTGTGTGTGTAAGTTGAACTTTTCATCTCCTTTACCATTAATATAGTTGTTCTTGTTCAATTTCTTTCTTTGTAGATTAGTTTCATGCTTTGTTAACTAGTTTTCTTTCTTTATTTCTTGCTTTCCTAGTCTAATTAGTTGTAATTTAGTTTAATTCGTGTATTACCCTTAGATAAATAGGGTCGGGATTTCGTTCCACCATTAATGGACCTCGAGCTCCAAAAATTAGGTTTTGTGCAGAATTGTGTTTAATTGATCCCGCACGTATTAAAGTCGGATTATTATGTGTTTAACTTTCTTTGTCATGCAACGTTAGTGTTTATAGAGATAATTCGAATTTAATCCGCATGTGACTGTTTTTCGTTTAAATGTTTATTCACGCAACTTTGGCTTAAATTCCTTATTGTGTGAAGTTTATGTTTAATTGATAATGCTCGATTAAATTCCTCTTGAGACGGAATTATAACTAATAGTTGTTTCAATCCGTATGGGTGGATGCTATCCCGATCCTCGCTTTACTTTCATTTAGACTTAACTTCTCTCTTTTCTTTTATTTATAATTACAAATCACCCTTTTACACTTTTATTCCTGAATTGATAAATCTGTTACAATCTATCGAACACTCCCTATGGATTCGATCCCTACTTGCCGCTGCACTCCTTAGTTAGTGTGCAAGTCTAGGTAATTGTTTGTGTAGAGGCGTAAATGCCCAACGACATATTTCACACACAGTTTACGCCAGTTATCAAAATGGCGTCGGTGCCTAGGAATGTTTTGTTATAGATTGTAATTGTCTTATTAGTTCCTAGTATTTTTTCTTTTGTATTTGTATTCCTTGTTTTAACCTTTTTTGCAGGACTTCTACATTTGAGCGCCTAGAAACGCTTGAATTTTTTCGGTTGCACATCATCTTTGTGGAATTAGCCATCTCTAGCCTTTGTTGGGGTAAACATGTCTTATTCCAATTTTTCTGGTAATCCAAATGATAATTCTCAAAATTCTCGTAAACCTCTCACTTTTGGTCAATACTTGCAATCCCAAAAAGTTGCAACATCTAAAATGACATTGGGTGAGTATTACGAAAGTTAAAGTTTGGATTACATCAATTTTGGGCGTGATCATTTTAATTCTGGGTCGCAAGATCCTTATGATAAGAATTTTGAAACAAATTTTAATCATTTTCAAAAGTCTTATGCTAATGATTTTGAGTGTAGTCCCGAGAACATTTTCCAACCCTCTCAATTACAAGAATCTGCTCCTCGCCCTATGACTTTTGGTGAGGGCTTGGGCATGCTTGAAAATGAGAGGAGTGAAAATCGTTATCGAGAAGAAAATCGTTGTTGGGAACATGAGTTGGATTTATTATTTGAATCCAACGACGACGTTTCTTCTGAGACTTCCGAAGTCGAGGACCGTTTTGAAACAAATGAGGACTTCGTTCCTACTTTGGAACAAATCATTCTGGACTTGACCCATAGTATAGTAGAGAATGAAAATGAGTATGAAACGGGCATAGTATCGATTTGCAACGAACTCATTTCTTCTTTGATTCTCAAAGAAGAAAGTTTCACTATAAACGATCCTATGTTTTCCGAAATTCATTTTTCAAGCAATGATAACGCATCACCTGAGATTGAATTTCTTTCATCCCAGTCTTCATTCTATACTGTCGTACCAATTCTAGTACCCTTATGAATCGGTTCAAAACTTTATAGTTCAAAACCTTTTCACCGACGAGGATTACTCTCTCAACTCGCCTTCCATGATGGCATCTTTGCCCTCTTATGCGCCGCCTCCCATTCCAACTTTAAAATACTTGGGAGATGATTCAATTTTTCTCTGCCCACACGTGTATTTGTCGCCCGTCCTATCCAAATCCCCCATCCTCCCTCTCAAAGTTTCAATTGGGGATGGTTAACTTTTACCGCCTTACACATGCCTTCCGTCGTTTGAACAAAATTCCTATTTTCTGGGAGGCATGCATGTTCGGGAGGGTCCACCGTTGATCCGCCAAATTCAAATTGTGTTTTGGATGGACCCTAAAAAATTTCAACTTTTAGTAAATAGCTAATTAGAAGTTCTATATGTAGGTTGTACATAGTAACTTTTTCATTTTTTATTTAATCTTAATTTAGTCTAGTGTAATTAGCTCATCTCTTTTTATTTCTTTTTGTATACTTGGTTCTAACTCTTTTGTAGGTTCAATGGACTTGAATTTGTGGAGACTATGCGCCCTGGCACACACATGTTAAAAAAATGATGAGAAAGTCACCAAAATGTTTTTCTTTATTTTACACACACTCATTCTCACGCATTTGCATTTGTTTTTTATTTTTATTTTATTTTATTTTTCATTTTGTTGTGAACATGCGTGTGTGTCACTCGTTGTACATGTTTTTCATTTTTTGGTTCACTTATGTGTATGTATGGGCATATTTACTCCAATTCTTTATTATTTTATTTTATTTTTATTTTGTTTTTAATATTTTTATTTGTGTTTTTATGTTCATATACTTATATATACTATATATATATATATACTTTCTTTATACTTATAAGCCCCCCATATTCCCTAAATTGCATTTCCCCCCCACTTTTTAAAACAGCAAGCAATAGGCTTTTTGCTGATTGATCGATCGATCGAAGCCCAAGGGTCGATTGATCGATCGACCAGTAAAAGGCCAAGGCAGGGTCTGTTTTCTCCCCTTTCTCTTCATTTCTTATATCTCTCTTCTCCCAATTTCGTGACCTAACTTTTCCCCCACCACATTTCCTTATTTTTCATCCATTTTCTACACTTGCAAGATATAATTCTTCATACTTTATTATGTATTTGTAGATTTTGGTTGATTTTTGTCATGATTTCCATGTTTTCTCCATTATTTGACATATATTGAATGTGTGTGGTTTTATCCCTTTTTCTGCTGTACCAACTGATTTCATTTGTGATTATTTATGTATATCCACTCATGAACACATATGTATGGTTGGATTGTTGTTTTTGTTCATGAGTGGGGCTCTTTTGTTGGTTCAAAATGGTATTTTTCACCATTGTCGCACATTGCGCACGCCAAGTGTTTGCTAAAATGCCCCAAACAGTTTGCAATCCAAATTTTGGCGCACACTTGGGTGATTTTCACTCCTTGTCGCATTTCGACATACTTTATCGCAATGCTGAATTTTTTCCCTCGGCTTTGCGCACTTGCACCCACCATTTCAACTCGTACACTAACTAACCATTAATTGTTCTTACAATTTTCTTTGTTTTGCTTAATTCTTGTTTTGTAGGTTGAGATGGCAAATATAAAAAAGAACATGTACACTAGGTGTCTGCCCAACAAGGGCTTCGAGGGGTTTCGTTGCGAGCAGGAGCGAGACTTGTTTCAGGCTTACTTTCAGACGCCCGAGAGACCATTGGGGTATCATTTTGTCTGGAAACTTGAAGATATACCGCAGGAGGCGTGGGTTTTGTTGCGCCATCAGGGATGTGAGCCCTTTCTCGCTACTAATGGGCGCATTAATGAAGAGCTTGTATGTATATTTTATGCGACATTGGTAGAGGTGAGGGAGAATGGGCCTGTTACTTATGAGGTCATGGTTCGTGGGGTGTGGATACCTTTCCGCCTTTCTGACTTGGCAGATTTCATGGGTGTGCCAAACCCTGCGGATCTGATCAGCTTTCTAGATGGGGATATATTTAGGCATGGGATGTTGATAGAGGCCCTTGCACGGGGGGAGGCATGTAAGAAGGGTGCGTTCCGTTTGGCGGTAATGGCAGACTTATCGAGGCTTCTACACTATATCAACGTCTACTCATTCATGGTGACGAACAACCGGTCAGAGGTGCGTCACAAGCACACAACATTCATCTACACTTTGCTAAATAATTTGGGTGATATCAGTTTGCCCCAATATTTTTGGAGATGATGCTGTCGACATCAAAGGAGGTCGCCTGCAGGTATTCCCTTCCTTTTCCTACCCTCATCACGAGGATTTGTACTTCTCACGGTTGCCCAGAGCATGACTCTGATTGCAGGCGTGGGCCAATGGGGCTTCTGACTGAGGATAGCATCTAGAGGATGTTGACTCACGATTGGGGGCATCCGGGGAATAAAAGAAAGAGGACAGAGGTGCCTGATGATCCCGATGATGAGGAGACCGAGATTAGGAGAGCCAAGCAGGGGCAGAGTTTTCAGGTGCCACCCACAGGTTTAGATGCCCGCTTTGAGGCATAGAGGGCACTGCAGGACCACCACTGGGAGGAGACCCAGGTCAGGTTGGCTACATAGGAGTCCCACCTAGAGCAGCAGCAGGTTGATCTGCGGCAGGATAGAGACGAGCGGAGGCAGGATCGAGATGAGCGCCAACAGGAAATAGCCGAGCAGAGGCAGTTGAGAGCGCAACAACAGTGAGAGTTCCGGATGACGCTGTCGATGTTGCGAGATTTATATTTATAACGTCATGATTCGGATGCCGCTCTCCCTCCTCATTTTCATGATCCTTCTGATCCTAGTGGTTCCGGCCACTTGGCTACTACTGTCCTGGGTCACTTTTGGCATTTATGGGTTGGATATTATATTGTACTTTTTATTTTATTTGTATTTCTTTTATTTTAATAGTTGTAATGTATTAAGTTATTTTTGTATCGAACTTATGGAATGAGCAATGAGAATGTAGTTTGTGGTTGTTTATTGGATTTTGATGTGTGTGACCTTCCATTTTATAAAATCAAAATGTTCACCATCAATTTATCTAGTATTTGCACTTCATCCCCTCTATATTTTTGTGACTTGTGACATGACTTCTTTTCACTTAATACATCAGTGCATATTCTTATGTTGCTTTGTACTAACTTGTTTTGCAGATTCATTTGGACTTGTACTTATGGATATTGCTCCAAATTTAGGTAATATCATTCTTTTCCTATCTTTGTGTTGTGTTCTTTAATGGACGCATTGGGGACAATGCAACATTTAAGTTAGGGTCCGTGGGATATTCTATCCGTTTTGCTATTTAGTCCTTGAATTTGACTACAATTTAGTTACAAAGCATGTTTTTGTTACAAATTTGAAAATTTTCAAAAATATTTTCTTTCTTTTTTCTCCTTTGTTGGGCATTTTGCCCTTGTTTCCGATGATACATTTTAATAATTTCCCGATCAAATTCACAATTCAACAATGCATGTTTTCGATTTTAGAAGTTATTAGACTTTAGTCCTATATCATTGATATTATGAATAACTTCATGAATTAAACTTTAATCCCACGAGCACATGCACTTTTCTTGCTATATTGATTTGGTTTAAGATTTTTATAACTTGTAGTCTTTTGTTGCATTGTATATACTTACACCGAGTGAGATTAGACACTCATCTTCATTTGTGAGTGTATACACTATCTTTCCTCTTTGAAAACGTCACAGTCGTTGGTAATCTCTTTATTCTTTCATTGACTGTTCATTAATTGAGTTCATTCTTGAAATGTATTACTTGAGCATATTTTCATTTATTGTTTTAACTCGATAATTTCCTAAACTTTATGAAATGACCATAGGACATCTTTTTATATCACCCATATGACCTTGACCTCACCTTTTATATGTTCCCTAGTCAACCCATTTGAGCCTAAACACTAGCCTTTCGTTTCTTTACGCAAAATCCCATAACCAACTCCAAATTGGAGTTTTATACCGTGCATACCCTTGTTTGGATTGTTACTTGGGATTGAATGTTATTGTTGTGTTGTGGTTGCAATTTAAGCATGAAAGAGTGAGAAAAGGAGAAAGTGTAGTGAAAAAGAAAAGAAAAAGAGAAAAGTAAAAAAAAAATTAAACAAAAGAAAAAAGTGAGAAAAAGAAGAAAAGAAAAAGAAAAGAGAAACTTGTATATATTATGTATAGTGATTCAATAAGCTTTGATTACTCTCCGATTGATATATGTAATGCTAGTTTGGATGTTATTTGTCCAATTTTGAAATTGCCCACTTTTTCCCATTATCCCTAGTTTCTTCCCCAAACACCTTTGAATCCGTATATACATCTCTTTCATTTCATACCCTAGCCAAACCTACATTACAACCCTATTAAAGTCATATGTGATCTTAAGTAGATGTAATTCAAAGGTTTAAATAGTTTTGATAATCTGTGAAAATGCATTTCGCCTCTTTTATATGTGCGGTATCTTTCACTGAGATTACAGTTTTTATTTCCTATATAGCGTTCTTCATTTGCGATATGTGCGCGACCTAGTCGGACTGTAGAGACTCAGTAAAGTGCTAAATTAATTAACGTGTAATTAATTAGATTAGAGTCGGGCTGTAGGTTCGGGAAGGTAATTAATTAATTAATCTGTGAATAAATTAAATGGGAGTCAGATCAGAGACTCGGATTGGTAATTAATTAATTAGTGCGTAAATTAATTAAAAGAGAGTGGAACCGCAGACTCGGATCGGTATTAATTAATTTATGTGTGAATTAATTAAATGAGAGTCGGATCATGGACTCGGGCCATTACTATATAAATTAATGTGTAAAATATTTATATTAGAGTCGGACCATAGAATCGGGAAAAGTATTATATTAATTAATGTGTGAATTAATTAAATTAGAGTCGGGCCATAGACTCGGGATAATAATAATCTAATAAGTGAGAAAACTTATTTAGTTGAGTCAGACGAGAGACTCGGGAAATTTACAGGCTAGTGTTACGGGTTGTGAGTACATAGTGAAGCCGGGGCTTAATTTGTATATATATGGTGTAGTGATAGTATATATATGTGTGTATACATTATGAGTGCTATTAAATATCAGTGTATAGATATTTATTTATTGATATACTCTAGTGCTATCAAGGGAGGTTGCATGATGTGGGTGAATCTGCTATCTTGAGGAGTAGGGTGAGTATATCCCCAGGTCATAGCGTTCGGTATATGGGTGAAGGGCTTATCTCACTTTTAGGGAAGGAATATGACCGCCTCCACTTCGTTTATGTCTTGGGCCAGGCTGGTGAGCGGATGAAACTTGGGTAACTAGGTTATGTGAGCACACCTAGTGAGATGGAACTTTAGAGGGAATCATCTGTTGAGGGTATACTCGGAAGGACGGATATACGTATGATATATGCGTGGATGTTTTAGTGAAGGTACGTATAATATGGTAGCAAATATTATATGTGGGTAATAATATAGTGTGTGATGTATTTATTTTATATAACTTGTATCACAGTTATATGCTATTAATTAAGATGGAATTAATTAAGTTTATCATATGTAGGTATAATACAATGTGTGATGTATTTACTTTATATAACTTATGTCAGGGTTATATGCTATTAATTAAGAAGCAATTAATTAAGTTAATTGGTGAGATAACTTAATTCATGAATAATTATACTCGGGTTAGAGTAGTATGGCAAGGGGAGGTTATACCAGGACTAGTTGGACGGGGTAGTACAACTAGGTGGGGTTAAGATAACCGTTAGGTGTGTTCATTAGTGGAGGGGTGAGAATGTCCACAAGAGAGTGCGACACTCACTTATATATGAAGCACATTCATGCATTTTAAATTACTGCAGTTAATTCACTTGCTAAATATTTTCAAAATGTTTTGGGTTCTAACCCTTGCTATAAAATTATTTTCCAAAACCTTTTAGGTGTCTAGCCACAGGGACGCCAGGATTGATATTCTATTCCAGGGACACAGAGTTGCAGCATATGTGGATGCTAGCAGGAGTTCGGATTAGACGCATCATTCATTCATTCCTAGAGTAGGAATCATTTCTCAGTTTCAGTTTTATTTAGGGCTTGTCGCCCAGACTTCTCAGTACAGTTCTCAGTTGTATTTATTCAGGTGGTTGATATTTGTATTGGATTGTTTTACTTTGGTGGACGATGGTTTATTCGGCAAGTTGTGTAATTAATTATTCAGTTAATTTTATTCAGTTGTGTGAATGATTTATATTTACTTCTGCATGTCCTGTTTTGTTAATTAAAATGTTAAAATTTGGCACCAGCTTTTGGAATACTAGGTGGTTAGTAAGTTTTAAAAAAGTTTTCGACAGTGATGCTAATGATGAACCAACTGGGATTCCTGTTTTAATTTGGTATAGGACTGATCACCCGGTATTTTATTAGGCGGGGTGTCACAGATGGTGTTGATACCAAAATTAATATGCTGATATGGACGAATCATATGAAGACACTTGTCAATCTATGTGGTGCAATAACGACGAAGAAGTTGATTTCCCGAACAACCATGATTCTTTCCGAGAAACGAGGATACACCGAGGAACTCTAGCGCTCTGAGGTACTCTAGCGCTCCGAGGAACACCTGAGCAACGAGCAACTATGGCGGTCCGAGCTGCACCTCGGTCGTATCATTAATTGCCAGATAATCAACAGTTCAAATATTCATTGGATGTTTATATTCTTGACGCGCACGCTGCATTAAATGTATTACCCTTTCACATGTATATCATTTAATATATCGAACCTTTCATGTACAGCCTAAGGGCTATAAATACCTTGTATCATCCTCATTCAAAGGGGACCGGAATTTTTTGAGAGAACTTGTATTCAAGAATTCTGCAAACACTCAGCAATAACATAACAGTGGACGTAGGCTTTATTCCTAGCCGAACCACTTTAAAAAACTCTGTCTTATTTATTTATTTACTTAATCGCAAATGATAAATGAATACCATTCGTAGCCCTTCACCGTTTATAAAATTCACACAAACTTACGGCAAACGGTAAAAACATGCACACCTTTTATTATCTTGTTTTATCACATTTGGTTTGTTTTATTAGACATAATTGAGATGAAAACACGTAACTAACATGTGATTGACAAGAACAAACACCAAATAAACTCATGCTCGTGTGCAATAAAGGACAAAAGGAGTCAAATGTGTAGGAAGCAACACTATAGCATCCCAAAGACTCCAAACTTTAAAAAGCACATGAATGACACAATTTATTGTCTCGAAGCACTATCAAAAAGTCACATGAATATGGCATGAAATTGTGACTTGGTCATCCTAAATGTGCATTCATATATGGTGCAAAACAAACTACAAAAATCTTTTTGTATTTTTTGAAATTTAAAAAAATATATAATACAAAAAGTAAACACGTCATAACACTAGCAAGGATATATCATGAAATATAACTAGTGTATCACAAAAGAAACTGACACAATCATTTATAAGATATAGCAAGAGAAGAATCATGTGCGAGTTTCAATATCTCAAAATTTTCTTCGACAAAACTGCACAAATCAATTGAGAGAAAAACAACCCACCCAAGATGCGGGAAAACAAGATCAAACGCAATAAATTAGCGTAACCCGCTCTGATACCACTTGTTAATGCAATAATAATTGCCTTTAGGTGGTTTCTAACAATTTGATTCTAAATTATATAAAACCCAATTTTAAGCCAATTTCTATTCATCCCTAAAATATGCAACTACGTGTCAAAACAAAACAAATATGCACTAACTTCAGGAAAAATCCTCAACAGGGGCAAAACGTTTTATATTTCTAGAACTTCGAAATAATTTACAAGACCTTTGACTTACAAAGCACTTGATAATATCCCACACATGTAATGCACGGTGCCTTCAGATAATCTTCAAAGTGCCGCTCTAGAAATCAGCAGTCAGTGGTTCACACGCAGCCCTGACACGCAGTATCCCGCAAAGAATCAACACGCAAAAGATCCTTAATGACACGCAGTCACAAAACTTCGTACAGTCTCCCTCCATAATAGCATGCATCTTTCCGATTGTAGAGATCTCCCCACAAGGATGAACAGAAGAAAAGTATGCTATGGGTTCCACAAAATAACTCACACAAAAAGATATTGGTATTGTGAATTGTAAAACAAAATTTGAACCCTCAAAAAGATGGAGAATAAACCAACAAACACTTAAAAATGTATTCTGTTAAAACTAGTGTTTTCTCCCCATGAATTCAATACGTCTGACACTCTATTTATAAAACATTTAAGGCGGTGATGTGTCAAACAAAAAGTGTTCTCGTTCGAACGAACTGTCATGTCGTTCGAACGACTTTTGGTCTCGTTCGAACGAGATAGGCTCTCGTTTGAACTACCACGCACAAATCTCGAGATTCGATTAACAGAGTTTTAAAACTTTTGGAAACCTTGAAACCAAAACTCTTACGAATCTGAGAACAGTTATCCAAAAAAATTTATGATAAAAATGTTTTTGAAAAATAAAAAACCATTTAAGATTATTCAAAACTCGTTTTTCATAAAAGGAAAAATATTTTATTTTTCATAAAAAATATCCCAACACTTTTTATGCAAAATGTAAATGGAACTTAAACACATTTACCAAATCCGTCCTTGTTGGGCATGATTGTTGAAGTTAACTTGAAATTCGATCGTCGATTGTAAACGTACACTTTCCAATGCTTCGACAAACTTGTAGCGGTATACGACACACTAAGTGTTACGACCAATGTCCTTACAAATCTCCCCCTATGTCTATGCCGGTACAAAATAAAAATATCCGAATCATCAATCAAAATATGACCTATAAAATCTACCCTCCCATAAACTCAAACACGGAAAGATAAACTGAACACGTCTTCAAATTATGCTTCAACAATCAACTTTTCAAATCTCCAAGCTTTTCTCATTAGGGTGTGCAATCTAAAATCTTCAATCGTACCTACACACATGAGACAAAGCAAAAACCTCGTGACGTATCGAGTTTGAAATGATATAAACATAAAACATGTAAGCATAATCAAATCTCCCCCATACTTAAACTCCCCAATAAAATCATAATTCGTTCTCCCCCTTTTTATTTGTCCGAAATAGACAAAGAACGAATAAATCAAGTAATGCAAAAGATGGTGTCATATAAAACCAAGCAAATAAACTATTTTTTAATTTTTCAAATTTTTATAAAACAATAAAATATGTTATAAAAAATTACACACCATGAATTTTTACTAAGACGACCAAATCTTGGAAATGGAATGAATGGGTGTGAACAAATTCGATAGGAAAATCAACTCAATCATATAATATGTGCAAGATGCATAAGTGTATTTCTAACGAATGAACATCAAAAATAGTCCTTTGGTGTAAAATTATTGAATTTAGATGACATCATCTTACTCATATCAACAAATCAAAGTCAACATGATTTTCACACCAATAACGTCCAACACGATTTCATGCTTTTTCAAGACATTAAGGACATGCAAAGAAGTTTTAATTCTCCAACCAAACTCCCTCATATATCTTTTCTTTTTGAGGTGATCTAAATTCTCAAACATTGGAGAATTGGTGAATAAACCTAATGGCCCATAATTGGCATATATTTCTTTTTATTGCGGTGCAATTTTTTTGGGCTCTTTTAAACCTCTTTAGACCCTGGATAATTATAATTCTTCAATTTTTTAGGTCCAATTTAAACGGCGACTTAATCGCAAAGGATAAATGAGTACCTTTCGTAGCCCTTCACCGTTTATAAAATTCACAAAAACTTACGGCAAACGGTAAAAACATGCACACCTTTTATCATCTTGTTTTATCGCATTTGGTTTGTTTTATTAGACATAATTGAGATGAAAACACGTAACCAACATGTGATTGATAAGAACAAACACCAAATAAACTCATGTTCGTGTGTAATAATAGACAAAAGGAGTCAAACGTGTAGGAAGCAACACTATAGCATCTCAAAGACTCCAAACTTTAAAAAGCACATGAATGACACAATTTATTGTCTCGAAGCACTATCAAATAGTCACATCGATATGGCATGAAATTGTGACTTGGTCATCCTAAATGTGCATTCATATATGGTGCAAAACAAACTATAATTTTTTTTATATTTTTAGAAATTGTTAACAAAAGTATAATACAAAAAGTACACACGTTATTGCATTGGCATGGATATATCATGAAGTATAACTTGAATATGACAAAAGAAACTGACACAATCATTCATAAGATATAGCAAGAGAAGAATCACGTACGATTTTTAATATCTCAAAATTTTCTTCGATAAAACTACACAAATCCATCGAGAGAAAAACAAACAACCCAAGATGCGGGCAAACAAGATCAAACGCAATAAATTAGCATAACCCGCTTTGATACCACTTATTAACAGAAGAATAATTGCCTTTAGATGATTTCAAACAATTTGATTCTAAATTATATAAAAGCCAATTTTAGTTCATCCCTAAAATATGCAAACTGTGTTAAAACAAAACAAATATGCACAAACTTCAGGAAAAATCCCCCACGGGGGCAAAACCTTTTATATTTCTAGAACTTTGAAATAATTTACAAGACCTGTGACTTACAAACCACTTGATAATCGCCCACAAGTTTAATGCACGGTGCCTTCAACAAATCTTCAAAGTGGCGCTCTAGAAATCAGCTGTCAGTTGTTCACACGCATCTATACCATAAGGACACGCAGTCTCTAGGAAAGAATCAACACGCAGAAGATCCTCAATGACATGCAGTCACAAAACTTCGTAGATTCCCCCTCCACAATAGCACACATCTTTTCGGTTGTAGATATTTCCCCACGAAGGATGAACAAAAGCAAAGTATGCTATGGGTTCCACAAAACAACTCACACAAAAGGATATTGGGATTGTGAATTGTAAAACAAAATTTGAACCCTCAAAAATATGTAGAATAAACCAAAAAACACTTTAAAATGTATTATGTTAAAACCAGTGTTTTCTCCCCACAAATACAATACGTCTTACACTCTATTTATAAAGCATTTAAGGCGGTGACGTGTCAAACAAAAAATGCTCTCGTTCGAACGAAATGTCATGTCGTTCGAACGACTTCTAGTCTCGTTCGAATGAGATAGGCTCTCGTTTGAACGACCAAGCACAAATCTTGAGATTCGATTAATAGAGTTTTAAAATTTTTGGAAACCTTGAAACCAAAACTCTTACGAATTTGAGAACATATATCCAAAAACTTTTATGATAAAAATGTTTTTGAAAAATAAAAACCCATTTAAGATTATTCAAAACTCATTTTTCATAAAAGGAAAAATATTTTATTTTGCATAAAAAATATCCCAACACTTTTTATGTAAAATGTAAATGGAACTTAAACACATTTACCAAATCCGTCCTTATTGGGCATGATTATTGAAGTTGACTTGAAATTCGATCGTCGATTGTAGATGTACGCTTTCCAATGCTTAGATAAACTTGTAGCTGTATACAACATACTAAGTGTTACGGACAATGCCCTTACAATATTGATGCTTCAAATGATGTTTCTTTGATTAGGTGGACCTCGAATTTGGTGGCTAAAGAGGCTTCCTTATCACATGCAATGGATACCCTATTGAATATTGCTTGGTTTGTGTGGAAGGATCGTAATGCTTTATTTTTTAAAGGACACTCATCTTTGCCATCAATTATTTGGCGTTCCTTTATCTCTTATCGGAAGGAGTTCGTGGCATCTAATGTATGAGTTAATAATAGACCTATTTTGGTGTGTGGGGCGGAAGATGTTCAATGGCACCCTCCTCAGGTGGGATGTTTTAAAATTATCTTTGATGGTGCTTTTATTAGTTCTCAAGCCAAGGTTGTAGCAGCGGGGATATTACGCAACCATGATGGAAATATTTTGAATGGTTTTGCAAATCAAATTATTGAATTATCAGAGGCTAATTCTGAAGGGAAGTTATTAGATTAACTTGTCTTTTTTGTCTATTCTTATAATATTCCTAATGTAATGACTGAAAGTGATTGTAAGTGTGTTATTGATTTGTGTACATTTGATTTAGAGCCTCTGTAGTAACTTGAGGCTAGTATTCTTGATATTCTGGAGTTTGCCTGACTTTATAGTATTTTATTTTCTTGGATTCATAGAAAGATAATAAGGTTTCTCAATGGGTGGAAAAAGAGAAGGTTTCCAATTCTCTATCCTTTAATTGGCTCTCACTTACGAACCGGGCCCTTATGTCCCTTTTGTATGCGGATTTATCTAAGTAATATAACTATTTTTCTTGTTCTCAGAAAAAAATGTACCATTCTTGTACTTTTTTGTTTTTTTTGATGATCTAGTGAATCAAAATCTATAAATATAGTGCACCAAATATGTTGTTGATGAATTATCTATATCTAAACTGACTTTATATGTTACTTAAACAAAATATGTCACTTAGGACCTTTATAACCCTTAAAGGAAAAGATTTTTCAATAAACCATTGATAACCCACCTAAATATTACCCCTTTATAAACACACTCCCTCCTCTTTATTCACTATCAGACCCTCTCTCTTCAATCTCAAATTTTAAACTTGACTTGTCGATTCTTACTCTATACGTTGCACCCTTTCTTGTAGAATTTAGCCTTATCACGAAACATATATAAATAAAATGGGCTAAAGGCTATAGATTAAGTGTATGAATGTTTTGGAGTTATGTCAATTTACTAAGTAAAGGGATTATATTCTACATATGAAAGATTAAGATTACACTCGAGTTGCTCATGGTTTAATTTTTCCAAGAATATTTATGGTGTTGGACTCCTGATTGGATATATCTACTTTCACAAGAAGTTACAAATTGACACTTTTAAGTTTTTCAGATAAAAGGTAACATGGGTTTAGTCTCCTACTTTAAATATAAAAGACATCTCAAGACATTCTAGCAAATAAAGCCCTTCCTTACAGAGGCACACTAAAATATGTGTTTTCATATCAGTATTTGCCAAGAATCAACCTTTGATTAACGTATTACTTATAACTTACAAATATATCAATCCGAGACAACGAAAATGCTATATTAAGGACTAGTCTCCATAAATACCGTGATGAGGTATATTGTATACCTGATATCCTCCCACCTACACCTGTAGGCATGTCCCATTTTTAGAACTACTTTGACTTTGTTCCCAAGTCTCTATTGGCACGTAGGATCTATGTCGAAACCCCAAGCCTCAAAATATGTCTCTCGGCATATTATTTCTTAGGTATGCATCCATATCAAGTCCAAACCCCTTTCTCCTTCTGGACACTCCAATCCTAAGGTGTAGTGTTTTACTTATTTTTCTTACAGTAAACCATTACATCTTTTTAACAACTACCATTATACACCTGTAAACTAGTTTGAAGGATAATACCTTTGGACCAATGATCACTCAACAATCATAATATGATATGTGAATATGAGTGCTCTTCGAGCCCACTCAAGTTCTAAACCTCCATTGGAGCTATCCTCTGTCCTATAAATATCTTCTCCCCTTATCCAATACAACTCATACACTTGCACATACATCATATTGGAACACATGAACAAACCAAACTATGTAGGATTTGATCCCGAGAATTCTTGGGTATGTAGGCGCAATAATAAGTCTTTCTCGTGATCTTAAGCTATGAAAATATGTCTCTTCATATATTTTCTCCATCGAGATGCATACATTTATCTCTCTAACTCAAATTAGATATAGAACTATCTCAAAGTTGCGACCTCTCATGCACATCCATACAAACGTGTAAAAATAATACACAAATCACAACCGAATTACTTAGGATTTGATATCGTGGCTATACTAGTACATAAGCGCAACACTGAGTCATTCTCGTGGGCTCGAGCCAATGATTCCTCATTGTCAGTTCATGATATGTTGTTGGTTCACCTTCCACATTAAGAACAAATTTTCTTTTGTTCTTACTTTGATTCATACCTCCCTCAACACTATAAATTGAAAAGTATGGTCTAAATTTATTTTTAGTTCTTTGTCTCTTACACCTTTGGGCTCAATATCATTCGTTAATTCCAAATGAGACATTAGTTGGTTGTGAAGTGACATTATAAGGTACAGTGTTAGTGGTCTAATTAGTTTTTTTGAAGCATTTACTAAAACTACTTGAGTTTGTTAGATATTAAAAGAATTCCACATCTACCGACTATATAATTTCTTCAGTTTCAAGGATCATAAATCTATAAATTGTATTATTGTTAGATTACCCCATTGTTTACTAGACAAGTATCATTTCTTGCTATTACTTTTGAATCCCTTTAATATTAGTAAATAAAATTTGAAATTCAATTCATCAATCATATAAGCATTGTAAAAAAAAAAGTAAACCAATCCATTAACTAATAACTACTCTAATAAAAACATAAAGATAATGCTAAAGTATTCATGTCTTGGTACTAAATGTTAATTTAGTATTTTAGAACTTCAAGTTCTGTTTTAGATCGAGTATGAATCTTTGGGTTCATATAAAAATTATTTTAGAACTTCGAGTACTTTCGTTTGTTTGTGAAAACTTATGGTTCTACAAATAATATAATTCAACTTTTCATTCAATTTGATTTACAAAATTTCAACATTTATGTTTATGGGACATTAAGGTACCTCCCCAAAAAACCAAATTTTGGTTTTTATTTTGAAAATATGTATATGGGAGCTTCAAGATCTAAATCTTGAGAACTACGAGTATCAATATTGTTTTAAAAATAATTAAGAGAACTATATCCCAATTACAAACAATAATTTCTGAACTAATGGTCAGAATAGTGACTAATAATAATTTGAATGATATAGTGTAATGATTACTGGGGACTTTCAGTCCATACCCTATTAATTTAATAATCAAAACATCAATTTTGATCGTAAAATATTTTCTTTAAGACTCTGGGTAAAAATAATTAAAGAAATTCGGGTCCTATAAATTATATTAGAGAACTCCAGGTTCAACAAATAAAATAATTAAACTTTGGGTTCAATATTTTTGATACATTGGGATTTTAAAATCCCCACCCCATTGTGTAAAAAGTTCAGGCTTGATCATGATAAAAAAATATTTGAAACTTTAGGTCCAAATTACAAATTATTTGGGAATATTTAATGTCCCTTACCCTAAAATAATCAAAACTTTAGGTTTTGATTTAGTATATATTTTATTGGATAGTAATTGGGAATTGTAGGCCCAAATATTATAAGGCAATTAGGAACTAAAGGCCCTAAATTTTAAATAGAAGTTTGGATCTTCAGGCCCAAAATTTTATTGGAACTCCAGGTCCAAACTTGAATAAGAATTGGTAACTTTAGGCCCGTTATAGGGCAGTTGGAAACTTCAAGCCCCAAATCTTAAATAATATTAAGAAAAGAAGCATGGCATATTATGTTGTTAAACTTAATTAGATCATAAAATTAAAATTTTGACTTTACCAAATCATGTTAATGAGCAGGAGAAAATAGCGCAATAGACTAAAGTACCGAAGTAAACTAGTACGGAATAAACCCAAATCACCTACGAGTTTTACAGATTATCAAGAGGATACCAATTTAAACTTCACTTAAATTGATAACTATCTACAAACTGATTTGAGTTTGGCAAGTTATTAAGAGTCCTAATTATTATCTTTAATTAAACTAGTTGATTAAGAAGATAATAATCAATTCAGTTTATTTAGGTGTGTTTCTAGACTTTAATCCTACTTTTTCAAGTTAGGTAATTAATGTAGAAATTAAAGCACGCAGTGTTTATTTTACGTCGCAAAAATCCTTCCACGGGAAAAACGACGGACCCTCTACGGTCACCAAGTCTACCAAGTCCACTAAAACGAAATCAAAAGGAAATGATTCACAAACATGCAACAAGACTCAAAGCAAGATAAATCAGAATAAGTTATTACCTATATCGACCAATCCTCCCTCACTATGAAACTCCTGCTCACTTTAATTTCTTTATGTCTCAGCCTTCCCTATAGCTTCCTCAGGCTCAGTGCCTATTGATTCTTGTAGTAACTAGTGGTAGTGCGGTGCTTTTGTGATGTGTCCAAGTCTATATAACACACTCACCCTTAATGTTACAACCCAAATGATTATGCAATAATTTTTTATATCATAAATATCAGCAACAATTCTTATGTTCTTTCTTTCTTGTTTAAATCAAGCTATCTTGATTTAACACAAATTTTAGCTAACTTTCTTTTCAAAATCAAAACAATCAGATTTGATTCTTGATATGTACACAGTTTTTAGTGCCTGAGTAAATGTGGTGTTCTAAGTGTGAGACAGAATGTTGTGCCACAAATATATTCAAATAAGACAAGAACAATCAATAACACAAATATTCTAAGATAGAATATGTTCACACAATATTTTACTAATGTATATAGCAATGTAAGCACAAGTCAAAATTACAAAACTATTTTAAAAATTTGTTCAGTTTAAAGCAAGATTAATCTAACAAGATACTATGCAAGTTCATAACAGTTCTGATTTAGAGTCCTTTGTCCGAAGTCAAGTAAGGTTCAAGTAGAAGATTAAGAACAGTCAATATTTCTTTCTACCAATTTTGGTCCTTAAGCAGAATAGGTTTAACTTTCTAAACCTCTTATAGATCAAACCTTATTTTAACCAAACCTTTTTATATGTTTTAATACGACACATTTTAATCAAGCATGAACTTAGAAACAAGGTTGACAAATCATAATACACACAATCGTGATTTGTGTGTGCAATATTATTCAAACTTACTCACTAAAACAGATCTAAGAGAACAAAATAGATTTGTACATTTATTGTGACAAGTCGTGTGTAATTTGTGTAACTAGGAACAAATATAAAACATGCAGGCAAGTATTATCACGGATTGAAACAGATATACCTCATGCAAATATGTGAACCAGTGTGTGAAGCGGTTCTCACAAAAAATAGCCAAATACCTTTAATCCTTTTAGGGATTTTCTTGATATAACAGGGCCATGAGAGATACAACAAGTATATAAAGAATATACACCAAAAATCATACCAAATCTAAATGAACTAAAAGAGAGATATTTCACTATTACAAAGATATTCGCATAAATCAGTAGTGAAAAATAGGTAGGGATCGTTTTGATAAAATCTTTGAAGAACGCATACGAACCCTAAGAGAGTTTAAAATAATTTTGAAAAGATATAAAAAAAAATCCAAAAAACCTATACACATACACAGGAGTATAATGTTAGTTTTTAGGAATAATCTATGAAGAGATTATTTCTTCAAACATAAGCACAAGTGCAAAATCAGTGTGAAGAAAATGTAAACTCTCTCTCTCTCTCTCTCTCTCTCTCTATATATATATATATATATATATATAGGGAGGGGTTCACAAGTGGACCAAAAGAATGGACTTTTTAATGGACCTTAACAAATAACACATAATAACACATTAATTTTAATTTTTATAGTGTAAATGGTCCGCGCCAGCAGCACCCGAGACCACACCTTCACCCCACTACCCCCCCACCCCGCACCCCTCCCCCCCCCCCCCGCCCACCCCAACCAACACCATCACCACAGCAACCCTTATGACATCAGCGCTGCCATGGGGGTGGGGGTGGGAGGGTGGGGGTGGGGGTGGGGTGGGTGGGGGGCATGTGAGGGGTGGAGGATCAATCGACACGTGTATTTGGTGCCGCTGGCGTGGATCAATTACACTATAGGAATTAAAATTAATGTGTTATTATGTGTTTTTTGTTAAGGTCCATTAAAAAGTCCATTCTTTTGGTCCATTTGTGAACCTATCGCTATATATATATATAATTTAGTAGAGTTTGAGTGCAAAAATATTTTTCTCTTAGATTAAAAAAAAATGAAGACCCAAAGACTCGTATTTATAGAGATATAAGGTGTGAGCTTATTGGTGCAAGTCAGGTGCACATGGATTGATTGTAAAATCATTTTAGCCTTTGATAAAACTGATCATGAGAACCACAAATAAACACAAACAAACCCATCTGAATTTAGACACGTATTAATTCAGCTATTATGCATAAATCAAAAATGCATATTACGATTTTACAAACGTTGATGTTTTGAAAAATAGGGGATTCTAGCTGTAACCAATGAATGATTGTAATCGTTGAAAAAAAATGGCGCTATTTACAAAATAGAAAGCATGGTTTTAATTAAAAAACTGTGGGCTATCAAAAACTGTGGTCTGGTAATATAAAACGACGTCATTTTATAACATCTACAAGCCAGCTGTAATGCATTGCCCAAAACGGAGAAAAAAAATGTGGGCAAAGATGGCAGTTTTAAAAGTTACCGTTTTTTTTAACAAACTCAAACAGAATATTATATCATAACCGTATTACAACAGTTAGGTTTATCCACAAACCTACTAACTATAGTACTAGTACTATCTGCCAAAAGCGGTTTGTAGATAAATCTAGGTGCTATATCAAAAAAACTATTCATATAATGACAACTATTTCCGATCTTGGCCAAGACATCAGCTACCGAGTTGGCCTCTCTATAGCAAAAAGATATCCACACTGTTTTTTATGGCTTTCAATGATGAGATTAATTAAATAGAATTGATTTTAATTATGGGATTAATTAAATTAATTTGGGATAATTAATAGAAAATTTATTTGGATTTAAATGCTAGCAAGACGAGAGTTAGTATTTGGTTATTATTATGTTGTTGAATATAACTAAGTGATTATGGTAATTTGTAATCATTGAATTTATTAAAATTGTCATGAGTTGAAAATACGGCAGTTTCGATAATTAAGTTGGGACGCGCGTGTAAGTCGTATCAGGACCCAATTTAATGGATTTGAAAGTATTTTATTTTTATATCATCCGTATGATCATTTTGAGTGAGCCAACGTGTCCGGAAGGTTAAAATAGTAAGAAAACACTAGCTGGGGTTTACTTTGGGTCCCGGGGCATTTTTAGGCCAAGTCGGCGACCCGGAAGGGTATTTTAGTAATTTTAATTTTTAAGGGATTTTAACCCACGAATTTTAGGCCTTATTTATCAGCCAATATTAGGGCCTTTAGGGCCATGATCAGCCAAAAATCGAAGAGTGGGTAACGTGAGAGAGAGGGGAAGTTACAAGAAGTTCTCAAGGCCATAACCACCCCACACCACCCCTTTTGGCCGGAATTACGGCCGGAGAAAGGAAGAGAACCAGCCCTTAACATCATCAACGGATCAGAATCGTCATTACCAGGCAAGTGATTTAACTTGCAATAATTTAGAACATATATCATTCATGTTAGGTTAGAATTGAAGAATAACCTTAAACAATGAAAATTGAATGGAATTGAAGAGTTTAAATCATAATCTGGGTAGGCCTTGCATGTAGTTAATGTTGGAGATATTAGCGGCCATGAATTTATGATATAGGGGTAGAGAATTATGGAATTGTATTGATTTATATAGTGTTCTTGAAGAAATAGAAAAACTAGGGTTTTTAAATGAAAATTAGGTAAATTGATCTAAGAAGTTGATGTTCTATGTTGATTTGATGATTCTAAAACGTGGGGAACCATGTAAACATGTTAGTTTGATGACTAGTATACTTAGTTGAGAGTTTTGGACGTTAAAATGAAGATTTAGAGGTGTAAAAAGATGAAAACCCGTAACAGTTTAAGCAAGTCTGGGCAAATACCTACTTGATCGATCGATCGACTCAAGAATGTCGATCGATCGAACGATCGACCCCTTTTCTTCGATCGATCGACCCCTTCTGATTTTTGATAATTGTTTCCCTTTAAGGTTTAATGATTATTCCAAAGCCGATGTTGATTCTTAGGGTGGTTAATATAATATTATGGGATTTAGATAAAGTCAGTAGGGGCTTAGTTATTATCGGAGAATGTTATAACTTATGGAATTGAATGATATTACTTACGAGGGTCTACCGAGTGAGGTACGATTGGAAATCGTTCGAATTGAAACTATAATGGGAATTAACGATGATGTAATATTAAGGGCAGTAACAGAGGGGCTTCAAGTACTGAGATAATATTAGAAACTAATAAAAGACCTAGTAACCTTTTGAGATAGGTTTAAGTACTCAAATTGATACGACGAGAGAGTTATCAAGCTGAATAAATATATGAAGTATATTTTTCGGGGTAAACTTTCTACGTACGAGACTAACTAGATGAAATGTGTGAATACCTATATTAATATATGATTACTTAGGTTGTGTGAATGCCTAGTGTATGGATTTCTTATTTGTTTGACATACCTACCATACTTACTATCACGGGAGGTTAGTTTTATTTTGGAAAAGGACCCTCTTATCCTTGTGTGCCGTCGGGGGGATTTAGACCGGCACCTTAAGGACATAGGACTGTGAATGACTTATTTGTGAGTTGATAAGTCAGCTGACCATGGGAGCGTAGGTATGTGCGTGACCCATGGGTATGGGAACTATGTTCGCCTCCAATATGTGTGATTTGTATTTAGACAGTTCCTGAGTAATTCGAAACACGTGATCCATACGTACGTGATGTACATGGATTTGATAGCAGAGTATGTGTGCACCTCAGCTTAGCCTAGGGGTGCCATATATGTATTTATGTACTGAGAGTGATATACTTATGTACTTGTGATTGGTTCATTGTTGCTTAGTAGATGTGAATAACTAAGATATTTGAATGGGTTAAGAATGAGAATTTAATTAACACTTCAGATAAGTAATTTAATGAATGTAAACATGGGTTATAAATATGGCTTATTTGGGTGTTACGAGTAGATACTCTATGTTAGAATGTGAAGCCAGGAGTGGTACAAACTAGTTAGATAGTGGCATAACTAGGATGGGTTAAAGGCATACGTTAGGCGTGCACAGTAGTTGAGAGGTAAGAAACTCATGTGAGAGTACGCAACTAATGTGTTTATAATATGTGTTGTTTAATTGTAATTTAAACACTTACTAAACTTTTAAACTGTTTTCACAATCGGGCTCTGACCCGTTTTCCTCCAAATCTATTTTTGTTTTGTAAAAACATTTTAGGTGCCCAGCCACAGGGACGCCAAGCATAGGAGTTCCATTTTGATGACGTAGCTGCTGTGGAAGTTACAAGATCTTGGTAGTAGACGCCCTCATTTTATCCTTGATTCCTTCAGAGTCATTTATATCAGTTAGGGCATGTCGCCCATTCTTATTTAGAGGTTGTAGTTGCAGACTTTCATTATTTCAGTTTTTGGTTTATTTATTCAGACTCTTGTATTGGGACTTTAATTACTTTGGCATTTTATTAATGGAGTGTTTACTCTAGACTCATTTAATTTCATCTCGTTAAGTATTTATATGAGATTGTTTATGCGGTTAATGGTTAATGATTTAGTTCTCGATTATTTGTTAACTTAATTAATAAAAATTTGACATCTCTCTTTTTAAATATTAGGTGGCTAGTTATTAATTAAATGTTTTCGACCGTGATGCTAAGACTAAACCAACTTGATATTTTGTATTAATTTAATATGTCAAGAGAAAGTGTCTTTCAGAAGGAGTTCCTTATTTAAGTGTAATTGCGGAAGGAGATGTAAGTTTGTTATTAAGAGATGGGAATATAGGGGTACATGTTATGGACTGAGGGATTAACGGATCCCGATGACCGAAAATGTTAAGTAGTAGTGTATCGGGGGGGTTCCTTATTTGGATTCACTTTACGAGACATCTCACGCATGAAACTTAGCTTAAGGTTGGCAGTGGGGAGATGTTTGACCATTCGTCCATGAATTGGATACCTCGCTCGTTATGGAAGTAAGTACTTATAACGGCAAGTTAACAAGGGTAAAATACGACGTAGGGCCAGTAGAGCCAGTTGTTAGTGAAGAAGTACTGATAATTTTGGATTTTTTTTTACGGCGGGTTGAAGGATGCAATGAGGATAAGGAGGATTTATGATTTCAATTCGGGGCTGATTGAGAACGCCCAAGGGTATAGCCACGTTGCAAATGTAGGAACAATAAAAACTTAGGGGTATGTATGAAGCGTATATGATGTTTAAACCCGTATGCACGGGTTATAAGGGGTGTAGGCATCTTGGTTTGCTAATGTAGTAATCGCCGGAAGAAGAGACATAGATGGGTGAAATTATTACTTATGGGATTAAGCGTCGTAAGAGAAGGTGTTAATGAGTATACTCATGTGCAATCAGTGTAGCACATCCGAATTTGGTGGAAAGGCAGTGGAAAGCCATTTAATAAGGATGTATTCTTTGAGAAGACTAATATTTAACTATTATGGGCAATTTGGAGCAGAGTTCCACCCAATCAAATGTTCAGGATGACTCAAGAGTAAATAGAATGATGATTTCAATAAGGTATAAAGAGTCCAGATGTGCACAACATGGTGAAAAGTGCAAGGGTCAAAACTTTTGGTATACGCCGAGAGAAGAAGAAGATCATTAAGTATCACTTAACGGGAAGAATTATATGTGAAATTCGACATTGAAAGGGGTGTAGTAAGTAGTAGATCGATTGGGGTAAGATGATCAACCAGATAATTTTGTATCAAGTCGACGATTACAGGGATGGAAGAGTCAAGTTAATAAATTTTCTTGAGGGGTTGCCAACTTATAGATAATAACGAGTTCCTTCGAATATGTGGGACAGGTTGTCCAGAAGGAGATAAATTATTATATACTTGGGTGATTTACACTATTAGATAGTGAGCACGCCGGTACGTGGTCCTACGCATTATTATTCAGAACTAAGAGGAGATCCCCGAAATCCACCTTCAACGTGGGGTAGCAAGAAGTAGTGGAAATAACATTTCGTTCTGAGGATTTTATCACCTATAGCCCAAGGAGTAGGAGTGAGGTGATTGACGACTGGTGGATTGTATGAAAGAAATTTTAGATTCATTACGATCTTTTCATTTCCAAAACGGGTATAACTAGTAAGTGAGGTATATTGTGGTAATGGGGAGAAGATATTACCTAATGGTAGAGTTGGGTGAAAGCACCCATATCTATTTATAGTGGACAAGGTGCTTACAAATGTTTATGTAACAGCAATCGTCTGAAGTGGTTTTCCCCTGTGTAAAAGAGACAACGCCGGGAACAGAGATTCAAAGAACGGGCAAGAGTAGTCAGGTGTGTTATGATTTCTTCCAGGATGGGAGTTTGGTGTTTTGATAAATGCGGGAGTTAATACGTAGTGAGGTGCGGACTCACAATCATATTGAGATACTGCGGCCAATAATGTATAGGCTATTTTCTTTTCTTTCGAATGATGTTTAGTAAGAGCACAACGTGAGGTGAATTTATCGAGGTGTAATCCTATAACTAATAAAGTGTCAAGAGTGTTCAACAAGCTTGTTATGAAGCAGGGGCTGTGGTGATGAAGCCTTACTTTGAATTTTACTTTGAGTACTAGAGGATACCTAATTTGTCCAGGTATGCCTTACTTTTTCGAATTTCGGGACGAAATTCCATTATTAGGGGGGAAGTATGTAATACCTCGTATTTTTATGGCTTTTAATTATGAGATTAATTAAATATAATTGATTTTAATTATGGGATTAAGTAAATTAATTTGGGATAATTAATTAAAATTTTATTTGAATATAAATGCTAGCAAGACGAGAGTTAGTATTTGGTCATTATTATGTTGTTGAATATTACTGAGTGATTATGGTAATATGTAATCATTGAATTTATTAAAATTGTCATGAGTTGAAAATACGACAGTTTTGGTAATTAAGTTGGGACGCGCGTGTCAGTCGTGCAAGGACCCAATTTAATGGATTTAAAAGTATTTTATTTTTATATCATCTGTATGATCATTTTAAGTGCGCCAACATGTTCGGAAGGTTTTAAATAGTCAGAAAACACTAGCCGGGGGTTTACTTTGGGTCCCGGGGCATTTTTAGGCCAAACCGACGACCCGGGAGGGTATTTTAGTAATTTTAATTTTTATGGGATTTTAACCCACGAAATTTAGGCCTTATTTATCAGCCAATATTAGGGCCATTAGGTCCATGATCAGCCAAAAATTAAAGAGTGGGTAACATGAGAGAGAGGGGAAGTTACAAGAAGTTCTCAAGGTCATAACCACCCCACACCACCACTTTTCGCCGGAATTGTGGTCGGAGAAAGGAAGAGAACCAGCCCTTAACATCATCAATGGATCAGAATCATCATTACCAGGAAAATGATTTAACTTGCAATAATTTAGCACGTATATCATTCATGTTAGGTTAGAATTGAAGAATAACTTTAAACAATGAAAATTGAATGGAATTGAAGAGTTTAAATCATAATCTGGGTAGGTCTTGCATGTAGTTAATGTTGGAGATATTAGCAGCCACGAATTTATGATCTAGGGATAGAGAATTATGGAATTGTATTGATTTATATAATGTTCTTGAAGAAATAGAAGAACTAGGGTTTTTAAATGAAAATTAGGTAAATTGATCCAAGAAGTTGATGTTCTATGTTGATTTGATGATTCTAAAATGTGAGAAATCATGTAAACATGTTAGTATGATGACTAGTATACTTGGTTGAGTGTTTTGGACGTTAAAATGAAGATTTAGAGGTGTAAAAAGATGAAAACCCGTAACTGTTTAAGCCATTATGGGCAAATACCTTCTTGATCGATCGATCGACTCAAGAATGTCGAACGATCGATCGATCGACCCCTTTTCTTCGATCGATCGACCCCTTCTGATTTTTGATAATTGTTTCCCTTTAAGGTTTAATGATTATTCCAAAGCCGATGTTGATTCTTAGGGTGGTTAATATAATATTATGGGATTTAGATAAAGTCAGTAGGGGCTTAGTTATTATCGGAGAATGTTATAACTTATGGAATTGAATGATATTACTTACGAGGGTCTACCGAGTGAGGTACGATTGGAAATCGTTCGAATTGAAACTATAATGGGAATTAACGATGATGTAATATTAAGGGCAGTAACAGAGGGGCTTCAAGTACTGAGATAATATTAGAAACTAATAAAAGACCTAGTAACCTTTTGAGATAGGTTTAAGTACTCAAATTGATACGACGAGAGAGTTATCAAGCTGAATAAATATATGAAGTATAATTTTCGGGGTAAACTTTCTACGTACGCGACTAACTAGATGAAATGTGTGAATACCTATATTAATATATGATTACTTAGGTTGTGTGAATGCCTAGTGTATGGATTTCTTATTTGTTTGACATACCTACCATACTTACTATCACGGGAGGTTAGTTTTATTTTGGAAAAGGACCCTCTTATCCTTGTGTGCCGTCGGGGGGATTTAGACCGGTACCTTGAGGACATAGGACTGTGAATGACTTATTTATGAGTTGATAAGTCAGCTGACCATGGGAGCGTAGGTATGTGCGTGACCCATGGGTATGTGAACTATGTTCGCCTCCAACATGTGTGATTTGTATTTAGACAGTTCCTGAGTAATTCGAAACACGTGATCCATACGTACGTGATGTACATGGATTTGATAGCAGAGTATGTGTGCACCTCAGCTTAGCCTAGGGGTGCCATATATGTATTTATGTACTGAGAGTGATATACTTATGTACTTGTGATTGGTTCATTGTTGCTTAGTAGATGTGAATAACTAAGATATTTGAATGGGTTAAGAATGAGAATTTAATTAACACTTCAGATAAGTAATTTAATGAATGTGAACATGGGTTATAAATATGGCTTATTTGGGTGTTACGAGTAGATACTCTATGTTAGAATGTGAAGCCAGGAGTGGTACAAACTAGTTAGATAGTGGCATAACTAGGATGGGTTAAAGGCATACGTTAGGCGTGCACAGTAGTTGAGAGGTAAGAAACTCATGTGAGAGTACGCAACTAATGTGTTTATAATATGTGTTGTTTAATTGTAATTTAAACACTTACTAAACTTTTAAACTGTTTTCACAATCGGGCTCTGACCCGTTTTCCTCCAAATCTATTTTTGTTTTGTAAAAACATTTTAGGTGCCCAGCCACAGGGACGCCAAGCATAGGAGTTCCATTTTGATGACGTGCTGTAGCTGATGTGGAAGTTACAGGATCTTGGTAGTAGACGCCCTCATTTTATCCTTGATTCCTTCAGAGTCATTTGTATCAGTTAGGGCATGTCGCCCATTCTTATTTAGAGGTTATAGTAGCAGACTTTCATTATTTCGGTTTTTGGTTTATTTATTCAGACTCTTGTATTGGTACTTTAATTACTTTTGCATTTTATTATAGGAGTGTTTGATCTTGAGTCATTTGATTTCATCTCGTTAAGTATTTATATGAAATTGTTTATGCGGTTAATGGTTAATGATTTAGTTCTCGGTTATTTGTTAAATTAATTAATATAAATTTGACATCTCTCTTTTTAAATATTAGGTGGCTAGTAATTAATTAAATGTTTTCGACAGTGATGCTAAGACTGAACCAACTTGATATTCTGTTTTAATTTAATAAATGAGTTGCTACCCGGTATTTAATTAGACGGGGTGTTACAATGATATATGATAAAATAGCATGCAGTGTCGTGTGGTGTCCTATGTAACAAGAAAAAAAAAATCCTATGAGCCAATAGAATAGGTGTGAGACTACCTGAGTATGGCAGGATTCTGAATTTTATGTAAACATGAGTAGAGAGCTCGGAGAACTTGGACTAGGCATCTAGACACGACACAATTATAAATAAAATCTTGTCAAAATTTAAGTCCAACTAGATGAAGGTCTATATAGCTACAGCACAGAAAACAAACCCTAAGAGTGCTCCATATAGGTACCTTCAGTTACATCAATCCTAAAAAATAGTACTTCTAGACATACAAATCTAATAATTACAAAGGAAAAGCATTCGTAATAATTATTCACAAGTGATTTTAATATATATATTATACATATGTCTCTATTTTTTAAGAATCGAGTATGTGTTGATATAGGCTATGAACTAAAAAGATCAATTATGGGAACAAAAATGTCAATTCGGAACTGTTGGATAAAATTTACAAAAGTGGTACTATATGGATAATTCCACTGAGTATCGATCTTTTTTTGACATTCGGACTAAAGAAAATCACAAGATAAAGTACTCAAAATAAACTAAAAGGGTCGTGTTCTCAAAATTTTACCCATTCATCTTATTATAACATATGCTATTTAATAGTTATAAAGCTTTTGAATGATATCTCATCATTTAATCATTGTTGGCATCGTCCTAGCGAGTGAATAGTCTTCATCTGAAGACAAAAATATAAGGAATCAAGTTATGCAATTCAACATGATAACATATATCAGTGCATAATGACAGTGATACTAGTGATATCAATTTTTGATGTCTCTAATGTCAAACAATGAAAGCAATAAAGTATGCATACTTATAAGTTCCTTACATTATATGGTAAAGGATAAAAAATCCAAATCACCGTGAGATAGTGTTTAACATTAGATTTTCTTACGAAAAATGTATTATTAATGGTCAAAAGTGTCGGGTGGAGAGAGGAACAAGCGTTCTGACAACTATTAAGACAAATAAGGTATTGAGAGTATTAGGAGGAGAAAAAACTTCTCATTAATAAGTGTGACAATAATGGGGGGTCTTCCCTTATTTTGTAGTACAAGTTGGTAGAGTCCTAATTGGAGCATACATCCACTTAAATATGATAAATACAAATATTTATAACATAATTTTAATAACATAATATATAATCTATGAACACAGATATATACTAATATAGGAGGCATATACACTAGTGTATAATTAACTTAAACACACTTACATATAAGAATAATAATAATAATAATAATAATAATAATAATAATAATAATAATAATAATAATAACAAGCATACACATACTATAACAGACATATATTTATATATATACAAAATATAACACACATATATACACACACACACACACACATGGGATGTAGCAAATAAAAATGGTTTGGGACATTGGTAGGGATTTGGATTTTACTTGGAACTCATGTCTCAGGTCACATAGAATTTGACTTTTACATATTTGACCACATTCTTGCCGCAATTTCCTTGAATTAAGAATTTTAAGACCGCAATGGTGCATTAACCTACAAGATAAAAATTACGTAAATAAGGACAATATTAACAAAAATTACGTAAATGACTGTATTTATTTAGGGTATAAATATAACCCCTGGGGTTGCTAAGATTTCATTATTAACTCGAATTATTTTCAAACTTGCATCTTTTCTAAATAAAAAAAATGAGTCTAAAATGTCTTTATTTATGATACAACGGGACTAACAAGGCAATATACGGGTATAAATTATGCAAAATAACACGTTCATCAACACTTTACACCCTTTAGAATAAGGTACCAAATCTTGTGGTGAGCTTTATTTATCAACTCAATTTGTAAGGAAATTTGTCTTATACCAAACAATTCATGTTGATACAAAGATTAATTCAAATGCTTTCTTGTTTTCGAGATCCTCTAATGTTCCAAGGGAAGATACTCTGGTAGGACTTGCTAATTACAATAAAGTTCGAAGAACCTTCAGCGTTGTTGTCATAGAGTTTGATTATGGAGTGACTAAAGCTTTTGGAAAATGGTGGCTCCTTTATGCCGAGCATTATCTAAAATCAAAACATCAAATTTATGAATCTACGGATTCTTCCGTGGGTAAAACACTTTCTTTATTTTTACATTATATCTCTTGGTTTCCTTTGACTATTCACTTAACCAATTTTTATTCTAGGTGTCTTTTCTCCTACTCCGTATATTTATTCTCGAAAGAGGAGACTTGTACTTATTGAAGATATGGAGGAAGAAGACTAGGGGGAGGAAGAAGAGAGTCTAACACCTTCTGAAGTCCTATCTGGCACTTCATTATCTATTCCATAGCCCGTTGATCCTCCACTAAAGGAAATGTTCAAGGTTTTTAGTACGAAAAGAGCCAACCCCATATCTAAGAAACCTTCTCACAAGGTTAAGATTGAAGGCGTGACAATGTTTTATCTTTTGGACATATTCCTTTTATTTTGGTATTTTGCCACTAGTATTTACAATTCCAAATCATTATTCTGTTGTGATTGTTGTTTTACAAACTAAAGAGTTATTCCTACCCAGGGGTCAACTCCATCTTTAAATCTAATTCCTATAGTGGACTCTTCTCCAATTAATTTTGAATCTCTTTATTCTAACGACAACCCTATAAAAGTGATTGTTTTCACTCTAAACCATGTGGAAGAGGACCCAAATAGGATGACCAACCCTATAGATTCCACTCCCAAATAATTTTATATTCAAAACTCCTTTACGGCTCCTCCATAGCCATAAGTTTCACTTCGAAGGAAGTTCCTCCACCAATTAAAGTCATTTCATCTGAGTTGATGCCACCAAAGGAACTTAATTTTAAGAGGAAATCCAAGAGTTGATGTCTTAATCCTCCTATCCAAACTTAGTTAGCTCACTCTTATTGGCATTTAGAATTCTCCCAAACTTTCAAGTTGATTCGAAATTTTTCTAGAATGCCATTTTAAGCCATTTTAGGCCGTAACTGACTTTCCTTTCTCACTGGGTTGAAGACAACTTATTTTAACTTTTCTCATCTTGTTTATTAGAGAAGATGTTCTAAGAGAGTTGGCAAAATCAAGTCTATTCTCTCTCAAAAGTTATGATCATTTAAAGATTAAAAAAAAAGTTCAACCACTTATGTAACTTCTTCAAGGAAGTTACGGATGGTTTGTTTTAATAGGGTAAAATTGTGAAAAAATTTCCTGAAAAGTTGGAATAGGACCTATGGGATTATTAAAAAGTCAATAGGACTTATAAGCTTGTTGACCAAATAAATGGGACCTAGATATAATTACTCCCCCAAAAAATATGTAACTAAAAATAAAAATAATGTCGCTAAAAATGTAAAATGGGAGCGAAACATACAATAACTTTGAATTGGGCCAAAACTCACATGGGCAAATTAATTTGTACCAAAACTAAGATAACCTTATTATAAAGTAGTTGACCTCATTTTCCACTTGCACATATAATAGCAGTGAAAATCGTGTGAGACAGTGTTGACTTTTGTCAATTCGCCATTTATATTAAGAATCGTCACCCATGAGGTGCGAGTCCTAAAGTCTAAAGTGAGATTTCATTTTGGCAGAGGTCCTCTCCCCAAAAAAATGGCGGAGGCCGTGGTCAGCTTTCTACTGGGAAGAATTGGTGACTTTTTGATCAGTGAAGCAAATATCATTCATGGAGTTTCGGGCGCGGTTCAAGAACTTCGAACAGAATTAGAGAGGATGCAGGCATTCTTAAAAGATGCCTACAATAATACGTATGAATCGGAGGCAATGGACAACCTTGTTGCAGAGATGAGGGAAATTGTGTACGACGCAGAGGATATCTTAGACTCTTTCACAGCCAAAGTTGAAGCCAGGAGGAGAAGAAACATCATGGAAAAAATTACTGGGATCCCAAAAAAAGTTTCAGCTCGCCACGAGGCCGTATTGGGTATTCAGGATATAAAAGCCAAAATCATTAACCTCAATAGCAGTTTAAATGGATATGCCAAGAGTGCTTTAGGAGACGCAGAACGATCGAAGTTGAGGGAGGATAAACTAAATAAACTAAATAAACTAAGGCGCGTATATCCTCATGTTAAAGAAGATGAAGATGATTTTGTGGGCTTCCACCAAGACGTAGAGATGTTAGTGGCAAATCTAGTCGATGAACAGAGAAATTGTCGAGTCGTTTCAATTTATGGCATGGGAGGTCTGGGGAAGACAACCGTTGCTAAGAGGGTTTATCATCACTATAAGGTAAGATCCTATTTTACTCATTTCGCGTGGGTTTACATGTCTAGACATTGGGAAACGAATGATATTCTGCAAAGAATACTTCTTCAACTTAAGCGATTCGATTGGAACTCCGGTCCCAATCTCTATGGGAGTTATAAAGAGGTACTTTATAATTTTCAAAAGGAATTCAAATGTCTGATCGTTCTAGATGACATCTGGGATAGAAATGATTGGGACCTCCTCAAACCTGCCTTCCCAGACATCAGCTGTAGCAAAATGTTGATTACGACCCGTAAGGAAGATGTGGGTCGGCATATTGATCGAAATGTTTTTCTTCATAAGCTAAGGTGTTTAAATGAAGATGAGAGTTGGGAATTACTAAAGAAGAAAGCATTCGCGGGAAGACAACTTGAAGGTGAGCTTATAATTCCTTGTTTCACAAGTTCATTGATATTTTAATTGGCACTATATTCTTTTTCATAAAAAAATATTTTTCCCTTTTTTCACATTGGGTGTCTTTTTTTCAAATTTATTTTGGGGGAACAATAATTTTAAATGTGACATGTTTTTTCCTTACTTATTTTATGAAAATATTTCTTAGCCATTCACAAGAATTAGATTTCATGAAAAATAAACATAAAAAAGTAAGGGAACATTTTAAGAATGTGACAGGAATGCTTACATGAGGAAACATTATTTGTTCATATTATATTTGCGAGATTTGTCCTGCGAGTGTTGACGACTCACAAAATTAACTCACAAGAAGACTAAGGGCCTGTTTGGTTTGCAACTATAATTTTGTTTTCTGTGTTTAAATACAATTCTGATAAAAATCTTCGTTTGGCAACCTGTTTTTAAACACAGAATTATAATATTCCTGTGTTATAATCAACATGTTTTTCAGAAAACAGATTTTGGGTGTTTTATAACATCTGTTTTTTTTATTTTTCAACTCAGAATTATTCATTCTTAATATTTTAAAGCAATTATACCTTAATATATAATATACATACATAATACATTAATGTGTGTAATTCTTATAAATAAAAGTGACATACAGGGTACCCCGTATCATGGTTTTATTTAGGTCGTAATGATTGAGTTGAACGTTTCTGTAATTGGTTTCCATATCTACCAATCCTTCCATCATATCCAATCTCAAGAACAATTTATTTGAGGAATGGATTTATATTGACAATCCCATAACATGATCATATGCAAATAAATTAAATTGATTATTCTCATAAAAATACAAATTTAAAACTCATTTATTTTTTCGTTCTTCTATGGCCACATACTTCTCAATATCGAAAGACATAGGCATTCTCTCTTTTGCAATAGGTAATTGATCCATTGTTTGTCGATTCAAAATTCTTCACATTAACAACGGTAATCCTAATGTTTAATATATTCTAAAAGTAATAAGACAAATCATTTGTAAACATTAAGCGACTATTTTCATACATCTAAAATTACCTTGATGCACTAGGTCAAGTTTTATATGTATTAATTATTGAAATGAGCCATCTATTGACACATTAGTTGATTCCATTAGATGTTCTAGATTGCTCACCTATAGTCTACTTGTTCACTAACACACAACCATAAGTATGAATTAAATCTCCCACAAGTAGCGTTAGTGAACTATTATAGTAATAATAGAAATTGATTCTTTAAGAAAATAAATTGTCTAGTTTTACTTCTCGCTAAGAGAAATTTACGATTAAAGTAATATATTAATAAAGACCTCATGATCACAATCTATTATTATGATCTAATATCTATACAAAGTGAAAACGTTCATCCATTTATTTTGCTTGACTAATTATGTTGACTCCAACTTCCAATTCAAATTTATGTAAACAACACAATTTTTGGTTTGCTTGAATTTAGCGGGATATAATATCAATTTCTCTTTTATCCAATTCCATTAACTAAACTCAATTTCAAGTGAATTGTAAGTAATAAATGCAGAAATAAAAGAAATGACAAACAAGACTATAATATTAAGTGGAAACTCTTGCAAGAAAAACAACTACACCCTAACTCAAAGTCCGCTAGTTCAATAATATTAGGTATTGTTCAAGTTTACGCTCGAATTACAATATTAAACTGACAACCCATAAGTTACACCTGCGATCTAACTGGAAACCTATGTCTTACTAGTTTTCGTTGTTTATCAATAATAACTCTTCAGAACCGTGATACCCTGTATATTTAATATTCATGTTGATAAAGTCTAATTATTAAATCATACATGTTGTTAATAATTTAAATACCATTCTCAGCATGAAATGGAAAGAAATGAAGTGATGAGACAAATATAAGATGTGATACAAAATTCATCCAATATGAAACTTATAATACAATGTCCCTAACCATAATAGAGAGAGAAACGATATCTAAACAAAAATCCTAAAATACAAGTCCCAAGACAAATCTCCAAATGAGACATGCCAATATTACAATCCCACAATACATACCAACTAAGAGTCTAATGAAATACACTTCTTTCAACTTAAAATTAAATGAAAGTCTAAACTGGAAAAGAACCTACATCAATCCCGAATGGACCGTGATACCCTGTATATTTAATATTCATGTTGATAAAGTCTTATTATTAAATCATACATGTTGTTAATAATTTAAATACCATTCTCAGCATGAAATGGAAAGAAATGAAGTGATGAGACAAATATAAGGATGTGATACAAAATTCATCCAATATGAAACTTATAATACAATGTCCCTAACCATAATAGAGAGAGAAACGATATCTAAACAAAAATCCTAAAATACAAGTCCCAAGACAAATCTCCAAACGAGACATGCCAATATTACAATCCCACAATACATGCCAACTAAGAGTCTAATGAAATACACTTTTTTCAACTTAAAATTAAATGAAAGTCTAAACTGGAAAAAAACCTACATCAATCCCGAATGGAACTGAAGAAGATAACATGTGCTAGCTTGAGGGAGGAACTCTAAGAGGGAGGTACAGCGTTAAAACCAGAAAGTCACCACGAATAAAGATGGATTAAAATCCCCAACAAGTTGCTAACATACACAACTTTAAACAATTATATATACAGATCGTAAACTCGTAGTTTATAATCAATTATCGCAGTTTATAATCAATTATCGTATATCACGTAAGCACATAGTGCATTAGAATTAATGCAATTCATTTAATCAATTGGGTATCCTCTTAATTAATCAACACGTAACCGACATGTGCTCCTTCTCCCTAGCCATCTCAAGAACATGCGGTACACCCATATAAAATCATCACACTTCCCGTAGCCGCTTGCTTCACTGAGACGAAAAACTCGTTGCTACCTTGTTAAACAATGTCGAAACTCCTCAACACCATGTGACGCAAAATTAGTCCATATTAAATCGTACTCGTCAACTATATAAACATAAGGGTGTTCCTTCTCAGCACTCACCCAATAAACCACATTTCATATGTTTATTTATCAATGACATTCTTAATTACAATTGTATTTTACCGCTCATCGTTTTATCATTATTACCTTGTTACCCCACCCTCGGGTTATTTTCAATTAAAACATTTAGACACATATTATGCCATTACAATAGGAGTCAAATGGATAATAATCCTAGCAAGGAACTATTAATGAATCGAAGTATTAAAGTAAAGGTGTATTGATTTTATTATGGTTCATACGTCATCACTTCTACCTGTCCCTAAACTATGTCTGTGGGACTTCTCATAAAAATAAAATCCAAATAAGGAACCCTTGATGCACTTTCGTTTAGTTAGGGTAGTCGTTAAAGCATGAATGATCGGATATGATTTTGATGAAGCTTTTCGAATAACTCTTGGACCGGACTCAATGTCGTTTTTGTAAAATAAAACAAATCAAATGTCATGTGGAACTACACCAAATTAGGCAAATGGTCGTGGACTTTGTCCATGACCAAGCCTGTGGGTTGCGACCAAGGGTCGTGACCAGTTTGGGGGTGACCATTTTCGTGGGTCGCGGATCAAATTCCTAACCAACGGGGGTTACGGGCCTCGTCGTCACGGAGGATGGTCGCGAAATCGGGTCGTGATCGAGCCATACTACTGGTCACGACTACGGTTCACGACCAATTGGGGTGAATCGACTTGCTGGTCATGGCTATGGGCCATGACCCCCACCACAGTAAAAAAAATGTTGGTCACAGCTACCGATCGTGACCGGGAGGGAGAGAATGGACTTACTGGTCATGGTTACGGATCGTGACCCTCGCCACGATGAAAAAAAATGGTCGCTGCTTTTGGCCATGACTCTCACCACGACGAAAAAAATGGTCGCGACTTTAGGCCGTGGCCAAGGGGGATCAACGCAAAATATGGTCACGGCTCCGACCGTGATCGAATTTTTAACCACGACGAAAAAAAATGGTCACGGACTTTAACCATGACCATATTTATGCGCGACGAAAAAAATAAAGATGATCATGGATTTTGGCCATGACAATATTTAACTGTCATAAAGGGTTCATTACACCCAGGCCCCCTATACATTGCCCCTATCGACACTTTCCACCCCATTCTTTCAGTTTTTCTAATTTACACTCCTAACTTTGAAAACGACTACAGTTTACCCCATACCGTCCAACTCCGTTAACTTTTGGCCAAAACCGTTAGTCATGTGCGTGGCACATGACATTAACCATGGGCATTTTTGTCCAAACATAATTGTTTTTTTAATCTTTAAATAACAAAAAAACATTTAAAAATTACTAATACACCAAAAAATATTTTAAAAATCTAAAAACTCCTTGGAATATATTTTTAAAATATGAATAGATATTTAGAATTATGAAAACGGCAAACAATATCTAAAAAATATATAAAAAAAACTTGGAATAAATCCTGAAAATATGAATATGTACTTAAAAATTTTGAAAATACCAAAAGATATTTATAAAATATTAAAAAACATTGGAAAATTTTCTGAAAATATATATATATATATATATATTTAAAACTTTTGGAAATGCCAAAAAATATTTTTAAATATAAAAAAAAACTTAGATTAAAAATTATATCAGAAAAATAATTCAACAAATAAAATATTATTTTTGGCAACATTAAAATATCTTTAAATAACAGTAAAAACATTTAAAAATATCAAATACCATTGGAATGAATTCTGAAATTCTGAATATATATTTAAAAATTATGAAAATACCAAATAAATATTTCAAGTTTGCAAAATTATAAAAAATAATTCAGAAAATGATTTCTAGCATGCAAAATTACAGAAAAATATTTTATTTCCCAAAAATATATTTATCTCTAGAAAATGATTTCTAGCATTCAAAATTTTAAAAAAATTATTCAGCAAAATATATTTATTTTCATCAAATAGAAATTATATTAGAAAAATAGTTCAGCAAATAAAAAATAATTTCTAGCATCAATATGTTATTTTCAGAAAATAAAAACTATTTCCCAAAATATAAAATCATTTACAGCATATAAAAATGATTCCCGCAAATAAAAAATAATTTTTAGCAACATAATAAAATATATTCAGCAAATAAAAAATTAAAGCATTTTCAGCAACATAAAAGCATTTTCAGCAAATAAAAATAATTTGAATCAACATAATAAATTATTTTCATCAAAAAAATTTATTTTCAGCAATAACAAAAATTATTTTCAACAATATAAAATCATTTTCAACATTCAATATAATTTTTACCATTATGAATTTATTTTCAACATAAAAATGATAAAAATTATTTTCAGTAAATAAAAAAGAATTTCCAGCAGTATAAAAAAAAACCAGCATATAAAAATAATTTCAACAAATAAAAAGTAATCAAAGCCTCCAAAAACAGGAAAAAAAACATGCGATCTAACAAAAATACAAAATTTTAAAAAAAAAAAATTGTTAGAACATATCTATCCAGAGGAGGGCTGGATGGGGGTTGGGAGGAGGGTGGGGGATGTAGATCTGGGCGATAGAGAGCGGGGCAGGGGAGGGGGCGCTGGGGTGGGTTGGGTTGGGGGTGTGGAGGAGGGATATGCTTGTATGTGTGTGTGTGTGTGTGTGTGTGTGTGTGTGTGTGTGTGTTCATAGTTGTGTGTGTTTGTGTTCGAGAGAGGGCGGGAGAAAGGAAGAAGAAGAAGAAGAAGAATGAGGGGGGGGGGGGAAGAAGAGAGAGGGGGGAGGAGATCGTGAGAGAGAGAAATAATTTTAGAGTTTTTAAGTAGGGGTAAAATACCCAAAATACCCTTTTGAAAAAGTCAAAAGGGTTGACACATGTCAATTAACACCAAAAGTTTACGAATTTAGACGGTAGGGGGTTAACTGTCGTCGTGTTCGAAGTTTGGGGTGTTATTTGTCAAAATTTAAAGAATGGGAGGGAAAGTGTAAGTAGAGACAAAGTATAAGGGGCCCAAGTGTATTTATCCCTGTAATAAAAAAAGGGGGTTGTTTGGGTCCTATCCTCGAACCAGGGGTCCCACGACTGCACTGTCGGTTGTTAGGTGTTACGTTGGATGCGCATGAGGCGTTCGTGTCACTCGTGGTGTCGTTTGAGTACCGTTGTGGGTGTCCGCCCCCCGTGACATGTTTTCAAGCCTAAGTGTGCCTATTTTTGAATTCGGATCCTATCCTCAAACACGGGGTCTTGAGACTGCACAGTCGCACGTTTTAAAGACTAAGTGTTCATGTTTTTGAATTCGGGTTATATTCTCAAACTGAGGGTTCCGCGACTGTGTGACCGATTGATACGTGTTACATTGTATGTGCATGAGATGTTCGTATCACTAGTGGTGTCTCTTGGGTGCCGCTAGGAGTGTCAGCCCCCGCGGTGCATTTTCAAGCCTAAGTGTGTTTGTTTTCGAACTCGGGTCATATCCTCAAATCGGGGGTCCCGCGACTGCACAACCGGTTGCTACGTATTACGTTGGATGCGCACAAAGTTTTCGTGCCACTCATGGTGCCATTTGGGTACTTCCAGGGGTGCTCTCCTCCCAACACGTTTTCAAGACCAAGTGTGCAACACGTTTTCAAGACCAAGTGTGCCTATTTTCGAATGAGAACAAAGTGTGTCATTTTTCAAATTCAGATTATATCCTCAAACCTGGGTTCCCGCGACTGCGCGGTCGATTTCTACGTGTTACGTTAGACACGCACGAGGTGTTCATGCCACTTGTGGTGCTAGCCACCCCGCGACACATTTTCAAACCTAAATGTGCATGTTTTTTAATTCGGGTTCTATCCACAAATCGGGGGTCCCGCAATTATGCGGTTTGTTGCTAAGTGTTACGTTTGATGGGCACGAGGTGTTCATGCCATTCGCGTGCCGTTTGGATACTCCTGGGGGTGCCAGCTCGCCAGCAACACGTTTTCAAGCCTAAGTGTGTCTGCTTTCGAATTCGGGTCCTATCCTCAAACCGGGGGTCTCGTGACTGCGTGAATGGATGCTACATGTTACGTTGGGCTTAAACTAGGTGTTCGTGCCACTCGCTGGTCCGTTTGGGTTTCGCTTGGGGTATCAGCCCCCCGTGGCAATTTTTCAAGCCTAAGTGTGCCTGTTTTCGAATTTGAGTCATACCCTCAAACCGAGGGTCCCATGACTATGCAGCTAGTTGCTATGTGTTACGTTGGATGCTCACAAGGTGTTTATTTCACTGGCAGTTCCTTTTGGGTGCCGTTGGAGGTGCCAGATCCCCCCCCCCCCCGCGACACATTTTTTCAAGCCCAAAGTATACCTATTTTCGAATGAGCCTAAGTGTGTCTGTGCTTGAATTCGGGTCCTATCCTCAAATCGGGTGTCCCGTGACTAAGAAATCGGTTGCTACGTGTTATGTTGGACATGCACGAGGAATTCGTGCCACTCCCAGTGGCGTTTGGGTGCCGTTGGGGGTGCCAAACCCCCCTACGGCCCATTTTCAAGCCTAAGTGTGTTTGTTTTCATATTCGAGTCCTATCCTCAAACTGAGGGTTTGTGCTACTAGTTTCTAAGTGTTACGTTGGATTCGCGCGAGATTTTTGTGTCACTCGCAGTGTCGTTTAGGTGCCGCTGGGGGTGACAACTCCCGCGGCACGTTTTCTAGCCCAAGTGTGCCTGTTTTCGAATTTAGGCCCTATCCTCAAGTTGGGGGTCCCGCAATTGTACGGATGGTTGCTACGTGTGACGTTGAACTTGCACGAGGTGTTTGTGCCACTCGCGGTGCAGTTTGGGTGCCATTAACGATGCTAGACCCCCCCCCCCTCCCCCCCCCCCCCCCCCCCCCGCGCAACACGTTTTCAAGCCTAAATGTGCCTGTTTTTTAATGAGCCTAAGTGTGACTGTTTTCAAATTCGGGTCCTATGCTCAAATCGGTGGTCACGTGACTGCGGAGTCAGTTTCTATATGTTACGTTGGACATGCACGAGGTGTTCGTGCAACTCGCAGTTTCGTTTAGGTACCGTTGGGGGTACCCCCACCCCCGCGACACGTTTTTAAGTGTAAGTGTGCCTATTTTTGAATTCGGGCCCTATCCTCAAACTGGGGGTCCCACGACTGCACATCCGGTTGCTACGTGTTACATTGTACGCACATGAGGTGTTCGTGTCACTCGCGGTGCCCTTTGGGTGCCGTTGGAGGCACCGGCCCCCCATGACACGTTTTCAAACATAAGTGTTATGTTTTTGAATTCGGGTCCAATTCTTAAACCAAGGGTCCGAGGACTGCGCGGACAGTTGCTAGGTGTTACATTGGATGCCTACGAGGTGTTAATGCCACTCATGGGGTTGTTTGGAGGCCGCTGGGGTTTCCAACTCCCCGGCATATTTTTAAACCTAAGTGTGTTTATTTTTGAATTTCGCTGCTATCCTAAAATCGGGGGTCTTGTGAATGCATGACCGGTTGTTACGTGTTACATTGGACGTGCACGAGGTGTTTGTTCCACATGCGGTGCCATTTGAATGCCGCACCCCCGCGGCACATTTTCAAGCCTAAGTGTGCAAGTTCTTGAATTCGGGTCCAATCCACAAACCAAGGGTCTCGTAACTGTGCAACCAGTCGATACGTGTTACGTTGGACACGCACGAGGTGTTTGTGTCACTCACAGTATTATTGAGTGTCGCTGGGGGTGCCACCCCCCCCGTGGCACCTAAGTGTGCCTATTTTAAAATCCGGGTCCTATCCTCAAACTGAGGGTCCCGCGACTGTGCGGTCGATTGCTACATATTGCATTAGATATGCACGAGGTGTTCGTGTGACTCGTCATGCGGTATGGGTGCCGCTGGGGGTGCAAGCCCCTCGCAGCACGTTTTCAAACCTATGTGTGCGTGTTTTCGAATTCGGGTCCTATCCTCAAATCGGGGATCCTGCGAATCCAAGACCAATTGTTACGTACTACATTGGACATGCACGAGGTGTTCGTTCCCCTCGCGGTGTTGTACCCCGCGGCATGTTTTCAAGCCTAACTGTTCCAGTTCTCGAATTCGGGTCCAATCCTCAAACTGAGGATCCTGCGACTACGTGTCTGGTTGATACTTGTTATGTTGGATGCATACGAGGTGTTCGTGTCACTCGCAGTGTTGTTTGGGTGCCGCTGGGGGTGCCAGCCCCCCCGCGGCACATTTTAAAGCCTAAGTGTGACTGATTTTAAATTTGGATCCTATCCTGAAATCGGGGTCTCGCGACTACGTGGTCGGTTTCTATGTATTATGTTGGATGGGCACGAGGTGTTCGTGTCACTCGCGATGCAGTTTGGGTGCCGTTGGGACTGCCAGCCCCCCGCGACAGGTTTTCAGGCCTAAGTGTACCTGTTTTCAAATTCGGGTCCTATTTTCAAACCGGAGGTCCCGTGATTGCACGGTATTTTGCTACATGTTACGTCGGACGTGCACGAGGTGTTTTTTCCACTCGTGGTGCCATTTGGGTGTCATTGGGGGTGCCAACCCCACCGCTAAATGTTTGCAAGCCTAAGTGCGTTTGTTTTCAAATTCGGGTCCTATCATAGAATCGAGGGTCCCGCGATTGTGCGGTTGGTTGATTCATGTTACATTGGATGTGCACGAGGTGTTCATGCCACTCACATTGTCGTTTAGGTGCCGTTGGGGGTGCCAGCCCCCCTGCGGTACTTTTTCAAGCCTAAGTATGTTTGTTTTTCAATTCGGGTCCTATCGTCAAATCAAGAGTCCCACGACTGTTCGGTCGGTTGCTTCGTATTACTTTGGACATGTACGAGGTCTTTGTTCCACTGGATATGCCATTTGGGTGCCGCTGAGGGTGTCAGGCCTCCCGCGACACGTTTTAATGTTTAAATGCGTTTGTTTTCGAATTCGGGTCCATCCTCAAATCGGAGGTCCCGCGACTGCGCAAACATTTGATATATGTTATGTTGGATGCACACAAGGTGTTCGTGCCACTCGAGGTGTCGTTTTTCTGTCGCTGGGGGTGTTAGTCCCCCGAGGCACGTTTTCAAGCCTAAGTGTGCCTGTTTTTGAAATCAAGTCCTATCCTCAAATTGGGGGTCCTGTGACTGCGTGGTCGGTTGCTACATGTTATGTTGGACATGCGCGAGGTATTCGTTACACTCGAGGTGTCATTTGGGTGCTTCTGGGGAGGTCAGCCCCCCCGTGGCACGTTTTCAAGCTTAAGTATGCCTATTTTTGAATTCGGGTCCTATCCTCAAACCGAGGTTCCCACGAGTGTGTGGTCGGTTTCTACATGTTACATTGGATGCGCACGAGATTTTTATATCACTAGCGGTGTTGTTTGTGTGCCGTTTTCGAATTCGGGTCCTATCCTCAAATCGAGGGTCCCGTGATTGCACGACTGGTTGCTACGTGTTACGTTGTACGCGCACAAGGTGTTCATGCCAATTCAGGATTTGTTTGTCTGCCTCCGGAGGTGCTTTCCCCCCACAGCTCATTTTTAAGCCTAATTGTGTCTTTTTTCGAATGAGCCTAAGTGTGCCTGTTTTTGAATTCAGTCCTATCCTCAAACCGGGGGTCCCGCCACTGCGCGATCGGTTGCTACATGGTACATTGGAAGGTCACAGGGTGTTTATGCCACTCGCGGTGCCATTTGGGTGCCGCTGGGATTGCCAGCACCCCCCAGTATGCCTATTTTCGAATAAGTCTAAGCGCGCGTGTTCTCGATTTCCGGTTCTATCCTCAAACCGGAAGTCTCGCGATCTCGTAACCGGTTGCTATGTGTTACGTTGGATGTGCATGAGGTGTTCGTGCCACTCGCGGTGCCGTTTGGGTGCCGCTGGGGATACCCCCCCCCCCTTCCCGTGACACATTTTCAAGCCTAAGTGTTCCTGTTACGTTGGACGCGGGCAAGGTTTTCGTGTCACCAGAGGTATCGTTTGGGTGCTGCTGTGGGTGTCGGTCCCCGCAACACGTTTTCAAGTCTAAGTATGCCTATTTTCGAATTCAGGTCCAATCCTCAAACTGGGGATCCCACGATTGTGCGACCTGTTGCTACGCGTTACGTTGGACGCGCATGAGGTGTTCGTGCCACTTGCAGTGCTGTTTGGATGACGCTATAGGTGCACACCCCCCCCCCCCCCCGGCAACACGTTTTCAAGCCAAAATGTGAATGTTTTCAAATGATTCTAAGTGTGCCTATTTTCCAATTCGGGTCTTATACTCAAACTGAGGGTCTCGTTACTACATGACCGGTTGCTACGTGTTACGTTGAACGCGCACGAGGTGTTCATGCCACTCGCGGTCTCGTTTAGGTACCGATGGGGATGTCAACCCCTCGCGACACGTGTTCAAGCCTAAGTGTGCCGGTTTTTAAATTCGGTTCCTATCGTAAAATCGACGGTCTCGCGACTACGCGATGAGTTGCGTGTTACATTGGACGAACATGAGGTTTTCGTGTCACTCGCGGTGCCATTTATGTGTCGCTTGGGGTTCCACCACCCCCCCCCCCCCCCTCCCCCCCGGGAAGGTTTTCAATCCTAAGTGCACCTGTTTTTGAATTCGGGTTCTATCCTCAAATCGAGGGTTCCACTACTGTGCAACCAATTGCTATATGTTGCATTGAATGCTCACGAGGAGTTCGTTCCACTTGCAGTTCCCTTTGGATGCCGCTGGGGGTGTCAGCCCCCAGCGGAACATTTTGAAGCCTTAGTGTGCTTGTTTTCGAATTAGCCAAAGTGTTCCTGTGCTCGAATTCGGGTCGTATTCTCAAACCGCGACTGTGCTGCTGGTTGCTATGTGTTATGTTGGACGCGCCCGAGGTATTCGTGCCACTCGCGTTGTCGTTTGGTTGTCATTGGGAGTGTCAGCCCCCCCCCCCCCCCCAGTACATTTTCAAGCCAAAGTATTCCTATTTTTGAATTTGGGTCATATCCTAAAATCGGGTGTCCCGCGACTACACGCCCGGTGTCTTCTTGTTGCATTTGACGTTCACGAGGTGTTCGTGCCACTAACGGTTCCATTTGGGTACCTCTGGGGGTGCTCGCCCCCGGCACCTTTTCCAGCCTAAGTGGGACTGTTTTCGAATGAGCTCAAGTGTGCCTCTTTCGAATTCCGCTCCTATCCAAAAATAGGGGGTCCATCGACTGGTTGCTACATCTTACGTTAGATGTGCATGAGGTGTTTGTGCCACTTGCGGTGCCATTTGGGTGCCGCTGGGAGTGCCAGCCCCCGCGGCACGTTTTAAACCCTAAGTGTGCCTACTTTCGAATTCGAATCCTATCCTCAAATCGAGGGTCCCGCAACTATGCGATCGGTTGCTACGTGTTGAGTTGAATGCTCAAGAGGTGTTCGTGTCGCTCGCAGTTTTGTTTGGGTGCTAGCCCCCCGACACGTTTTGAAGCCTAAATGTGCCTATTTTCGAATGAGCCAAAGTGTGCATGTGCTCGAATTAAGGTCGTATCCTCAAACCGCGACTATGCGGATGATTAATACGTGTTATGTTGGACGTACCCGAGGTGTTTGTTCCACTTCCGTTGTTGTTTGTGTGTCGTTGGGGGTGCCACCCCCCGGTGGCGCATTTTCAAGCCTAAGTATTCCTATTTTCGAATTTGGATCATATCTTCGTGCCACTCGCGGTACCATTGGGGGTGCTCTCCCCCTCGCGACAACTTTTCAAGCCTAAGTGTGCCTGTTTTCGAATGAGCTGAAGTGCGCCTCTTTCGAATTCGGGTTATATCCTAAAACCGGGGGTCCCGCGACTACGCGACCATTTGCTACGTATTACATTGGACATTCACGAGGTGTTCGTTCCACGCACGCTGCCATTTGGGTACCACTAAGGGTGCTCGCCCCCGGCATGTTTTCAAATCTAAGTGTGCATTTTTTTAAAATTCGGGTTATATCCTCAAACCAAGGGTCCCACGACTGTGCGACCGGTTGCTACGTGTTGCGTTGGATACTCACGAGGTGTTCGTGCCACTCGTAGTGCCGTTTGAGTGAGGTTAGGGGTGCCACCACCCACGACACATTTTCAATCCTAAGTGTGTCTGTTTTCGAATGAGCCTAAGTGTGCATGTGATCGAATTCGGGTCTTATTCCCAAACTGAGTGTCCCACGACTGCACGGATGGTTGTTACGTGTTACGTTGCACGCGCCGAGGTGTTATGCCACTCGCGTTGCCATTTTGGAGCTGCTGGGGGTGCCCCCCCCCCCCCCCTCGCGACACGTTTTATAGCCTAAGCATTCCTGTTTTCAAATTTGGGTCTTATCCTAAAATAGGGGGTCCCGCGACTGCGCGACCATTTGCTAAGTGTTACGTTTGACATGCAAGAGGTGTTTGTGCCACTCGTGGTGCCATTTGGGGGATGCTGGGGGAGGTGTTAGCACTCCCATGACACATTTTCAAGCCTAAGTGTGCTTGTTTTCAAATTCGGGTGTAACACCCTGCGTAATTCTGGCGTCGGGCGTCACTAAATTAAATACCATTCTTAGCTTGTGACAAATATGAGACATATTAAATTTATTTCCTCATGATAATATAATGAAATCAATCCTAGTAAATTATAATTATCAAAGTGACGTAAAATCCATCACCGTGCTAATCTCCAATAATATCTAACACGAAATAAATATAATCTCCAATAAACGGAATCCATAATGAAATATCTGAATAAAAACTATAACAACTCTGGAATCGAATGGCCCACCAAATCCATAAATTGTGTCTCAATATAAATGTGAAGGAATGGAAACTAAACTAAAATCTAAGTAAAAAATAAATACTACAACTCCACCTCCAAGACAAATCTCCATATACTCTTATGCAGCGACTCCAGCACTAATACCTGAAAAATGTTAGTTAACGCAAAGGGTCAGAGTGTCGAGCATGAATACTTGCTACTCCCTCCAATTAGGTTCCGTGAACCCAGACAATAACATTATACATGATAAATATCACAATAGAATATTTTAAATTAGACGAGATAATTAATCACAATGCGAGTAAAATAAACGCAAATGCTAGAATACTCATTTATGCCATCTCATCATCTAAGTCTCATTATCCAATCATTTAACTCAATTTAAGTTAATCCAATTATTAATTTTCATCATCACTAATATCACATGTAGGACTCCCACTTACATCTTTATCTCATTTTATTTGTTTGGTCGCAGTACTCCCGTTGTTCTACACCACACACATTCCCCTCGCCATAGCCAGCCAGTCCGTTTAAACTGTCAGCCTTGCACGTTATGTACGAGGTTCCATGCACGATACGTCTTCATAGCCGGCGAATCCGTTTAAACTGTCAGACCTGCACGTTATTCAGAAGCCACACACCCGCATGTCGCAATAACTAGCCAACTCGTTTCTTACTGTCGGTCATGCACGTTATTAACGACATCAATATATTTTAATACCCTTTTTATTATCTTTGGTATTAATTCTCAATTTCTCATCTTTCTCGTTATTTTATATTTTTCACCCACTCTTATTCGCGATGTGAGATCCTAAAAAACACCCTTAGTCCCATACCTAAGGGTCCTCAACACATAAATACGTCCTACCTTAATTATAGGATGAATTTCTGTCAATAATCTCCTCCTAGTCTTATGCCTAAGATAGCGAATCGACGGCATGACGTAAAAATCAACCCCACTCCGGAATCACCCATCCGTAAAAATCTACACTCACTAGTCCCATACCTAGAAAGCGTAAATCGCAACTAAGGCCTACCTACTAGTCCCATACCTAGCAAGCATCCTAAAATATAGGTGAGGTCATACTACCAAAAATCCCGTCGTACCCGCGATGATAAATATCAATATCAATAAATCACATAATTCAACAACACATACAAACAATATCACAAATTTATTCGTGATAACACCATTTAATTTAATTAACATAATTATTTCCATTAAATCGTTATAGATTAATTATTATGCAAAGTTATGAAATACACCAAAATTGTCCTCTTTAATCAACTACATAATTTTTATGCGTGTGTACCCGTCCCGATTTCAATTAAAATAACCCTCATAAATTCTACGTGCGATCCTACACCCATAATAACCAAAACCCACTACTCTCTCCTACGCATCCAAGGGTTTCTAATCTTATTCCATATTAAAAAATTTCATCAAAACAATACAAAATTTAGTTTTCACTTTTTTTTAATTAAGTTGCTAATTTATTTTAACAAAAACATGTCATTAAGGGTTTAGTCGACACTTATAACGCATAATACTAAAGGAATAGAATAGAGTATCCATGCCTGAATAAAAATTGATTGGGAATGATTTCAAAGATGCATTCTTCTCAAAAACTTGATAAAGATCCGTTCTTGACGCGTCTTGAGAAAACTTAGTTAATCTTGACAAATCTTGAGTTAAAACCTTGAAGAAAATTGGGGCAAAGGTTTGTAGATGAAAGGGAAATATTTTGGAGAAGTCATCTGGAGGAAGAGTTTTGAAAAAACTATTTGAAGAACCCAACCATGGATTAGTCTTAATTTGTAATGATTAAGAGTTCTAATGCTAATAGAATTCTATTTAAACAAAAAAAGGTTTCGCCGTTAGTCATGGCCCAGAACCGTGACAAACGTTTTTTTTTAAATTTGGATTAAAATCCAACTTTTCAATATTAAAACTAAGCATTTTAAATCAATAAAACTTTATAAATTCCAAAATTTTACTTTACCCAAAAATTCCAAATTAATTTAAATTATAACTACTACATTCATGGGGTGTTACACCGGGTCCTATCCTCAAACTGGGGGTTCTGTGACTGCGCAACCGATAGATACGTGTTACGTTGGATGCACACGAGGTGTTTGTGCCACTTGCAGTTCCGTTTGGGTGCCGCTGGGGGCGCCAACCTCCCGCGGTACGTTTTCAAGCCTAAGTGTGCCTGTTTTCCAATTCGGGTCCTATCCTCAAACCTGGGGTCCCGCGACTGTGTGGTCGGTTATTACGTGTTACGTTGGACATTCATGAGATATTCGTTCCACTCGAGGTGCCGTTTGGGTGCCTCTGGGGTGCACGCCTCCCGTGACACGTTTTCAAGCTCAAGTGTGGTTGTTTTCGAATTCAGTTCCTATCCTCAAACTGGGGTTCTCGTAACTGTTCGTCCAGTTGCTATGTGTTACGCTGGATGACACGAGGTTTTTACATCACTAGCGGTGTCATTTGTGTGCCTATGGGGATGCTAGCCTCCCGGCAAGTATTTAAGCCCAAGTGTGCCTGTTTTCGAATTCGGGTCCTATCCTCAAACTGGGGCGCCCACGATTGTGCGGCCGATTGCTACGTGTTGCGTTGTATGGGCATGAGGTGTTCTTGCTACTCTCAGTGTCGTTATCTTCCGCTGGAGGTGCTCACCCTCCCGCAACACGTTTTCAAGCCTAAATGTGTCATTTTTTAATGAGCCTAAGTATGCCTGTTTTTGAATTCGGATCCTATCCTTATATCGGGGGTCCCACGACTGAGTGAACAGCTTCTATGTGGTACATTGGAAGCTCACAAGGTGTTCGTGCTACTCGCGGTGCCATTTAGTTACCACTGGCGCACTCCCCCCCCCCCCCCCCGGGGCACCTTTTCAAGCCTAAGTGTGCATGTTTTTGAATGAGGTTAAGTGTGCCTCTTCGAATTCGAGATCTATCCTAAAACCGGGGGTTCCATGACTGTGCGACTGTTTGTTACGTATTACATTGGATGTGCATGAGGTGTTCGTGCCACGCACAGTGCCATTTGGGTACAACTGGGGGTGCTCGCCCCCCCTCCCCGGAGACGTTTTTAAGCCGAAGTGTGCCTATTTTTTAATTCAGGTATATCCTCAAACTGAGGGTCCCGCGACTATACGACTGGTTGCTACGTGTTTCGTTGGATGCTCATGAGGTGTTCGTGTCGCTCATAGTGCCGCTGGGGTGCCAGCCCCCCTGTGACACATTTTCAAGCCTAAGCGTGGTTGTTTTTGAATGATCCTAAGTGTGCGTGTGCTCAAATATGGATCCTATCCTCAAACCGGTTGTCCTGCGACTGTGCATCTAGTTGCAACCTGTTAGGTTGGACGCGCCCGAGGTTTTGTGCCACTAGCAATGCCATTTGGGTGCCGCTGGGGGGTGCTTGACCCCTCCCCCCCCCCCTCCCCCTCGCGACATGTTTTCCAGCTTAAGTATTTCTGTTTTTGAATTTGGGACCTATCATAAAATCGGGGGTCCTACGACAGCACGACCGATTGCTACATGTTACGTTTAACATGCAAAAGGTGTTCGTGCCACTCGCGGTGTCGTTTAGGGGATGCTGGGGGTCTTAGCACCCCCGCGACACATTTTCAAACCTAAGTATGCTTGTTTTTGAATTTTGGTCCTATCATCAAACCGAGGCTCCCGCGACTGGTTTCTACGTATTACATTGGACGCGCATAAGTTGTTCGTGTCACTTGCGGTGTCGTTTGGGTGCCACTGGGGGTGCCTTCCCCCCATAGTACATTTTCAAGCCCAAGTATGTCTGTTTTCGAATGCGGGTCCTATCCTCAAACCGGGGGTCGTGCGACTGAGTTACTGGTTGCTAAGTATTATGTTGGACGTCTATGAGGTGTTCAATCCACTCGTGGTGCTATTAAGGTAACACTGTAGGTGCCCCCCGGCTACACGTTTCCAAGCCTTAGTGTGCCTAGTTTGGAATTCGGTCCCTATCCTAAAATCGGGGGTCATGCGACTGCGTGGCTGGTTGCTAAGTGTTAGATTGGACGTGCATGAGGTGTTTATCTCACTCGCGGTGCCATTTGGATTCTGCTGGGGGTGCCAGCCCCCCGCAACAAGTTTTTAAGCCTAAGTGTGCCTGTTTTCAAATTCGAGTCCTGTTCACAAATCGGGGGTCCCGTGACTCCCCGATCGGTTGCTGCATTTTACGTTGGCTGTACAGGAGGGGTTCGTGCCACTCGTGGTACCATTTGGGCATCACCGGGGGTGCGAGCCCCCCGCGGCACGTTTTCATGCCTAAGTGTGCTTGTTTTTAATGAGCCTGAGTGTTCTTGTACTCGAATTTGGCTCCTGTCCTCAAATTGGGAGTCCCTGACTATGCGTCCAGTTGCTACGTATTACATTGGACGCGTACGAGGTGTTTGTACCACTTGCGGTGCCATTGGGGGTGCCTTCCCCCACCCCCCGCGACACATTTTCAAGCCTAAGTGTGTATGTTTTTTTATTTGGGTCCTATCCTCAATCCAGTAGTCTCGGGTATGCGCGACCGGTTGTTTCGTGTTACGTTCGACGTGCACGAGGAGTTCGTACATCTCGTGGTGCCGTTTGGGGTGCCTACCCCCACGGCACATTTTCAAGCTTAAGTGTGCCTATTTTTCTATTCGGGTCCTATCGTCAAACGGAGGGTCGCCCGACATCGTGACCGATTGTTATGTTTTACGTTGGATGCACACGAGGTGTTCATGTAACTCGTGGTATCGTTTGGGTGTCGCTAGGGGTGCCATCCCCCTCGAAGCATATTTAAATAAAAAGTTTGTTTGTTTCGTATTTGGGTCGTATTCTCAAACCGAGGGTTTCGCGACTGCGCGACCGGTTGCTACGTGTTATATGGGACACGTACGAGTTGTTTGTGTCACTTGCGGTGCTGTTTGGGTGCCACTCCGAGTGTCACCCCCCCCCCCCCCCCCCCCGCGATATGTTTTGAAGCTTAAGTGTGTATGTTTTCAAATTCGGGTCATATCCTCAAACCGGGGGTCCTACGACTGTGCGATCGGTTGTTACGTGTTACTTTAGATGCACACGAGGTGTTCATGCCACTCGCGGTGCTGTTGGGGTGCCGCTGAGGTTGTCAGCCCCCTGACACGTTTTTAAGCTTAAGTGTGCCCATTTTTGAATGAGCCTAAGTGTGTCTGTGCTCGAATTTGGTTCATATAATCAAATCGGGAGTTCCTCAACTGCGCGATCGGTTGCTACATGTTACATTTGATGTGCAGGAGGTGTTCGGGTCACTCGCGGTGCCGTTTGGGTGCCTCCGGGGGGTCTCAGCCCTCACGCAGAACATTTTCAAGCCTAACTGTACCTTTTTTGAATTCGAGTCCATACTCAAATCGAGAGCCCCATGATTGCGCGGTCGGATGCTACGTGCAACGTTGGAGGTTCATGAGGTGTTCGTGTCACTCGATGTGTTGTTTGGGTGCTGCTGGGGGTGTCAGCCCCCGCGACACGTTTTCAAGCCTAAGTGTACTTGTTTTCGAATTTGGGTCCTATCCTCAAACTGGGGGTACCTCGACTGCACGGTCAGTTGCTACATATTACGTTGGATGCGCACAAGGTGTTGGTGCCACTAGCGATGTCGTTTGGGTGCCGCCGGAGGTGCCATCCCCCCCGCATCACGTTTTCAAATCTAAGTGTGCTTGTTTCAGATTTGAGTCCTATCTCCAAACCGGGGGTCCCACGACTGTACGATCGGTTGCTTTGTGTTACGTTGGACATTCACGAGATGTTCATGCCGTTTGGGTGAGGCTAGGGGTGACAGCCTCCCGCGGCACATTTTCAAGCCTAAGTGTGTCTGTTTTCGAATTTGGGTCCTATCCTCAAACTAAGGGTCCCATGATTGTGCTATCGGTTCCTACATGTTACGTTGGATTCGCACGAGGTTTTCATGTCGCTTTAAGTGTCGTTTGGGTGCTGCTAGGGGTGCCAGCCCCTCGCAGCATGTTTTCAAGCCTAAATGTGCAGGTTTTTGAATTCAGGTCCAATCCTCGAATCGGGGGTTTCGCGACTGTGCAGACGGTTTGTACATGTTACATTGGACATGCACGAGGTGTTCATGTCACTCACGGTGCCGTTTGGGAGCCGCTCGGAGTGCCAGCCTCCCCACCCCTCCGCGACACATTTTGAAGCTTAAGTGTGTCTGTTTTCGAATTCGGGTCCTATCCTCAAACTGAGGATCCCGCGATTGGACGGTTGGTTGATTCATGTTACTTTAGATGTTCATGAGGTATTTGTGCCACTCGCGGTGTCGTTCGGGTCCTATCCTCAAGCCTAAGTGTGTTTATTTTCGAATGAGTCAAAGTGTGTTTGTGCTCGAATTCGGGTCTTATCCTCAAACTGATAGTCCCGTGACTGTGCATCCAATTTTTACGTGGTATGATGGACGCGCATAAGGTGTTCGTGCCACTTGCAATGCCATTTGTGTGCCGCTAGGGGTACCAACCCCCCACGTCACGTTTTTAAGCCTAAGTGTGCCTATTTTCGAATTCGGGTCCTATCCTCAAATCGACGGCCCCGTGGCTGTGTGACCAATGGCTATGTGTTACGTTGGACGTGTTCGAGGTGTTCGTGTCACTCACGGTGTCATTTGGATGCTGTTGGGGGTGACACCCCCCGGGATCACGTTTCAAGCCTAAGTGTGCTTGTTTTTGAATTCGGGTCCTAACCTTAGACTGGGGGTCCTGGAAGAGCACGATTGGTTGCTTCGCATTGTGTTGGATCTGTACGAGGTGTTCATGCCACTCGCAGTTCTGTTTGGGTGCCGCTGGGGGTGCCATCCCCCCACAGCACGTTTTCAAGCCTAAGTGTGCCTGTTTTCGAATTCAGGTTCTATTCTCAAACTGAGGGCTCCATGACTGCGGGACCAGTGGCTACGTGTTACATTGGACGCGCACGAGGTGTTCGTGTCACTCACAATGTCGTTTGGGTGATGTTGGGGGTTCCATCCCCCTTGCGACACTTTTTTAAGCCTAAGCATTCCTATTTTCGAATTCGGATCCTATCCTCAAATCGGGGTATATTGTGACTGCGTGACCGGTTGCTATGTGTAACAATGGACATGCACGTGGTGTTAGTGTCATTTACAGTCCCGTTTGGGCGTTTGGGGTTCCAGCCCCCCGCGGCATGTTTTCATGCCTAAGTGTGCATGTTTTCGAATGAGCCCAAGTGTGTTTGTGCTCGAATTAGGGTCTATCCTCAAATTTGTGTTGTTTGGGTGACGCGGGGAATGCTCGCCCTAATGCAACACGTTTTCAAGCCTGATTGTGCCTATTTTCGAATGATCCCCAAGTGTGCCTATTTTTGAATTTAGGTCATATCCTCAAACCGGTGCCGTCTGGGTGCCGTTGGGGGTCCCGCAACACGTTTTCAAGCCTCAGTGTGCCTATTTTCGAATTCGGATCATATCTTCAAACCTCGTGTCCCACGACTGCGCGATCGATTACTACATGTTATTTTGGACGGTCACGAGGTGGTCGTGCCGTTTGGGTGCCGCTGGTGGTGCCAGCCCCCCGCGACACATTTTCAAGCCTAAGTGTACTTGTTTTCGAATTCGGATCATATCCTCAAACCGGGGCTCTTGCTAATGAGCGAATGGTTTCTGTGCATTATGTTGGATGCACACGAGCTGATCGTTGCACTCGCAGTGCCGTTTGGGTGTCGCTTGAGCCTAATTGCGCCTGTTTTCAAATTTGGGTCCTATCCTCAAATCGGGGGTCCCGCGACCGCACTGCCAATTGCTACGTGTTATATTAAACTCGCACGAGGTGGTCGTACCACTCATGGATCCGATTGGGTGCCGCTGTGGTGCTAGCCCCTCCCTCCCCCCCCCCCCCCTCCCCCCCGCGCGCGCGCGCGCGACACCAAAGTGTGTCTGTTGTACAATTTGGGTCTTATGCTCAAACTGAGAGTCCCGCGACTAGGTGACTGGTTTTTACATGTTATGTTGGATGCGTACGAGGTGTTCGTGTCACTCGCGGTGTCATTTTGGTGATGTTGGGTGAGCTAGCCTCCCCCCCCCCCCCCCCCCCGCGACATGTTTTCAAGCCTATGTGTGCCTATTTTCGAATTTTGGTCTTATCCTCAAACTGGGGGGCCCGCGACAGTGCCACCGGTTGCTACGTGTTCAATTGGATGCGCACGAGGTGGTCATTCCATTCTCGGTGATGTTTGGGTGCAGCTGGGGGTGTCAGTCCCCTCGCAACAAATTTTCAAGTCTGAGTGTGCCTGTTTTTGAATTCGGGTCCTAGCCTGAAATCGGGGGTCCCGCGACTGCGTGGTCAGTTGCTACGTGTTACGTTGGATTCGCACAAGGTATTCGTGTCACTTGAGATTTCGTTTGGGTGCCGTTAGGGGTGCCAGCCCCCAACTGCACGTTTTCAAGCCTTAGAGTGCCTATTTTAGAATTCGGTTTTTATCCTCGAATAGTTGGTCACATGACTATTCGATTGGTTGCTACGTGTTACGTTCAATGCACACGAGGTGTCCGTGCCACTGGCGGTGACGTTTTGCCAACTAGGAGGTAGGGTATCTATGATTAATGTGTAGATATCCGTGACATGACCTCCGAATCCCATCTTTCTCAACTTGTTGACAATATTCAATTTAACGTTCATATGGCGCGAGACATCACAGTCTATGTCAATGGTCTCTGTACGTAGTTGTATCCATAATGAGTGGATTTTTTTCTGCCTTCTCCAACAACGTAAGCAAGGTCAAGGCTACGTAGAGATTATGTGTGTGAAATATATTTTGTATAGCGTCATCCCAGATTTTTGGTAGGAAAAATAGAATACGATCGAACCGATCTCTTTCTAGAGATCAACTCCACGATTTATAAGGTAGTTAAACTGTTCGATCTTTTTATTTCCATACCTATAAATAGGAGTACTGTCTATATGGCGCGCGGTAATAAAAGAGTTATATGTGTGGCCCAATTGCAACCTCTCGCACTCTTATTGCCAGTGATTATCACCGTGCCTCATTTTTCGTGAGAAAAGTATACGAGGGTATTAGGGTATATTAGCTTGATTAAGGTTTTGATTCATCACTACCCTTCTCTTAACCCCTAGCATTCTGGATCTCACCGATGTGAAATCCTAACAACAACCCGCTGTAATTGTTTGCAACAAATTTTGTTAGGGTTTATTATGAAGTTTAAAAGTATATGTGTATTATCAATCCAAGAAATCCAACAACCAATAATTATTCCGTACTCCTTCTATCATCTACGTGATAAAACACATGCCCATAATCACAATATCTCACTATAATAAGGTCATTTCTAATTTTATACATGATAAACTCATAAATGACACGTTTGTTAATGTGCACACGTGTTTGCGATTGATATTTAAAGTAGAGAAGTAAACAATTAAAGAATTGCTAAAATATGAATAACACGAAGATACAAGTAAAACATGAATAACATGATGAAAATATAAGTAAAACATGACGACAAGAAACGATAAGACGACTGACGCGAGTCTTAATTGTCACACAAACACAACACGGTAGGAGTTACTGTTAAAAAGGCAGGACACACATATAACCCCCAATACAATATTTAAAAAAATTCATTTAATTATATTTTTTCAAAAAAATCACAACACGCATATAACCCCCAATACAATATCACGACACACATAACCACAAGACAATGTCAAAAAAATCCATTTAATTATATTTTGTCAAAAAAAATCACGGCTCGCATATAACCCCCAATACAATGTCACGACACGCATATGACCCACAATAAGAAGACTGGCGTGAGTCTTAATTTCCACACGAACACAACACGGTAGTAGTTACTATTATAAAATTACGACATGCATATAACCCCCATTATAATGTCAAAAAATTCCAATTAATTGTAGTTTGTCAAAAAACTCACGACACGCATATAACCCCCAATACAATGTCACAATACCCATATAATCCACAATACAATGTCAAAAAATTCCATTTAATTGTATTTTGTCAAAAAAATCAAGACACGCATATAACACCCAATAAAATGTCACTACATACATATAACCCACAACATAGTGGACGTAATTTTTTTTACTTATTAAAAATCCATTTAATTATATTTTATCAAAAAAATATAATGTCTAGGGAGTTGAATAATATTTTGTCAAAAAAATAACCCCCAATACAATGTCTAGGGTTTATTGACATACAATACAATGTCTTCATAGTCACACATATAAACACACACACACACACACACACACACACACACATACATACACATATACACACATAAAAAAAGAAATACATATAAATATATACAAATAACTGGGGTTTGTATTACCTTTAGGCCGAAATTGAAATCGAAACAAATCCAACAAAAATCGAACACAATCGTGCCAAAATCGCCTAGGGATTTAGCTGCTACCGAAATCGATCGAGGGAAAAGAATTTGGTGCGTCTGTTGGCATTTTAATGTAAGGGATATGGTGACGACTCTAGATCATAACCCACTACCGCGTCCCTTAAAAAATTTGCCACATCAACTCGTGGCACGTGTAGGATATGGAGTGGTCACGACCTCCAGCCGTGACCGACCCCTGAAATGGTCATGGTCTTCATCTGTTACCAGGGTGTGTGTTGTGGCCTTTTTCATTCACATGGTCACGGGCTAAGGCCATGACCCATCCGCGACTAAGCTTGGAGGGAATTTTGGCACGAATTTGGCGACAAGATAGTCACTGCCCAGGTCCATGACCCACAGTGGTCAGGGATTTGGTCCGTGACCACTTTCAGAAGCATCCATGGCCCAGTGTGGTAATGGATCTAATCACACCAAAGGTTAAGATGGTCACGGCCCGGGCCATGTCACCCAGGCCGTGACCATTCGCAGGATTTAGTGTAGTGGTTTATGAGTATAATATAGTAATACACATCTTATTAAAAAGGGTCTTGACACTCCGTGAATCATAATATATGCAAAAGGATGTGCATAAAAGTGTTTGTGACATTCAAGCCCTAGGGCATTAGACTATAAGATCCTATGGAAGGGATATGCATATCCTTCCTTGGTCAATTAGATAAGGATCTTGTGCAAATATGTTAAAAATGCCAATGGTTTACAAGGAATGCAAAACAACCAACAGATAAGATGACTCCAATGCTAAGCCATTGGACTTCAAGCCCACCTCGTACGATCTCTGCCACTCAACAAGGTAAAACAAAATTATGCATAATCGTCATAGACTAATTCACCAAATGTTCTGATGAAAAACCCTTGGAAACCATTATAGAAAGAAAACTAATACTTTCATCAAGAAAAATATCATTTATCATTTTGTTTGAAAAGACTGTAGTTTTCATAATGAGAAGTAGTTCAAAAACCCACCCTTTACTCCAAATATTGCATTAACAACCATTATTCTTCATCAGGGCGTCCATAAGAAAACGAAGAAGTACAGATGAATAGTGGGACTTTCTTCCTCATTTTTAATATCAAGCTAGACCAGGCAAAATGTTTTGGCGAAGAAGAGTTTTTGAGCATCATATAGGTATAGAGGAGCACAATGAGAGGTCCCATTGGGGAAATAAACGTTTTTCAACCTATGGGACTGTAGTTGTACATTAATAGAGATTGAGGTTCTCATGCAAATGATGACCTATTTACAAGAAGTGTCTAATAATGAAAGACTCAATAGTTATTATTTAAGTAGAAAACAACATAATATCTCCATAAAATTTAAGAAGACCAGGTAGGGAATTTTGACCTCAAGTGGGAAAGCCTTGGGCCACACTCTTTCTCCATCCTATCATTATACCTTGAAAGGGGCATGCACCAAATCTAGTTATATCATCTCTTAAGGCGACATGAGATATCGGTATACTAAATAGAGTGTGTGTGTTTGTGCGTGTGTGTGTGTGTGTGTGTGTGTGAGAGAGAGAGAGATAGAGAGAGAGAGATGTGTATGGGTGTGATAGAGACATCAAGTTGTACTGTATTGGGGTTTGAAAGATATTCATAGTTAATAGTTTCCCAGTCGTGGATGTAGACGTATTTCATGGGTTAAACTATGCAGATCTCATCTCCCTGTTTTTTTTATCCATATTCAATATTATTAATTTCTTGATCATTATATTTTATTCACTTGTAGGAACGACATGATGCTAATACAAGTGATTGAGGAGTTAGTATTTATTCATGCAAAGATGTTCCTCTGAAGCTGGAATAAGAGATTGTCCACCTCACCGCCCCAAGGAAAAGTTACTGTGTTGTTTTTCACGTCGCTCGACCAAAGTCTGTCTCTGACGCGTACTCTATTCACATCTTGTTTAGAACCAAATATAGTTAGAAAAGTCTCGCCATCTCTTGCATAATGAGCGATGCTTCTCTTCGCTAGTGGTTTCAGAATATTCCTTGTGCTAAGAGGTTATCCTAAGTCGTCATTGACTCTCCGAAATCGATATGCGTGTGTAAAAGAAGTTGTATATTGTTAAAAAAAGCCTAATTAGAACGTTAAGTAAGCACGAAGTAGGCTAGTCCCCAAAAATGCTCCGCTCGTAGGTTCATTTGTCGTTGTGGGTTACAATTCACCTTGTGACTCATTCTTTCGGTCGTGCATTCTTCGCAAGGTAGCACAAGCCAATTAGTTTTTCATTAAAAAGGCATGATAGTCTTCCACTATATAAAAGTAGTGCGGAGCAGTGGGTACTTGATTGATCAAGAGAAAGGTCCACTTTTCCCCTTATGACATGACGATCATTAGCGTTATCGGTGAATGTGTTCCTCTACTCATTCTTTCGGTCGAGCGTTCTTCGCAAGGTTGCACAGGGCAACTAGTTTTTCATTAAAAAGGCATGATAGTCTTCCACTATATAAAAGTAGTGCGGAGCAGTGGATACTTGATTGATCAAGAGAAAGGTCCACTTTTCCCCCTTATGATATGACGATCATTAGCATTATCGGTGCATGTGTTCCTCTACTCTTAATAATTCCCTCCATTAGTATTAGTGATCATATTTCCCATCTCTTGGTCATGAATGTCTAACATGGAAAAACTTGGTCATTTGTCGTAGCTCACTCGTCTCTCCCCCGCCCTATTGGACAAGAACATATTGATGGATTGAACGAAGTAAGGAAGGGGAGATAGACATCTCTTTCTTCAATTCATTATTCTATGTCGCGAGCCTTTCCCTTGGGATTTTTTTTATCTACATTCCCGTGTCTTAGAAATAGATGCTAAACGACCAGATTAGAAATGTGCATGTAGCTTTATCACCTTAACCATCATTAAAATACACGTTGAAGACATAGCAACCTATTTTTGACGTAAACTATATGTCAATGGCCAAAAACAAAACTAAGAATTTCTTATATTCCAAAATGAAACTATCTCTAAAAGATGAGTACATGGGTTTTTATAGGTGGAATATTAATTGCTAGCCAAATAATTATGAAAATGACTAAAAAGGACAATTATTAACAAAAATATACCTAATTAATCTCAGACATGCTTGGAGACCAATCAAAAGACATAAAAGGAAATAAAAGAACTAAAATAAAAGGAAAACTAATAAGAAATATTAAAATGACAAATAAACCCTAATATGAACCCATTTCCATCACTCTCATCGGTTTTTAAAAAGTCCGCCCTCGAACTTAAAGGGTAACCGGCAACGCGGTTAGGCCTCCTTCCATGAATTTTTCAATTTGAAATGGTAGGCGTCCTCGTATTCGACTTGTGTACCTATTTGCAAGAAACACAAAAACATTAGGCAAAAATTGCGAGGGTTTAGGCTTTCTTGTTTTGGGGTTTCCAGGAAATTCGGGTCCGGTGGGTTTTCTGGGTGGGTAAGAGGTTTTGACGGGTCTTTCGAAATTTTTGGTTCGAGCGGGTAGGCGGGGAAGTGATGATCATTAGAGGGGTTCTGAACGGTTGTTTGCTCCGGGTTGGTGAGTCGGGGGTTCAGTGGGTTCGTCACGTGACTCAAAATTTTTGATGGCCTCTTTACCGGGCCTATGGGAGATTGATTCTAGTGGATCATTCGTGGTGGTGGGCGAGTGAATTTTGGAAGAGAGGAGTTGGAAAAGGGCATCAAATTTCTTATTGAGTTCTTGAATGCTTCCTCTAAATTCTTGATTAATCTCTTCTTGTAGTTGTTTAGATTTTTCGGAGCAATTGAGAAAGTGGTGTTCAAACTTGATAATCTACACACTGATACACCAATAAACCAATGTTGGAGCGACATCCGCTCTGATACTAATTTGATGTAAAATACATGCCAATGGACAAAAACTAAACAAACATCCAATTCTAAAAAGAGAAACAAGTAATTTCTTAATTAAAAATGGAATCTATCTCCTAATGAGGAGTACATGGGTCTTTATATGGGGGAAATTACTTGCTAGCCAAGTAATTCCCCCAATGCCTAAAAAGGACAACTATAAATAAAATTATACCTAATTAGTCCCAAACATGCTTAGAAACCAATTAAAATACATAAAAGGAAATAAAATAACTAAAAGAAAAGAAAACCTAATAAGAAATACTAAAATGACAAATAAACCCTAATATGAACCCATATCCATCAATTTTCCACGCCATATGCAAGACTTTCTTGGTGTTCCATAGGTCTTCCCTCAGCTCGGTATTTTTGGTTCTTGAGAATGGTTGCCACCTCTCTAAGTGAGACATTGTTTACTTTCCTATTGGGAAGACTTTGGCTCCATTCAAAAGGGCCCTTCCCTATAAGGCGCATCCCGACATTGAGCAAGCATCGTCTCTTTAGCTCAGAGCACTACTGGTGGAGGTTTCTCAACCCAGCAGAATACTTTCACGAGCAATGGTCATGAGTAAATCAGTTCAATCAGACCGCAAGGGAAAAAGCAAGCGATAGACAAATGTCAACAAAGTTAGCGTCCCCCTTTCTAAAGATGGGTGAGCCTTTTCTTTTTGGATTGTCTTCTGCCCAATACGGTACCCCGTGCCATCAATAGGTTTAACCAAGGTTATAACATGACCCAATTCGACCTCACTTACTAGTATTTGAGCAATCCTTCTTGATGGTTTTACAGAACTTCCTTCTTGTATCATCAAAACATCACCCATTAATACACCACCAACATTATTTTTACCTACTACTATTCATTCTTGTTATTGAATTGGAATTTATGACAATATTGGCCCTTTTCCCAAATATGCTGATCAACACAATATTTTAACTTGCCCATAATTATAATACTAGGTAACATGCATAATTAATTATAATTAATTTAAATAATTTAATGAAGACTTAATCAATAAATTGGTTTTAGGTCATATTTCCAACAGAGTTCGCTACCTTTTCCCTATTTTCTCGAGAGTTCATAAAAACAAATTGTGTTTTAATCCTTTTTAACATTGTAATTAAATGCACACTTGTTGTATAAATTTCTGTAAGCTTCTTTGAAAATAAAAAATCTTAAGAGTAATTTATCTAATATTCTTATAGAATGACGTAAATCGTAGAAAACAATTTGAGTATAACATGTATTTTATATGGGAGAGGTGCAAATGAATCATACTTATTGACATGCTCTGATACCAATAACAATAACACAGATCGGAAATGATCGGAAATGATCGGACTAATATTATATGTGGAGATAGAGAGTACAAAAGAGAAAGAGAAAATTACAACTGATGATTTACAACTGAGGAGAAGCTCTCCTTTTATAGCCTCTAAAGGATAACCTTAGCTTTTTCTTAATGAATAAACAAAGAAAAGAAAACATAAACGTGGGCTGCTGAAAACATAAACGTGGGCTGCTGAATGTAAAGTGCACAGTGATTTGCACAGTAAAAGCACACAGTATTTTACAATGATTCAAAAAAGTAAATAGTAACTGATTTGGATGTTTTTGTTTTAAACGTCCAAATCGTCATCACATGCGTCAGCTGTTTACTGTCCATGTGCATATCCCACTTCGTGTGCTGGATGAATTGCAGTTGTCCATGTGGGTTTATTTCCTTGTTCCAATTGTCATGCATCGAATGCATTGGCAATATTGGCCTCAGCGACAGAGTCGAAAGACATACTATCGTTAGGGCTGTGATTTGGAGGTCCATGTAATTGGGCTTGTTCCTATTCCTCCGCATGGCTTAATTGTTCAAAGGGAACATCCAAATTATTTTTGTTTTTCAAATTATTTAGAAACTCCCTTACTGCCGCTCGTTGTTCAAGCGAGGTAGTATAATTTATCGGTAAATCGGTAACAAATAATCGTCTGCCATCAGTTACCATGAATTTTAATGCTGATTCCCGACAAAAATATTCTGCATGGTTTGAAGTATTGATCAGGTTTTGTGACCAATATCTCGTTGTGTCCAACTGGTCCAGCGGTACATTAAGTGCAATTTCCCAATTTTGTTCAATCTCGTCCCATTCGTAGTCCTCAGTAGCTCTGAGGTACCAGATCTGGTAGGGTTGATAGAAAATTTCTCTTGATCGCCAACCAATTGTGCTTGTGATATGAAATGACAGATAGCGAGTATATTTGTACCTGCTTTTTGTCAATACATGATAGATCATGGTTTTGATCATCATAGGTAAAAATTCAAAATGAGTGGAACAGGCTACACTGGAGAAGATTAGTTTGTTTACTAAGCCCCATTCAATTGTTTCAATATCCCAAGGTGGATATCCTTCTTCAGTAATGAAATGCAGTTTTGGCATGTCATCACTATAATTTAAGCTAGAGTAAAAATGTTGGAGTAAAAGACTTTTTATCTTTTGCTCATGGTCCTCGATTTTTGGTAAAATTTCGATTTGGAATAGAGGACGTGGGAGAATTATCTTTGCTTTTTCAAATAGATAAATTCTCCTAATAGTGTTGAAGATCTTGTCAGGAAAATCATTTTCCAGTAATTCAGAAAATTCCAGAAAAGTATCAATTTTTTCCAAAGGAAAATCTTCATTTTCATAGTTTAAGCTTTTTATGAGTTTAAGGCTCAGACTTTTGAATTTGTCCAAAGTTGCTGTTTGTTCAGCAATTTTGTTAGCAAGGATACTCATATTTTTTCTAAAATCTTTTCTTTTATCTCGGAGATGAGATTTCCATGCTTCATTTAATGGTGTATACAACTCGCAAGGGATTCCTGGGTTGTGAAAGTCATAAGTTTCAGTATCAAGGAGGCTTTCCTTGGTCTGTAGTTTGGAGAACTGGTAAATCATATTAGGAGGTCCTAACTGTTTCATCCAATTTTCCCATGCTGTAATGGCTTCTGGCATAGTGTCAAATTTTTGGTGACATGCACCAGGGTATTTGTTTACTTGCATAAAACATTGATTCCAGTTGTCATAGAAGCCTGGATTTCTTCCACTGAATACAACATAAACAGGATTTTGTTTAGGTTGTGTAGATGATGATGCTTGGGTTTTTGCCTTTTTAGCAACAGTTACCCAATCTCCTTTTACTTCTCCTGGGTGCTTATCTCCCATCCTGAAAATAGAAAACTCCACTTGTTTAGTGGTTTTGATAAAATATATTTCAAAATATTCCACTTGTTTAGTGGATGTTATTTTAAAATATGCAACATACTCCACTTGTTTAGTGGGTTTCTAAAAACTCTACTTGGTTAGTAGGTTTTTCTTCATAGTTCCTGCCAAGATAATCTGCAAGAAAATTATTAGTACCATTTAAATGTTCAACTTCAAATGTATAGACAGCAATTTGGTTGAACCATTTAAGTCTTCTTCCTTCTAAAATATTTCTTTTATTTATGAGGAAGTCTTTGACAGCTTTATTATCTGTTCTGACAATAAAGTCTTCAGGTGCTAAGAAAATATGGAATTTTTTAATAGCAAGCTTAATTGCTAATAATTCCTTTTCAAAAATAATATAATTCAGTTCATTTGGTTTAAATTTTCCTGAATTATATCCACATATCAATTCATGTTTTTGAATTATTTTTGGGATAGTGGTTTTCTTACCACGAATACCAAAAGTATTGGAAGGATTGTTTTCATTCCAATATTCTGCAGGAATTGCTTTGAGAACACATCCCCAACAATTATCCGAAGCATCAGTTTCCAATATTAATTTATCTCCTATTTTAGGAAAATAAACTTTTGGGCAATTATTAATAATTTCTTGTTTAATTGTTTTGACAACAAGAGTATCATTATCACTCCATGTAAAAACTTCATTTTTTTTGAGTTTTTCAAGAAGTGGTAATTCTTTTTGAGATAATCCTTTTATGAAATTTCTTCCATAATTAAGGATTCCTAGGAAACTTTGTAATTGTTTTTTATCCAAAATTTCCTCATTAAAATCTCTTATTTTAGAGATGATATGATCTTGTAATTGTAGGCCATCCTGGTTTAGGATTATGCCAAGAAAATTAATTTCTGTTTTTTCAACATCAATTTTCTTAGGTGATAAAATGATTCCATGTCTTTGGAATTTTTCACAGATAATTTTCAGATGATATCTATGTTCTTCTATGGTTTTGGAAAAAACAAGAATGTCATCTATATACACAACGCAAAAATCTTTAAGGTCTTTAAAGATTTTGTCCATCCATCTTTGATATACCTGAGGAGCTGTGTTTAGTCCAAAAGGCATAACATTCCATTGATAGTGTCCTCTAGGGGTACTAAAGGCTGTCAATGGCTTAGATTCTTCAGTTAGTTTTAACTGCCAAAATCCAGATTTACAATCGAATTTGCTAAAGAACTTTTTTCCTTTAGTTTGGTTAATTAATACATCTTTTCTTGGAATAAAATAACCATCAAATTCTAATTGTTCATTTTGTCTTTCGTAATTTATAACCATTCTAGCTTTTCCTCTCATGACTTCATTATGTTTTCTCACCATGAAGGCAGGGCTAGAGTGTGGACTTATTGTTTCTTCAATAAGGTTTATATCCAATAATTCTTTGATTTGTTTATCAAATTCATCTATATCATTTCTGGTGTAGATCATTGGTTTTACTCTTATAATGACATTGGGATCTCTTAGTCTGAGATTACAATATCTTGGACTTTTATTCCATAATTTTAGTGGGTTTTCACTAAAATTATCAATTAATATAGTATAAAGCCAATGAGTTTCTTCAAGGGCTTTGATAAAAGGAGTTATATCCCCTTTCTTAGTGGGGCGAAAATCTCTTTCGCACTTATATTTATGTTGTTGTAGTAAAGGGATTTTTACTACATCTTTGTTGAGGGTTAAATTTATAGTTCCCTCATCAATACTTATAGGCAAATATTCTGAGATAAAATTGTTGCCTAGAATAAAATCTCCATGCATTTCTGGAAAGCATAAGATTTTCGGAATAATGAATTTCTTTTCATTAAACCATATAGCCACTTTTTTGGCTTTTAAATCAATAAAATTTTGTGTCCCATTGATGCCTGTTACAGCAATAGGGTTTTTCATTTTTATCCATTTTTCAGGAGGTAAAGCATTAGGTCTACAAGAACATATAGTTGCTCCTGTATCAATTAATGTTCAAAGACTATATGGTTTATAGCCTGCAAAATTGAAGTAACCTAATACATAAGTATATCTTCTCTTTCCATGGCTTGGTGAGAAGATTATTTCTTCTTTTCCTAATTGGAAATGATAAATTTGACTGGATTTTATATTATCTTCTTTTAGATAATTTGTTCCAGGTAATATTGGTACTTGTATATTTTTCATAGCAATAGGAGGTTTACTATTACTATTTTCGCCTTTTAAAAGGTTTTTTCCCTTTAATTTTTCCCAATCATTGTCAGGAAAATTCTTTTGCCAATTTCTGAATGTTTATTTTTAAAATAGACATTATTACCAGATACCTGTAATTCAACGCTGTTTTGTTGTTTTTCAGGAGGTGGTTCTGTTATTTGGGGTAGTATCCATTGTTTTGGTACTTCCAAATCTCTCCAGTTGATTAATCTGGGCTGTATTGCCGAATCAAATGGTCGAGGTTCAAATATTTCTATAATATTTCTATCCACATTTTGTGTATTTGTATGTGGTAGAGTTGTCAATTCATGAATTGTTTTCCAATGTATTGACATATTTCGTGAGGTATCTTTCATTCCTATTCCTTTGGTTTGGATTTTTATAATGACAGATTCCTCAATGTTTGGATCATCAATAGATATGAAGAAATTTGGTTTTATATTAAACCAAATAACTCCATTTACCAAATTGGATTGGACTCCTCCAATTATGGCATTCATAGGATTACTGAATCTTTTGTCTAAGACCAGTATAGCTACGGGTGTATCCATACCTTGTCTAAACAGGGCAGTAATACAGATTTGAATAAACCCGATGTGTATATATTTAATATTTGGGTGTTTCTTTTTCCATCTTTTGATCTTTTTTAAATCAAAAAGTTTAATATCTGCTGTTTCATCATCTGTTGAGCCAGCAGTAGTATTACCATTAAATTGTTCAAATATTCTTGTTGAGAATAATTTGAATTTTGATAATTTATAGACATCTTCCTTTTTTATAAGTTGCCTTTGATTATCAATTTCTTGTAGTTGTTCGTTGGTAAAAGTGATTTCTTCTCCAACTATTTCACGAAGGGCTATTGTTTGTAGCTCATCTTCGCTACTACCTCGCACTTCGGCAGTATTATACATAAATACGAATTCTTCATCGGATGTTTCCGAATCAGATTCAATCTCATATAAAATTTCATAATTAGAAATATCCGAATCAGATAAATCTTCTCCATAGAATATTTCTAATTCTTGTTCTTCAAGAAATTTTATCATTTTATTTGCACTTTTTCCTTTTTTAGGACAATCAGGTGCATAATGGCCTTCTTCGTTGCAAATGTAACAACGGCACTTCTTTTTTAGAGGTGGTTTTTTAGAAGGTTTCTTTTTTCTAATATATTTTTTATTCTTTGAAAAAGATGTTTTCTTTTTCCAAGGTTTCCATTTAAATTTTCTCTTTCGAGAATATTTAGAATATTTGGAATTTCTAGGAGGTGGATTACATCCTATTTTCCAGTTTTCTTTTAAAATCTTATCACAACATTTATAACCAGCTTTAGAATTCGTGATTTGATTTTTAACTTGTTTCTTGGCTTTTATTTCAATGCAGTGGTCAGATATTTTTCTTAATACCCAATTTATGCGAAAACCAAGATTGTCATCTTTTTCATCCTTTCCGATGGTTTTTAACCAGCCGGGATAAGATTTTAAGGCTATTTCATCCCATGGGTTTGGGAGTTTATGAAAGAATTGATCCATCCAGTGTTTGGTCTCTGAATGTTTTAGTTTGAAATAATATTTTTTATATAGTTCAACAAATTCTTCAAATTGACAAATGTTACATAATTCTAGTTTAGATAAGATGTAACACGCATCTTCTTGGAGTCTGGGTTCTCCAGTATATCCAATTAGATTTTCTTTAATTATTTCAACAAATCCTTTTAATATTTCATCAAAAGATTTGAAGGTTTGTAGGAGTTCAGTTTTTTGCTGAATTCCTTTTTTTGAGCTTTCCCATTGTTGCAACCACTGTAAAACATCACCTTGGAGTGTTGCAGCAAGGTAGTCTAAAAATTTTTCTTTAGACCATGTACTCTTATAATTAGTAATGAGTATAGACATGGATTGTGCCCACTCATTAATAGTTTGTTCTTGATCTTTAAAAGGTATATGCCTTAGATCAAGATAAATACCATGTTGAGATATATTTTGTTTATTCAAATTATCTCTTCTTAGGAAAAAAGGGTTTGGTTCATCCTCATTTTTAGTATTACTTGTAGAAGCATTGCCCGTTTTAACAAAATCTTCTTTTTCATTTTTATATGCAGGGGTTTGCATATAATCTTCAAAAGCTTCCCAATTTTGGAATTCCTGAAGTGGGTCTTCAGCCTTCCTTTTTCCATCAATTGTATTTACTACATGTGGTTGAATTTCTTCTTCATCAGATGAATATTGGTTTAATTCATACTGATAGTGTTGTAATAATTTTTCATTTTCCAAATACGTGGTTTGTATTTGTTCAATGAGTTTATTACGCTCTGAAACAGTTAATATTGGATCTTTGTATAGATTTTTCCAATAATCTAATATTTCACGAACGTTTATATATTCGGAAGAAATTAAAGCTCTTCAGCATCATTCGATCCACGTACTCCATATCCGTGATTTTTATTTTCTTGCATTTTTTTTGTATATTTTTTAAATGGCTGGAGCAACATTGATAAATTTAAAGTGCCTATTTTAGAGAGATGAGATTTCTTATGAATAATGAATTTACTATTTTTAGTATTTTTTCAAGAAATTCCCCGATATATCGATTGGAGAAATTCAATTAATTGGATTTCAGGAGATATGTTACTAATTTGACCACAATTGGTTGTTAAAAAAGTGTTTTGGTTTACAAACTAAGAAGACATAGGTTGCGTTTTTTTTATATAAATATGAAATCTGAATTGATAATTATGTTTGTTTTATGTCTAAATAAATCTCTCAGTAAATATATTTAATCAATTTAGATACATCGTTATGAATCAATTACAAACATAGTTTTCAAAGTTGACTGCATTTATCTGTAACTTTTGTTTATCTGTAACTTCTTATCGTACAGATTACAGTGCTGACCCGGAGATGGAGAAAAATGGGAAAAAATGATAGGAGGATGCGGGGGTCTACCCCTAGCGATCAAAGTGCTTGGGGGAGTATTGGTAGACAAGAACTCACAAGGGTGGGCAAGCGTGCTCAAGAGAATGTATCTCATTCTGGAAAGGGGTCAAGATATCCAACAGGAAGACGGAACGGTGCAACAAGTGCTAGATCTAAGTTATGATGATTTGCCATCTCAAATGAAGCGTTGCTTTCTTTATATGGGGAATCTCGGAGATTATAGCATAGAGGGAGAGAAATTGTGTCTTTTGTGGATAGCAGAAAATTTAATCTCCAAAGAAGACGTAGGAGACGGAGAAACAATGATGGATGCAGCACAACTTTACTTAAATGAACTAGAACAAAGAAGCATGGTTGAAAAGGATACATCAGATGACATGGAAGTTCCTAATTTTTTAAGTGGGAACCATATTTTTTCAGTTCGTAAATATGAGGCTCGAACAAATAGACGTGTTGAATCTTTTCGCCTTCATGATCTGGTGCGAATTCTATGCTTGAAAAAGAAAGAATGTTTTTTTAAAACCATAGATTTTCGATCACAGGAAAATGTACCTTCACAAGGTTCATCATCCTCTTCAACGAGTAGTACTAAAACACGTAGAATGGCCATCATTCTGGATAAGGATGGTAACGGGTGCATTTCCAGTCAACAGCATGGAGCAAGTAAACACCTTCGATCTCTACTCTTTCTGATTATAGATCGATTTTATCAACGAAAATTCAAACCAGAAATATCTGATTTCAAAAAGTTCAAATTGCTCAGAGTTTTAGATATTGAAGGGTTTAACGGAAATACATCAGAAGAAATAGGAAAACTAATCCTCATGAAGTACCTGGCTTTCACAATGAATGAACCCTCAGTATTGCCATCATCTATATGCAAATTGCAATATTTGCAAACCCTCGACCTATCCGGATTCAGATATATATCAATACCAAACATGTTAGGGAGTTTGAAAAAATTGTTGCATCTATATGTTCCTCGGCGTATTGATTGTATCAAACCAGGCGAGAAGTTGAGACTGGATGGTTTAAATGAGCTGGAGACATTGGAGTACTTTAATCCGGATATTTTTGATGTGGAAGATCTCATTAAACTCAGCAATCTTCGAAGATTAGCAATATATATTTCATTTAGAGGAAATAAAAGAAACTTGGAATCTATCCTCCACTTCCTGGAAGATAGTTCACATAAGGTACAGAAATTATGTCTTACCATCGATATTACATATGGGTTTACAAAAGAAGTGCTCTCTCTTGTTTTTGAGTGTCGTATTCTTCATAAATTGGCACTACAGGGTATTTGGAAGGAGAGTCGATGCAAGTTACCTGAATATAACATCCATAGTAGTCTCACCCATATATCATTAATAGACACTAATATCGAAGACGACCCAATGGCAACACTTGAGAACCTTCCTTACTTAGAAATCCTATCCATGGAGGCAGCGTATATAGGGAAAGAAATGGTATGTTCTGCTGTAGGTTTCCCCAAACTCAGAATTCTTCTACTGTGTCATTTTTTCGAGCTAGAGAAATGGAAGGTTGATGAAGGAGCGATGCCCAACCTTTCATGTTTAGAAATCACTCGTTGTCCGGAATTGAAAATGCTTCCAGAGGGATTAAGATTTCTCACTACCCTCCGAGAATTGATAATTGCTAAAATATCTGAAGCTTTCATAAATCGGGTTCAGGTGAAAGAAGGTGTCGAAGGTGAAGACTTTTACAAAGTCCGACACGTGCCTTCTCTCACATTTCTCGTCAGGTATTTTCTTACCAAACATCTTAATAACTATTATTATCTTATTCAATTTATCAAGTTTTTTTTTTCCTGAACAATATTTAACTTTAATTGATCCTTACGCTAAAGGTGGGAACCCACATAGCCCATTTTTTAAACATTAATGTTTATGTTTTTACCAAAGACCTCTCAAATAAACACTCAATTAATTACTCAAAATGAAATAAATACTTCGCCATTAAGCGTTGCAGGTGTCAAAATAGTTCAGAGTAATATTAAATCGGCACAAGATTATGACACATTTTGATGGATATATTACATGTCATATCTGAATTGGTTGTTTGTTTGAATGATAATGATTGAACTCCAATCATCAACCAATGCAGACATAATACGTCAGTGTGTTTCTAAAAATGTATCAGAATCTTGTGTCGATGTTGAATTACTCAATGGTCTATTACTAATAATTTTTGTTTCAAGTTCAAACTTAATCCTATTAGTAAGTTAATGTAAAGACATGTTAGTGTGACAACTTGGAAAAATATAAAATTACACTAATGGTTCAGTTATCAGGATACATGTAGTATTAAAAGAAAGATTTAGTGTGAGTAGGTTCATCGTTCGAGTTACATGGTTATAATATCAATCGCATGGTTACGATACAACTTGATTGGGAATATTAATCGCTAAAATACATTATATGTATAAATTTCTCTTTGTATATAATATTCTCCTACTGTGCGTACGCTCATTCCTCGTTTTTTGTCAGTCAAATCTTCTTCGACCCCATTTACTTATAGTGATTGCAATGAGAAGGATACCGGGAATGGAAAGGAGAGTGTTCATGGTAGTAGAGCTCTGATTGCTATTTGTTTTAATATGTAACTTATTTCGAACTATGGTTTGGTTATTTCAAACTTTCACGCAAGATTCTAAGTTTGGTTGTAATAATACAGGACAAATGCAAATATTCCTCTAATGTTATTTATTCAATGAAATTGAAAAACTGTTTTATTTCAAATGTTTCATATTTTTTATAAGTCGAACATCATTTCATTAAATAAATTTAATACATTTTGTGACACAAGTCAATAATCATATGTTTATTTAAAAAGGATATTTTCTTAAATGAATTTAAAGTATCAAACGGTTTTCCACATTGACACCCATAAACAGGACGCCGCAACAAACTCATACGCTTTCTAAAAATAAAAATACCACTCATTTTTTATATTATATTTTGTGATGAATGACTCCAACTAGCGATATGGATTTATCCATATAATACAAAATTTGTATTTCGGGCATATTTGATCGGTAATTTGGATAGTAATTTCGGTATTTAATTTTCGTGCCGTAATTTTGATAAATCATTTTTTAAATGTGTAAACAAAGACAAACCACAAAGTTTGCTATTATTTTGGTTTTGATAATATGACAACCAACCTATTTTAATACCGAGTGGTCAATCCTCTACAAATATATCGCGGGAATCGTAATACGGATCATTCTCATCATCACTGTAGCAATAATATAATGTAACATAACTAGTAGAAATAATTCATACATTTAAAATAAATAAAATAACCAATAACATAGTTAGTAATAAGCATGAACTGAATAAACCATAGGTTAGCAAATAACATCCACAATAAAAATCGAATAATCACTGAATATGGAAGAGTAAATGTCTGATAATATATAAAAGTTTACAGTAAGATAAAAGCCTATCATTTATAGGCAACACGCCCGACTGTAAATAGAAATAACTCATCCTATCTTGACAAGAACCAACTAGAGTGTCTAAGCAAGGATGTATCATCCACAACTACAACACGGTAAGAGCGGATATATCCCTGCTGTCCCGATAGCTGCTGCTGCACACCTCACACCTCGGGTGTAAAAAGGAAAATAAGGAAAGATAAAAACCTGCGAGTCAAAGCTCGAAGAGTAGAAAATACTTTCGCAAGTAAATATTTGTTTAAATCGTTTAAAACAATAGTGTATTACTTTCATGATTAACCGGTCGCACTCACTTGAGATAAATCCCAACTCTTAACTATAGTGTGCACCTAACGTATTCATTTTATCCATCCTAATTAAACTACTAGGTCTAATTATGATACATAACCTCTATTTAAGCCGAACCCCGCTAATACTCAATATTAGCTAGGTCTAACTACCTTCACTAAGTATACATATATAATCAATATTTTAGCGATACACTTGCTATAATTAAATAATTACATGATCAACATACGCAGCTACACTCCAACCATAAATAGACATACACACTATATCATATAAGCTGGATCAAGAAATTATTTAGTGGAGGCTAGAATGGATTATCTTTTTAGTTTTCAATAGACTTCAGATTTATTCATTTTTTTACATAGAGATTTTTAATTAATCCATTTAGGTGAAAAGGAGTATTAATTTTAAGAAGACGGAGACATATCTAGATAGAGAGCATTAATTATGATTTACACCCCTAATATTATTGTATTTTAGGTATAATTTAGATAACTCCGAAGTACCGAAAAACGAAAAAGACAAAGTCAGAATGCTTACAGAGAAATGGAGGTAATGAAAGCCCTTCCTCAAATGTGCGGGTTTTTAAAATGAAAGGCAAAGAGAGGGAACATTTTTTAATGGTGAGAAAAGACTTCACAATTCCCAAAAATGATTATCACATGCTTACACGCACGAAAGATGAATAGGCTTATGACGACTACCAAAGCGACGATTGTTATTTCCCCAAGGCTAAATAAAGATGTCAGATTTACTGGCGTGCCCTTAGGGCACTCAATAGACAAAAGTTGTTCAATTTCTAGGGAATTTATGGAATCGCCCTCCAATGAACATACAGAAGTTCTAGACAATTGTCGAACTCTAACCAAAAGAGGAATCATATCATCCCTACAGAACATGAATACTTGTTCAATATCAACAACTGACCTGGGCACAAAGACAATCGAGCTCAATAAGCCCATGGACTTTGAGGGAAATTGTGGGGTCCAGAATTGAGTTAGCACGTGCTCGGCCACGTGGGCCTACAATCAATGAAGACTCCAAGTCAAAAGAAGAATCTTTCAGCTTAATAACTTGTAACAAGAGAACAAACCCTTGCACCCCGTGAACGTAGGCACATTACCGAACCACATACATCTTATGTTGGGTGTATGATCTCAATATTTTCTTCCATTACTACTCTTGTTTGACTTGTGTCCATTGAATATCACTACATGTAGTAAATTATCCTATAATCACATTTGCCAAAAAATAAATCGCAAGAAGTTTAAGGATTTTATGAAACATTAGGGTGGTTGAACTCAATATTTTTGAAAAATTTAGGGTTAACTCAAAATGGACAAAAAAGTGGGAGTGTAACTCAATATACACCCTTGAACAATTTCTAGGTTGCACATTTCCTTTGGGACATATATATATATATATATAGTTAAGCTCTCCAACATACATATGAACATACCTATTTTTTAAAATAGTAAAAAAAATGTATTTTTCGATCAAATTTTGTATACACAATCTCCACAATTAGGAGATCATCTACAAAAATAATCATCAAAAAATTCAACCCAAAACAAGTGAAATGACAAGTGGGTAAATATGAATATTTTCTACCGTTCAAATTTTTGTCATCGTCTCACTCACTTCCGGGTTGAATTTTTTGATATTTTTTGTAAATGATCTCCTTAAAATGTAAATCATATACACTGAGTCTGGTTAAAAAACTCAGTTTTTTACTATTTTTAAAAAATGGGTATGATCATTGGTATGCTAAGTGAGGCATGTTGGAGACACTGACTGATGATATACTTACTAGTGCAAACCTATTTTCTTAAAATATTAAAAAATATTGAGTTAAATTTTTTTATGTGAAATTTAAACATTTCAAGGGACCCATATAAATAAATTAACTCAAAATAACTTTTTTTACTATTTTAAAAAAATCGATCAAACTTTTACATCTTTTAAAGCATTTTAAAATATACGAAAGTTTGACCGATTTTTTTTTTTAAAAAAAAGGTATTTTGAACTGATTTTTTTATATGAATCTCGTAAAATGTTTCATCACCATACAAAAAAACTCAACTCAAAAATATTTTTTTATTATTTTTAAATTGTGCCAGCGGTATGTATACTGGATATATATATGAGTCTCTCTCTCTCTCTCTCTCTCGGAGAGAGAGAGAGAGAGAGAGGAGGTCTCTTATGCAGACCTGATAAATTACACGTCTCCATACGCTCTACCCTAACACGTCAAAACCACACAATCTAAACGTTCTCTCTCCTCTACACACGGTACAAATCATATCACCGAAAGCTATTTCTCTCTCCTCTGCACACTGTCACCCACGATGTCCAATGCAGTAACCTAAACAATGTTATTACAAAGAAACCATTACCAAACATAAAGTTCTCTCATCACCTAACACAAAGTTCTCTCATCAGCTAACACAAAGTTTCTTCTAACACAAATAGCCTCCGAATCATCAAGTAAAAACACCACCTTTTTTTTTTTTATATTTCATACCTTCATTTATCTATGCCGCAATTATTTATTTCATAAAATTTTTGTAACGAAAATCTTAATTTCTTCAAAACACACCTTTTTTTTTTGTAATGAAAATGTTAATTTTTTCAAAAACCCACGTGTTTTTATTTTCCCACGTGTTATTTCAAATACCCACCTATTTTTTTTGTTTTATGACGAAGTTGTTAAACCCACTATTTATTTCAAAAACCCACTTTCTTAAAATTTTCGAGATTTCATTTTTGTTATTTTTTTGTAACGATTTTTTTTTTGTAATGAAATTCTTAATTTCTTCAAAACACACCTATTATTTTTTTTGTAATGAAAATGTTAATTTTTTCAAAAACCCACCTGTTATTTTTTTGTAACTGTTTCTCAAATAATTTGTGTATCGCAAATGCTAATTTTTGTTTATTTTTTTGTAGCGTAATTGTTTATTTTTGGTAGCGTGACTGTTTATTTTTGAAGTGTGACTGTTTAATTTTGAAGTGCAACTGTTTATTTTTTGTATTTGTTTTCATTGAAGAAATGAAATCTAGCGTTGGGTTGAAAAAAATATCCTTATGCTACTGCGGGCACGAAACACCTATCAAGTTGTCAACTACCATGAAAAATTCGGGACGACGTTTCGTCGCATGTCCAAATTACAAAGCGCGTTCATGTGGATATTTCAAATGGATCGACATAGAAACGCCAATTTCAGAACGATTCTGAAGTCTTCAAAGCCAAGTTGATATACTGTCAGAATTGAATACTATCGAGAAAGAAAAAAGTAAAAAATTTACCATGTTGATTGCAATTGAAAGAGAGCGGAATGCGTACCTACTTGAGTTGTTGATTCCGAAAGTCTACGGTGAGATCACAAAAGATGTGTTTTCCTGGTTGTAGATAACAGGTGATTGTGGCCCTGAATAAATTAACTGACAATGAATGACCCAGTTGTCCCCTTCACAACCACAAGTCTAGAACGACAACCTTCTCTAACTACCCCTCGCTTTCGCTTAACATTTGGGTTTGCAATCACCATACCCTTGCCTTCTTTAAAACATACATACTCCTTCCTAATAATCTCATCAGTTCCACATTTTTTTCTCGCTCCACTTTCGAACACTAAAGCCCGCGGCTTTGGAATACACATTATAAAAACAGTCGATTTTTCTAAGGATTGAAATTCTTGGCCCACTTTGGGACTGATATCCTTTGCAACTTGAGGATAATATTTTAAAGAAGATGCCTCCAAATTTGAATCAACATGGACGTCTCCACCTTCATCCACAATAGCTAATTATAAATTATGATGACTCTCTAAATCATTCTCCATTTAACTGCAATTGAATTCAGAAAAAAAAATGATAATAGGTAATTTTTAATAGCTATTTTTTTAACATCTATTTTTTTAACAATAAAAAAAAGACAGCTATTTAAAAACAAAACTATAACAGCTAGTTTTAGAAAAATATTTAACAAACCATTATGTTAACAGCTAACCATTTTTTAACAGCAATTTTTTAACATCTACTTTTTTAACAGTAAAAAAATGACAACTATTTGAAAGCAAAATTATAACAGCTATTTTTAAAATCTATTTTAACAACCATTTTTTTGTAACGAAAATTATAACAGCTATTTATTTAAAAACCATTTTTTTAACAGTAAAAAAAATGACAGTTATTTAAAAAAAATCATAACAGCTATTTAAAAAAATATATTTAACAAACCATAATAACAGCTACTATTTTTTAGCGTTTGTTGATAATAGCTATTTTTTTAAATAACCGCTATTATTTTTTTAGCGTTTCTAATAACCAAAAAAATGATACAAGTTTTTTATTATTTTTTTAGCATTTTTTAATAACAGTTATTTTAAAAAATGATAGCAAATATCAATAAATGTATTCTTCAAACAAAAGTTTAACAGGTATACAAACGATGAAACATGTATTACACACCTTTTAACCAATCTTCAAGTCTCAATAACAATTTTGACACTAAATGTATTCTTCAACCTCCACAACTATATAAAATAATGGTTTCTCGAAAGTTTGTTCTTTTAATGTTTGTTCCTTTGAAGTTAATGGTTTGTTTAGAGTGAGGTTTTTCTTTGCATATGGGGTTGCTGCATTGGACATCGTGGGTGACAGTGTGTAGAGGAGAGAGAAATAGGTTTTAGTGATATGATTTGTACCGTGTGCACATGAGAGAGGAGAGAGAACGTTTAGATTGTGTGGTTTTGGCGGGTTAGTGTAGAGCGTGTGAATGCATGTAATTTATCAGGTTCGCATAAGAGAGCCCCTCTCTCTCTCTCTCTGTATATATATATATATATATATATATATATATATATATATATATATATATATATACTAGGGTGTACCCGTGCCGATGGCACGACGATAAATTTGTTCCCTTGATATTAGTACACATTTCGATGGCACGGCGATAAATTTGCTCCTGTAAAAAATGTGAACCCGTGCGGATGGCACGGTGAAATAAAAAGTCAAATTAAAAATAATTTAACTCTTATGCATTCTACCCCACATCGCTTCCAGCTCATGGGCCATAATAATTGTTTTACATACTTCACAATTCCTATAGGTCTAAGATGGTTTCACGCCCACATATTATTTCGTAATAGTGATTAAGTCTCGCAGAAAAAGACATAACGCGATAACATTGTTTTCTGTGCAAAGATATGAGGGAGGTAAATAGATTTCTTCTTGGTAGAGCGTATATCTCTATCAATGTCACGTCGATGATTTCTTACTCAATGAACTTTTATTTATGGTATGTTTGAATTTATTATCTTGATCATACAACATTTCTACCATCCTGCAAAGGAATACAAATATTTTATAATCAGGTTTTAGTAATTATAAAAATGCCAAATAAGTATTTAGTAGAATTCTTTAACCTTAAACTAAGAGAAGCATAACTTCACATGTTTACATGTTTACAATGACTCCATTTAACTTTTATGGAATACAAAGAAGCAAATCAGTTTCATTTACCATGTGCTTTGGAGTGTTTGTGTAATCCAACGAAAGTTCTCTCTATTTCATCTTCTTTAATTGCCACTATGAACCACCTCAATCACCCAGTGTATTTCAACTTCTACGTTTTCTAAGAAATGTCACTATTTAATGGATTTTTCAACCAACAATCACCAGCACCGTCTCGCTACATGATCTATTTCTTTTGGTTTGTTCCAGAAAACAAATAAAGTAAACAACGATTAAATGTGACTAAACCCATATATATGAAATATATTTATTTACCTTTACAAAAGGGGTCAAAAACACAAACCAGGACAATTAAATGCTATATTGCTAGCAACCTCACTGGAAACTATTGGTAAATAAAGATAGATAGAAGGATGTGAATGGTTATGTTGTAATGTTGAGATTAAGAGTAAAGTAGAGAGTGGCATACATGTTCTAAAATGAGAGAGTGAGAACGAATATTGTAGGTGAGGTGGGTCTTAGTCTTAGCTATAAAATTTATTTTCTATTTAATATATAATATTCAAATTTTGAATTTCAAATATACAGACAATTCGTGGATTTGGGAATTAAAAAATGAGCACATGGCTCGAGATCTGAGTGACTTGATTGTATAAATCAGTAGAATCCAATGCTTCTTAGACCACTGTAAAGAAAGGACAACACCTAAGAAGGCAAAACACCAAATGAATTGTTAGTTGTACATTATGGAACCCGCATTCCATTTCAGTCAAAGAAACATACGAATTTCACCATAAATTCTAAGAAAATAAGTAAGAAAACAAATCAAGCACCCCGTGTGGATATTTTTCAAACATTTGGCTCGCATATACAAATATTCACACTTTGAACACATCATTGTCTTCGATTTTCTAATATTCAACACCTAAACATCACATATATCAGCAACATTAAAAATAGGATGGTATACATAATTAACACATACAAAAAAGACCCTCGACAAAAAAAATTAACACAATAAAAAAATTATGTTACGGCAACAGTGAGAGTGAGATATAAGAAGGAATAAATTTCATGATTGGACCCACAAAGAAAAAGCAAATAAAATAAAATAAAGGGAGATTTGACCTTATGATGTAAGACATATCACCTGCTCTCAGTAAATTGGACTCAAGGTTCAACGGAGAGACTTATCCACTAATTAAACACTCAAGTAGGGGCCACTATTCATAGGCCATTTCTAAACTATTAAATGGTGATATCTGCACTATTCATAGGTCTATGTTTTGGAGTGCTAAAAGATTGTAATGGAGTGTATTTAGCCCAAACGATGATTAAAACTGATAACTTAACTTAATATTATATGAAGTAGAGGAGAGGTCAGTAACCTATTATGTTCTTAAAACAAAATCCAATTATAAACATAAACTTTCTTTTCTTTAAAGATATTTTCTCCCTTTTCATCACAATCTCATCATAAAGATCCATTAAAGAAAATACCAGCAGAAAAAAGAAAGAAAAGGGGACTATGATTCAATTTCAAACCCATCAATGTTCCTGTGAATCTTTCAGATGTCAAAAGGAGTAAATTTTCATATTATTTGAAACATATATTTAAGAGTTCTAAAAAACACTTTTAAGTGCTCAAAATAGGGGAAGCTCTAGGGGTTAAATAATGTGGGTTACATTAGAAAGTAACCAAAATAACCACCCCAATATTAAGCAACATTAGTTCCCCAAATACAAAAAACTGAAACCACAGAAACATATTTTTTGCGATCCAAAATCCCCAACTGCAAAAAAGTTATTTCATTCGAATAAAATATTTTAGTATCAAACACTGAAAATAATCTAACATATTTCTTATAACTTTCCAAAGTAAGAACATCATACTATAATTTGGCCTAAGGTAGGATCTAAATGTTCAAATGACAGTACAAAAATATGGAAAGAAAGTATTTGTCACATATCTTAAATGCAATTATTCAACAAAATATAAAAAAACATTTTAATCCTTCTCTAATCAATACATCCGCCACCTGATTGTGTACCAAACACTACATTGCCACAAATTTGTATTTTCTATACATAAATCTCGACTCTGTATGGGGAATAAATCAAAGAATCCGTTCAGGGAATAAAGCCAAAGGACCTAGGCACATAATTTATTCCCATTCTTTAAAAAATACTACAAAACTGAATATAATTACAGTGCATTTGTGAGATGGAAAATGAAATTAGTTTGAATTCAAATCCTCACCCCTACCCAAATCGAGACCCACATACAGATTCTACACACGGGTAAAACCCCCACAGCGGACCACACTTCTCTGCCCAAGGAAAATAATTTGAAATTAGTGTTCTTTGATGTAATTGTTGTAGAAGCGTTAATAGAATTTGTTTTCATTTCAGTGTTCTCTTCTTCAAAATCCCTTTTTCTCAAACCACAAAGAAACTCGGCCGTGGAGACATCCAGGCTCTTCACCATAAACTCAAATGCAATGCTCTACGTTCGCCAACAATTCAGTTTTTGCAACAAAAAATAGCGCTTTTATACGTAAAATCGGAGATCCAACGCCACTGGATCGAGTGCCCATATTCTGAACTACACATATGAGATCCAACGCCACTGGATCGAGTACCCTTATTCTAAAACCGGAGTTGAAGACCTCCAAAATCGAGTACCCACAACAGGAGGTTTAGGTGAAGAGCGGAGGTTTAGGTGGAGGAAGATGGAGCGGATGAGGGAGAGTGAAAGGGGGCAGATCCACTACCCACAACAGGAGCAGATGAGGGAGAGTGATGAGGGAGAGAGAAGTGGGCTTTCATTGTTCGGAGAGAGAGAATAAAAATGGTGAAGATTGAGTGTAGGATTGGTTTTTGAGAGAAAAAGAGGATTGAGTGTTTGCTTGGCACTGATGATACTTTCGGCGGTATCATAAATTATTCTGAATAAATGTACAATCCAATAAATGTAGGAGGGATTTGTTTGATAGTTCGGAGAGAGAACCCTTATCATAAAGCAAATCATTTAGGGCCCTTAGATCCAAATTCGTAAGATTTAATCTGCGCCGTCAGTTGATAAACACTAAATCAATCAACTTTCAATCTCAGCCGTTAATTGGGAGAGACAAAAAACCCCACCTCCTTTATTATATATATATTTATATAGTTATGCTTTTGTGTGGACTAATCTACATTTTAAGAATGCGGACCGGACATGTGTCACCTGTCGATGAGCCCAGAAAAAAGAGAGAGTGTGCCTATAATTTAGGCGATAATTTCTAGGTGCACCGTTAGGTGACACATGTCCGGTTCGCATTGTTAAAATGTGGACTAGTCCGCACTAGATCATTATTATATATATATATATATATATATATATATATATATATATATATATATATATATAGACACACACACACACAGTAGGGATTGATCGATCGAACTTGTTGGTCAAGTTTTAACAGCAAGGAGACAATTAAAAGCCCACGCAATAACTTGATATCTACTCATTGATTACGGGTATTCACCTGCAAATTAGGGCATGATAAGTAAATTACTCATTAGAAAAAAATCATTGCATTGTACTTAGTTAGAAAAATAATGATAATTAGGACATAAAGAAATATTACAAGAAGGCCTCACCCAGTTGAATTTTGTACTCCAATTTGACGCGTGGGTGGATGAAATTAATCATCCATGAAACATATGTTTCTAGAATTACCAGTTATGTCATGTAAACAAGTTGATTGCTATTCTTCTAAATACAATCATCAAATAAGCATAATAAGATAACTTGATATGATAAGGGAACATGAACTTGTAAGAAATCTAGAGTTAAACTTAGGGTTGTTTGATAAAAAAAGTGGGCAAATGCAAATGATTATGGGGCAAACGATTCTATGGCAAATAATTTCAAGGCAAATCATTATTTTCAAACATGTGTGTGTTTCATACAAGTTGAAAAATCATCAATTTTCCACCTTTTCTATCAAACACAGAAGTTGGAAAGAAGAAATAATTGTGGAAAATTTATTTACGGAATATATAAATATATTAAAAAAATTATTTATGGAAAATATATTAGATAAAATAAATAAAATATATTAAATACATATTAAAAAATATTAAATATATTAATATATATTAAAAATAAATAATTAAAAAATATATAAAATATATATTTAAAAATATATTAAATATATTAACAAAAAGTACATTAACAAATTAAGGAAAATATATGAAATAAATAGAAAATATATGAAATATTCAAAAAAATAAACAAAATATATGAAATATTTAAAAAATATATGAAATATACAAAATATCAAAAAATAATATATGAAAGTTATGAAATATACAAACAAATATATGGTGGCAAATTGTGCTTAATGCTCTTCTACATAGAAAACAAATTATAAAAAAAAATTCGCTATCAAACAGCCTACAAGTTGAAAAATCTTGAAATTTTCCAATTTTTTAAAATTTGCCTAAGAATTCAAGTGCTATCAAATGGACCCTTAGTTTATATTCTACAAACTATCATTCCAAAAAAACAAATTAAAATAAAAAATTTATATCTCCCCATTGTGGTGTACATCTTATGCAACTTGGGTGGCTTTAAAAACTGACAATTAGGTACGATGATGCATGATTGTGCAATGAAAATTCAAAGGGGTCTTCTGGTGTAGCTTGTCAAAAGTCTTCCGCAATTAGCACATTTACACATCTCTTTTAGCAGCATCTTAACTTCCAAATCATGTCCCCAAAATTGTTCCAACTATTCCATTTACAAACTCTCCAATATTCCTTCCACCTATTAAAACTGTAACTATAAACGCTTTTACTGTTAACCCCTAATGTTATCAAAGAATATTTGCAAGAAATGGGAGCCCATAGGAATACCATATTTACATATGTTATGCTCGTTTTGAAGCTGAAGATTTTGTGCACTAGTGCTATTACATAGACACTTACCAAAATTGTTATTCCAACTATATTGGGCCTTTAAGTGGTCCTCATTTATGGGAGAAGACTGGAATTGGACCTATATTAAATCCTAACTGTGGAAGACAACTGGGAGGACCAAAATAAAAGGGGAAACAACTTGCAGTAATTTATTTTATTTTAACTTTCCAATATTGTTCAAATCAATATATTAGTTTATTTCCTTTCCTTTTTTTAACGAAATTTAAGCTTTGATTAAACTAAAAAGTGTTGGAGATTTTATAAAATAAGTGAGTAAGAGTTTTGGGTGTAAGAGCTTAAAAAGCTTGTCCCACATTGGAAGTGTGTGGAAGAGGTGTGAAGCTAACCCAAATATAAAAGGGGATATTGTCCCACATTGAAAAATGTACAAAGCTAAGTGTCACCACTAAGCTATAAAAGGAGTGGGCAACCTTTGAGTCCCACATTGGAAAAATATAAAGAATTTGTGCACTTAATAAGTACAAATGGAAGATGAAGAGTTAATTCATCTAGCATTTAAGAGGCTATTCAAGAGACCTCAATACGGTGCGAAGCACCGTACGCACACGCACACATACACGCGTGCGGGTGCGGGGCAGTGGGCTGTAGAGGCATGTGCAAAACCGATTCGGTATTAATTGTACCTGTTCGGAAATGACTTAAGACTGTTAATCCAACAGTCATGACTCATGAAGAAAAAGCTTTTCATTATCTATAAATAAAGGCTGCCTAAAAATAAAATTAGATTGATAACAAAAACCCAGTTTCAGATTTCCAAACCTTGCTATTACTCTCTTATAATTTTTAGGAGATACAAATTCTCTTATTCTGTTTTGTGCACAGAAACAGAATAAGAACTTGATTGACTGTTCTTCGCTGCTGCATCCAAGGGTTGTCTTCAAATATACAAGTTGCAGGCAGTGCAAGTTGCTTCATTGTATCTTGAGTATGGATTTGCGAATTCTCGTTTGTATACCGAAGTTATTCGTGTGGGGCAAATACTGTATTTAGGAAAGTGACATCACGCCTTGAAGATTCATAAAGTTACATTGTTGTATTCAAGTTGACATTGTTGTGATACAATAAAGAGTTCTATTTCTGTATTTGCTAAATAATTTCTAACAATCTAAATACAGTAATTTTAGAAATGGCCGACTCTTCCAAATCACTTCGACAAATAACAGAAGGCTTTGTCAAGTTGGAACGTTTTGATGGTGGTAATTTTCTGCGTTGGCAGGAAAAGGTTCATTTTCTTCTAACAACATTGAAGATTGTATATGTCTTGTCACAACCGAAACCAAATGAAGATGAAGATGAAACCGTGGAACAGATTAGGCAATGCACAAAATGGGAGACCGATGATTACTTGTGTCATGTTCACATTCTCAATGTACTTGCTGACAATTTGTTCGACTTGTACCAAAATGTTGGGACTGCAAAAACTTTGTGGAAAACATTGGAGACCAAATATCTTACGGAAGACGATACAAGTAAGAAGTTCCTTATCGATCAGTTTTTAAGCTTTAAAATGCATGATAATAGGACTGTACTAGAACAATTTCATGACATCCAATGCATCATAAATCATTGCAAACTGAAAAAATTAAATATGGATGAAAATGTAATTGTTGCTGCCATAATTGAAAAACTTCCTCCTTCTTGGAAAGATTATAAGAAAGAACTCAAACACAAAAAGGAGGATCTTTCACTTGAAGAATTAGAGACTCATTTAAGATTTGAATAAGAGTCTCGAATTCTAGATGGTAAAGAGGAACAAGAAAATTCTGTTTCTAAGGCCATATGGTGGAGGAAGGAAATGAGCAAAAATATGGCAATCATGGAAAAAATAACAAGCGGAAGAATTTTTCAAATAATTCTAAAGCAAACAAAAAGAAGAAAGGAAATTGTTTTCATTGCAACAAACTAGGTCACTTCAAGAAGGATTGTCATGAGTTCACGAAACTAAAGGAAAAAGAGGGACATCAAACACAAAGCAAAAATATGCTGCTATGATATCCGGGGCTAATATGCTTGGAGAAGACAACTCTTGGTGGGTTGATTCTGGTACCACAAGGCATGTTTGTAAGGACAAGAACTTGTTCTCTACCTATGAAACAGTGGAAGGAGATGTTCTCTATATGGGAAATTCATCTACTGCTTAGGTTAAAGGCAAAGGGACAGTGGATCTCGAATTCACTTCCGAAAAAATTCTTAGCCTCACCAATGTTTTTCATGTTCCCGATGTTAGGAAAAATTTAGTTTCTGGAAGTCTTCTTAACAAATTTGGCTTTAAGCTTGTATTTGAGTCAGACAAATTTATTCTGACTAAGAATGGTACCTTTGTAGGCAAATGATATTTGTATGAGGGCATGTTTAAGCTCAATATCAATGAAAAAGATTCTTCTGCTTATATTGTTGATTATCTTTCATTATGGCATAGTCGTTTAGGACATGTTAATACAAAGAAAATGCATTTCATGGTTAATTTAAATTTAATTCCTAAATTTGAGAATGATATGAATGAAAAGTGTAAAATATGCATGCGAACAAAAATACCAAGATTGCTTTTTCCAAAAATAGAAAAAACTACATCTTTGTTGCAATTAGTACATAGTGATGTTTGTGATTTGCATGGAACACCTACTAGAGGTGGTAGTAAATATTTTACTACATTTATCGATGAATTTTCAAAATATTGTTACGTATATCTTTTAAACTCTAAGGATGATGTGCTTAATAGATTTAAGACATACAAAAATGAAGTTAAAAATCAATGTGATACTAAAATAAAATGTCTTAGATCTGATAGAGGTGGTGATTATCACTTTCCTCAATTTTGTGAAGATATAGGAATTATACATGAAGTTACTGCACCTTATACACCACAGCAAAATGGAGTAGGAAAAAGAAAAAATAGAACACTAACTGAAATGGTTAATGCTATGCTTTCTTCTTCTGGTTTAAGTAAAGAGTTTTGGGGAGAAGCACTTTTAACTGCGTGTCATATTCTGAATAGGATACCTGTTAAAGATAATAAGAAAACTCCTTACGAATTATGGAAGAATAGAAAACCTAATTTAGGTTATCTTAAAGTTTGGGGTTGTAGAGCTATTGTAAGACTACCTGAAACTAAGAGAAAGAAATTAGGAAGCAAATGTGTTGAGTGTATTTTCATAGGTTATGCACAACATAGTAAAGCTTATAGATTTTTGGTTAGTGAACCTAATGATTCTGTTGAGGTAAATACAATAATTGAATCGAGAGATGCAATTTTTTATGAACAAAGGTTTTCTTCTATTCGTAGAATTAATAATGAAAAAGAAGTTAACACTCCTTCACAATTATCTGATACTCCACTAGTGGAACAAGAAGAGATTAGAAAAAGTAAGAGACCTATGAAAGAAAAAAGCTTTGGTCCCGACTTTGTAGTCTATCTTGTTGAAGGAACTAGAGACACATCTTCTAATAAATATGCTTTGACTCTTAGCATTGAAACAGACCCACAAACTTATAGTGAGATAATTAAGTTTGTAGATTCAGCATTTTGGAAAGAAGCTATAAATGATGAAATGGATTCAATCTTGGAAAATAAAACTTGGAAGTTAGTAGATTTACCTCATGGGTCTAAACCCATTAAGTGTAGATGGATTTTTAAAAAGAAAATGAAAATAGATGGAACAATTGATAAATTCAAGGCTAGATTGGTTGCTAAAGGTTTTACACAAAAAGAAAGAATTGATTATTTTGATACCTATGCACCTGTTGCTAGAACCTCCACTACTAGAATTTTAATTGCATTAGCATCTATATATAATTTTGAGATTCATCAAATGGATGTGAAAACTGACTTTTTAAATGGTGACTTAGAAGAAGAAATTTACATGGAACAACCTGAAGGGTTTGTTACGCCTGGACACGAAAATAAAGTATGCAAACTTATTAAGTCCTTATATGGCCTAAAACAAGAACCTAAACAATGGCATGAAAAATTTGATAAAGTCATTATTTCTTATGGTTTTAAAATTCATGAATCTGATAAGTGTGTTTATAGTAAATTTGCTAATGGTAAAGGTGTGATCATTTGTTTATATGTAGATGACATGTTAATTCTTGGTACTGATTTAGAAAGCTTTAATAATACAAAGAGTTTTCTGTCTTCTAAATTTGATATGAAAGATATGGGTGTAGCTGATGTCATATTAGGAATGAGAATAATAAGGAAAGATAAAAATATAATTCTCACTCAATCTCATTATGTTGAGAAAATTTTAAAGAAATCTAATCAGTTTGATTGCACACCTGTTAGTACACCTTTTGAACCACGGATAAAGATGATCCCTAATAAGTGTAGAGCTATTTCACAATTGGAATATGCACGAGTAATTGGTAGTTTAATGTATGCCATGACATGTACTCGATCTGATATTGATTATGCTGTTGGTAAATTAAGTAGATATACTAGTAATCCAAGTTTATTGCATTGGCATGCTGTCAATAGAATATTAAAATATTTGAAAGGAACTATGGACTATGGTATATACTATAGTGGATATCCTTCAGTACTAGAAGAATTTTCTGATGCCAGTTGGATAACTGAGCGGGAGTATCATTCCTCAACAAGTGGATGGATTTTCACTCTTGGTAGAGGAGTTGTTTCTTGGGGATCAAAGAAACAAACTTGTATAGCTGATTCTACTATGGCAGCTGAGTTTGTAGCATTAGATGCAACTAGTAAAGAGGCAGAATGGTTAAGGAATTTATTGATTAAAATTCCAATTTGGCCAAAACCAATGCCTCTAATATCTATACATTGTGATAGTGAGTCTACACTTTCCATAGCTTATAGTAAAGTGTACAATGGAAAATCTAGACATATTGGCCTGAGACATAGTTATGTTAGACAAATGATTACAGATAGTGTAATCACAGTGGATTATGTAAAATCAAGTCAAAATTTAGCTGATCCTTTTACAAAAGGTCTTGCAAGAGGACTGGTGTCTAAGACATTAATAGGGATGGGACTAAAGCCCATTAATAATAATCACTCTTGATGGAAACTCAACTTGAAACTTGATATATTCAAGTCTCAAGTTCAATGATTAAAGTACATCATATGACGTGATTGCAAGCACTATAAAATTTAACATCCCAAGGATAAGTGCTTTGAACATGTAATAAATAATGAAAGAGGATGAGTTTAACCTTAATAGATTTATGGTGTTTTAAGTTACATGGACACCTATGATAATCTACCTATATAAGTGTGGAAGTGGTGTCGTTTCCTATGAGAACTGGGCTTGACTCTAAAGCACTCATGAAATCAAGGTACATACACAAGGCCTAATACATGTGTCGGCTTATATGGATAATCAGTGACTAAAAGATTTGTGTGTGAAGAAAAATCCGGCTGATCAATATGGATTGATAGTTCAAAGACAAGTCTACTATACTTTTATGGTTAGCCTTGACGAACCTTCACAGGGTATTGGTTCAAGTCGTAAGACACCAATACTTATACACAGTCTTACAGACAATCAAAGATTTACAAAACTTATTTTGAAAATGGTGGAGGAATGTTGGAGATTTTATTAAATAAGTGAGTAAGAGTTTTGGGTGTAAGAGCTTAAAAAGCTTGTCCCACATTAGAAGTGTGTGGAAGAGGTGGAAAGCTAACCCAAATATATAAGGGGATAGTGTCCCACATTGGAAAATGTACAAAGCTAAGTGTCACCACTAAGCTATAAAAGGAGTGGGCAACCTTTGAGTCCCGCTTTGGAAAAATATTAAGAATTTGTGCACTTAATAAGTACAAATGGAAGATGAAGAGTTAATTCATATACCATTTAAGAGGCTATTCAAGAGACCTCAATACGGTGCGAAGCACCGTATGCACACGCACACGCGCACGCGCGCTTGCGGGTGCGGGGCAGTGGGCTGTAGAGGCGCTAGTGGCGAACTTTGCACTTCTCACGTCGCGTGTCCGCAGTGGTAGAGGGTTGCCAGGATTCGTCCGGGTCGGATCGCGGTAGCTCGGGCGCGATCACCTTTGGGTTGACCCGTGCAAAACCGATTCGGTATTAATTGTAACTGTTCAGAAATGACTTAAGACTTTTAATCCAACAATCATGACTCTTGAAGACAAATATTTTCATTATCTATAAATAAAGGCTGCCTAAAAATGAAATTAGATTGATAACAAAAACCCAGTTTCAGATTTCCAAACCTTGCTATTACTCTCTTATAATTTTCAGGAGATACAAATTCTCTTATTCTGTTTTGTGCACATAAACATAATAAGAACTTGATTGACTGTTCTTCGCTGCTGCATCCAATGGCTGTCTTGAAATATACAAGTTGCAGGCAGTGCAAGTTGCTTCATTGTATCTTGAGTACGGATTTGCGGATTTCCGTTTATATACCGAAGTTATTCGTGTGGGGCAAATACTGTATTTAGGAAAGTGACATCACGCCTTGAAGATTCATAAAGTTACATTGTTGAATGCAAGTTGACATTATTGTGATACAATAAAGAGTTCTATTTCTGTATTTGCTACATAATTTCCAACAAAAAGAGATTACGAGCGAGCTCAAATGCGACACAAACACACCTATACACCCCAGACAACCTGTTGGTACGACAACAAGGACAGTAACAAAATACATAGAATACAGCCCATACAACCAAACAGATTTTTAGTTTTTATCAAGGTATGGCTTTTGGGTATATTTGTGTGTGCAGCTAGTTTTACTAGGACACAAAAACAAGGACAACTAATATAGTAGTGTCAGATCAACATTTTTAAGACATTTGTACTATTGTTTCATTGTCACATTAGTATTGAAACTGACGTGACATCTAGTTAACGTGGAACTACCAAGTCAACACTCATATATGTTGAACTAATACACTATTTTCGTGCTAGTGTCCGACCAAAAAATGATTTTTCAAGATATGTTGTACTAAAATTAAGTGTTATAGACAAGCAACCAAAAGCCTAAAAAATGTTGTACTTAACACTATAACACTTATTAGACTAGCAGCTAAAAGCCTCAAAAACAAAATCAAATAATATTTTCGTTATAAATCAAGTTTGCCTTTAAAAATCAGAGTTTTATTTTATTTATTATTTTACTACCAGTAAAAGACGTTTTTATACTTTAGTATCTCATCATTTGTAGAGGAACCGCCTAGTATGACCGCATTGGTTATGTGGCATTACATCTCGATGTCCTCATACACATGAGGTTACAATTTTATGTAAGAAGGGCTACAAACTTACAATTGTAGATAATACGTGATGACACAAACCCAAAATTAACATATATATTGTGTTAATCCAGTATTCGTTTCATAAAAAGTTCATTTTTACTTCTTTTCTGTTTGCCTGGCTAGTTCTATTAACTCAACCACAATTTATACGTCAATTTCAAAGCCAAATTAAAACCACACTTTATATCCGTAGGCATTTAATCTGCAAAATTAGGAAAAAGAATAATGGTATACTTCCCAAACTACAATTACCGGTAAAATACCGAAAACCATCTGGACCGTTCATCTCTTTTCCCAAATCAAAGCCTTATATCTTTAAATTCAGTTTATGAAAGTGCCAACTCATAATTTTGCTCAAGGGTATTTTTCTAATTTTTAAAAAATTGATATATAATTAGACTTATGATTTATTTTAAAGTTAAATAAAATTTATATTTAATTAAGATTTTTTCCACAAGATATTTAACTTAAGATTACTATTTTTATTAAGAATTTATTTGTACTAATATGATACAATTTTTTTAGCCCAATAATAATCTTTTTTTCGCATATTAGCCATATAGTGGCTTAAATTTTTTTTTTCTTACTTGACCTCAAAGAAAATTTTGCCATGACTTTAATTGAGTCGTGTTCGTGTTTGGTAAAAAAATTAGATTTCACGTAGTGTCGCGTTATATTCGGGTGTTCACGTTTTGCTGCGTTTTAATTAGGTAAAAAAATCAGATATGACTTAAGATTGCTATTTTTATTTGGGTCGTGTTTGCGTTTTGTAGCGTTTTATTAAGTGTTTTAATTGTGCATATTTTTGTCATTGAAATGTGCGCTTTTTTAAGTGGCCAAAATGTTAACTTTTTTTAGTTGTTGAAATGTGTATATTTTTTAGTGGCTGAACTGTGTATTTTTTTTGGTGGCTGAAATTTATAAAAAAAATTGTTGTTAAAATTGTAATCTAATAGTGGCGTATGAGTTTGTTGGGTTTGGAGATAAAAGGATGATATAAATAAATGTTTGGACATAAAAAAATATGGTGTATTATCTTTTTCTCTTATGTGGTGTCCAGTTAATCATTCGATTTGGGATGGGTAAATTGGTTCGATAAGAGTAGCACCACTCTTTGAAATAATATTTCATTTGTTTTTATCCAAATACAATACACCCCAATACACATGCTTAACATGATAATGTTTCCTTAAAAATTTGTAAAACCCCTTGTTCTTTGCACCTCTTTGATAATGTTATCCCACATTGATTGACCATTAAAATACCATTCTTTATTTGGATCTTACTACAAACTATCTTGTTTTTTTACACTCAAAGAGAAGATGGTCTCTAGTTTCCACAACTTCCTCCACATAGCACACATATATCCTCCATTATGTACCCCCATTTCTTTAGCCTGAAATTGATCCATAATTTGTCAAGAGCAGTCAACCATGTGATAAAGGCCTATTTAGGGGCATGACCCTTAAACCAGACCATGCTATAACATTCAACAGGTTCCTTATGTGATCTGAACAAATCATAGGCACTTCAAAATGTGTAGTACTCTGACCCATGCCATAGTCCAGATTATTTTGCATTTTTCCTCTCCACTTGAAAATGTATAGTACTCTGATCCATGCCATAGTCCAGATTATTTTGCATTTCCCTCTCCACTTGAGGATTTAAATCACATATTCTAATATCCTCTAGATCTCTAGACAGGGGGGGGGGGGGGGGGGGAGGAGAAGGGGCATCCAGAAATTCTTCTTCTAACATATCTATCCAGCAAAGAACACTACAGTCCAAGTCTACAAGTGAAGCCGATAGTAAAGCAGAGATGTCATTACCTCGCTCAGTGATAAGGCTTATGATACCTAGTCATTAATAACAAAAAATCTAATTATATAATAAAAATAAAATAAGAGGTTGATAATTTCAAAACACCCCCTATTGATGCACATGCTAATCAGAGTGGAAGGTATTCAGTGTTAAGTTTCTACAATGAAATAATTACAAGTCTTATAACTTAGATAAAGGATCATCTTGAGACTTTGTATGTACTCTGATTTCAATTTCAACTATGTCCATCTAAAACGCCACATTGGAAAATAAAATAAAAATTCTTCTTCTTGTTATAATTAGATCCATCGCTGGTACCAACGACACCCCCTAATCATGCACATAATTAGTCTCAAATATAGAACGCAACCGGAACTATTTTCCTTTTTCTTTTTTCTTCTTGTTTTTCTAATAAATTCTTACCCTGCAGAACCCTCATACTGGATTTTTATATAAAAGAAGTGAAAAAAATTTACTAGTAGTAGTAGATTTCACATGACCTTATTCTTGTATTTCTGAGACAAACAAGTGAAGAGGAAATAGGATTATAAACATGGAAGTTAAAACACTTGAAGACAAATTTTAGAAGAAACTTGCTCCTCATAACTTTTTTTTTAATAATTATTTTCTCTTCCTGAGGATATCATTTTTGAATAGAAATAAATTGTAATAATTTGCAAATGCTTGGAAACATTATAAAATCAATGAAAGGTAAGTTATTTTTGTGCTGTGACTTAGTTGTTTTGGTGTAAGGAGTATGTCATGAATGGGATGTTAAACTATATAATTGTTTTCTTGGAATGACTATAATAGCTAACAATTATATGTCAATTCTATGTTCCCTTTAGTAGTTCAGCTAATTGCATTGACTATGATTACCCCAACATATCACATACATAACTCATAACTCATAATCCAAGCTTCATAATTTGCTAGAGTTCATAACATAACATAAAGCCCTGTAAATCAAAAGCCTAGATAATATGTCCAAGTAAATTACAGTAGTTCAAGATTCCTTTTCTCAGCATCGGTTTAGGACAAAACACGACATATGAAGACTATGAGGACCCAAGACAAGACCAAGATAAATTGTCCAGTTCTCTTCCTCTCTTCCTCCTGGGCAGACCAAATATTATTTGTCGACCTCGAGAACAAATGGGTGGTCAAACCGTACAAATTTCATAAATCCTTGGTCAGTCTGCAAAATACACGCACGGCTAACATTTGACTACCCAAATCTGAAGCAAAATTAACAAAAAAAATAAAATGAGCATGCTAACGTCATAATTTTGACACCCCTGAATATCCTCGGCCCATGAAGTACTTATAATACTTAGTTGACTGCAATAACAATAACTTCCATCCATCTATTATTTCCCACATTTGTTCATATTTTCTGTCATAAGAGCCCAATCTGAAGTGAGATGCCACATAGGAATGCCCACGGGGTAGTCTGTTAATAATTTATAATGGAGTTCGACGAAGGGTGAGGACTATTTCACTACAGGTTCTTCAGGATTTAACATTGAAAACTTGAAACTTTAGGGTGAAATGAACACAAACACAGAATTTCAAAGTTATATATTTATTTCCCCTTACTTGGGTAAATAGCATCATATTCAAATTCAAGGACACAGTATTATCGACCAACAAATTGTATCAAAACATAAGGACACAACAATTTGAACAGAACTGCAACCAACAGCAGCTCAAGCCAAGCAGTAGGACATAGACAGTATCAGCTGAACTAGCAAATTCCAACCAAACATGACAAATATATAGAAACTAAAAAGATATATAATGGTTTTATTTATATAAGTAAAAAACTAGGAAAAATATAATAGTTCACTAATACATACATATTTATATGTTCTCTTATTATTTTTCTTTTACATGAAAAATCCTCTTTAAGCTACACATCTTATATCTTGGATTTTCTGGTAATCAAACAAACTTTTAATAAGAGTTGTTTAGAACTGTTTGTTATTGAAAAGGTCTTTAGCTGCCATACTAGAAAAATATGCATTGTGACTAAGTGACTATTAACTTCCAATAAAGATTTCTCCCCCCCCCCCTTTTTTTTGAAACGTGCTTTCAACTTCGGCATAGCTGTATAATGGACAACTAACTCAATTTTGACTTTTTTCTATCTGATTGGGAAATGTTTTCTCTAGCTGTGACAGAAGGTAAGTCCACCTTGATATGATTTTCCTTGAGAAGGAAACTAGATAACTTAAGGAGAGAGAAAAAAACATGAGAATGGAGAAGATTCATGTTGCAGATAACCCTCTCTTGTGTGATGAAAAAGAAGTTCTTTAATTTGTTGTCACCTCTTTGCAGACTTTGATTAACAAATTCAAGAGTGACGTTTATATCTTTTGGTGTGTTTTTCTACAATGCTGTAACTGAGCATCTTCCAAAAATATCAATACAATTTCAAATAATAGCACTCTAGAGTCATTGTAAAAATGCTATTTTTGCATCAAAATTATTCAAAAAGAAAAAGAAAAAAAGATATAGGGTGACCGGGGGGCACAAGATTAAATGTGTCAAGTAAGAATTACCTTCATGCCGCTGGTATCAACAATATATTCATGGGCAACCATTTCATTGACACTGCGGAAAAGAACAGGGTAGTGTCTATCAATCCCAAAGCGAAGGACATGAACAAAGAAGAATACAGATAGAATAATCGTGATAATTGAGAAAGAGAATAAGTAGAATAGCTACAAAATCAGAATTTTAACTGAAGATAAGCAAAAAAATGCAAGTGCAAGGCACTAATTTGTCTTCATAATTAAGTTTTCCAGAGAATGAAATGCACAGATACTCAAAAAAGTAGGGAGACCTCTAAACTTTTTTCCATTTAACTTGCATTCAAGATGACCACTTTGATGCGTCGGACCTAGGGGTGCAACCGGTACTGGTTTTTACTGTACCGTACCGTTTTGGTCTGAAAAAAAATGATTTTGGTTTCATATTATGAAATAGCGAAAACCGATTTTACCGAAACCGAAAATACGGTCAAAAATTTGGTTGGTTTTAGTTTTTAGATACAAAAAACCGATTTACCGAATTTACCATACCGATATCGTTCCAAAATTACCGTACTGAAATACCGTACCAAACTTTTTGTGCAGTGTCAAATTATTTTGGGTATCATACTACTTCTATTTATTTTATTTCTCATGAGTGAGTTTTTATATTCTCTTTGAAATTAAATTTATTTATTTGAGTATTTGGTTTAAGTGTTAAATAATCATGTTAATTAAACATATATTTTGTTTAATTAATCAAACATTTAACACAAAATGAATTAGGCATCATTTTGTTAAAATAAAAAGAACTGTTTTTTTTGTTCGCTATACTTCCGTTTTGCCCTTATTTCATTTGGGCTTTATATTGTGATTTGTGTAGAGATCTTTTTTTAGGGTTTCCATTTCATTTTTTTAACTCTCTCTCTCAAAAAGTGCGATCGTCATTTTTGTTTGAGCTCTCTCTCTCTCATTTTTTTTTCTTCAACCTTGGGTTGATTTTGAGAAATAATTTTTTGGGGACTTTTATTTGAGAACACCATTTTTTTGTTTTGAGATTTGGCTTTCGATTTGATGTGGTTACTTCGTTTTGAGATCGAGTTTCTGGTGCCAATTTTTTCGACGCCAGCTGTATTCGGATCTGAGTTCCCTCCGTGTTTTCCGGTGATTTTTTTTCTCGATGAGTTGACTTTTTCGGCGAAGGTTTGTTTTTTCGGTATTGGAGGTGTGGATGATTTTGACTTTTTGGCGAACATTTTTTGAGGTAACAGCTCCCTCATTTTTCGATGCTCATCATCTTGGCTCACTCTCCTCAGGCACTAGCTCCCTCATCTCGTCTCACTCTCCTCCGGCTCTGACAAAAGCTAATCGGTTAGTTTGGTCTCGTATCTGTTTAAATCTATTGTTCCAAATGCTACAAATGCTAGAAATTATACCTTTTGTGTATGTTTCTAATTGTTCCAAACAACTAGAAATGCTAGAAATTGTAACAACTAGAAATGGGTATATTGAAATATATACCAGATTTACCGAATGCATAAACCAATTTGAAATTCTGGTATTTATCGAGAAAAAAACGAATTGAAACCGAAATTATCGAAACCAAAAAAACCTAAAAATACAGAAAAAATCGGTCGATTTGGTTTTGGTTTTCGTTTTGATGTACCGGTCGGTAAATTGGTACGGTACGATTTTACCATATAGAATGCAGTTTTGGTATTGGTAAGGGGTCGTTACCGACCATACCGAACCGGTTTCACCCCTAGTCGGACCCTAAGAAACACCGACACAGACACGATCCTGTCACACGACACGGACACAAAAAATTAAAAAATAGGACATAGGGACACGTCGATAAATAATATATTTGTATCAATTTATTTAGAGAAGACACTAACATGAAAAAAATAAAAAAACATGTGTGAATAATAATTTTAGAAAAATGAACTGATATGTTAAAGCAAAACATGAAAATAAAGGTTTTTTAATATAATAATTTTCCTCGAGAACCATTCTAGGGCCATTAGAGCAAATCATTGGAACATATTTATTAATGGATGGTGCCTAAAACAATACCACCAATTTAATTCAAAATATTATATACTTATACATTAGGTATAGACACGTGCAAACAAATGTCAGACACACAAAAATTAATTTCGGACGCATGAAATTAAGGATCGGACACATTAATTTTATATTTAAATTATGAACACATAAAAGGATTGTCGGACACATGACTGAATTTCGGGTGAATGTCAGGAGAATGTCGGTGTCCGACACGGACACGGAAACGGACACGGACACGTCACTGATGTGTATGGGATCTCTAGCGACACGTGGCGCATGGTTGTGCCTATGGGAGAAGACTATCTTTTATTTTGCATTTTTAGTGTAGGGTTTAATTGTAATTTTCCTTTATTTTTAGTGTCTTATTAGTTTCCAAGTATGTTTGGAACTAATATGTCATTTTTAGTTAGTAGTTACCCCTTTTAGTCATTTTGGGTAATAACTTGATTAGCAAGCTAATTTCTCTAATAAATAGGTCCCTTGGCCCTCATTTGTACTCAACCTTTAATATTGAGAATTGAGAATAGAAAGAGAAAGAAACCCACTTCATTTCTTTCAGTTGTTGTTGTTGTTGTGTAGTGTAGTTGTTGTGTAGTGTAACAATAACGCTTCTGCATTCTCGATTCACATCAAATTGGTATCAGAGCGAGGTTTGTTCTTGGTATTTGTCGGGGTGCGTGAAGCGGGTCACGAGTGGAGATTCAAACTCCGAAAACCCTTCAATCGAAAGATTGATAAATGTCGAAAAGATAATATGGTGCATGGAAACCCTAAATTCCATCACCACTAAAAGAGGGGATACCACCTCTTTTAGCTTCCCCACCTCCATCTCCAGCTCCTACCGCTACACAACCACCACCCCGATATCTCCGTCTTCAATTTTTTTTCCCAATCCTCAACCCAAAATTAAGACCCTAACCCAAAAAAATTCAAGAAAATACAAACCCCACCAAAGAACCCTCAAAACCCTAGCTTCCCCACCCTTTTTCTAACTTCCGACCAAACCCCTGCTGGAGATACCCTAGAAAGGGGGTCGGAACCCTTCCCACACCTGTCACCTTCCTCCGTTCAGCCACCCAACCCCTGTTCGACCACCGACAAGTCTCCCAAACCCATTCCCGACTCTGGTTCCCCTCCACAACGCCCCGAGCCCCCCAAAATAGCCCTACGGGAGAAGACATGTGATCTCTAGCGACATGTGGCGCGTGGTTGTGCCTACGGGAGAAGACTATCTTTTATTTTGCATTTTTAGTGTAGGGTTTAATTGTAATTTTCCTTTATTTTTAGTGTCTTATTAGTTTCCAAGTATGTTTGGGACGAATATGTTATTTTGAGTTAGTAGTGGCCCATTTTAGTCATTTTGGGTAAAAGCTTGACTAGTAAGCTAACTTCTCCTATAAATAGGCCCCTTGGCCCTCGTTTGTACTCAACTTTTAATATTGAGAATTGAGAATAGAGAGAGAAAGAAACCCACTTCATTTATCTCAGTTGTTGTTGTTGTTGTTGTTGTTGTTGTTGTTGTTGTTGTTGTTGCGTAGTGTAGTTATTGTGTAGTTAATAGTTGTGTAGTGTAACAATAACGCTTCCGCATTCTTGATTCACATCAGTCACCTTTTTAGAAGTGTCAATAGACCATCCTTCATCTACTCCATATCTTAATTATTAATCGTGCTCATGTCCCTATATATATATATATATGAGAGAGAGAGAGAGAGAGAGAGAGAGAGAGAGAGAGAGATGCTGAGTTTATTGTAATCATAAGGATGAGATCCTATAGAAAAGCAGAGGAGAAAACAAAAGAGCAAATATGTATGTAAAAAATTGGTGTTTAGAAATAGTGAATGTAAGACATGGGTAAATGACTTACCACGTAAGGATGAGATCCTATAGAAAAGCAGACGACAAAACAAAATAGAAAATATGTATGAAAAATGTAGTTGTTAGAAATAGTGAACGTAAGATATGGGTAACTGATTACCATATAGTTCCATTAATCTTGATAGCAGGAATATGGGCAATCTTGTTCCACTCTGGGAAGGTTCCTTTGGTGCATCTTTCAATAAGAAGGGGAGAATTACAAATTTCCGATGGGTTCTCTGCTTCCGACCATTCATCTAGACTTTGCATTTCCTTTAGAGTGAGTTCTCTCCATCTTGGAAATATTATTATAACTACTGCTCCACCAGAGCTACTAATCACACCATCACCAACCGTAGCATTTCCATAGAATTCAGGACCAATATGCTTCACATTACTCATCCAAATTATCTCAACAACCTTGAGATATGGAAGGTGACCCAATGCTGGGATTTGATCTCATGCATTGCAGTTCTTCAGTTTTATCTTCATCAAATTGTGAAGTACTTGCAATGACTGACAATCCATCATCATCCAAGATGCAAATTTTACACTCCTAGAGTTTTCAATCCTTAAAACTTTTCAAACTGGAGTGAGATTTAACACCTTCCAAGACAGAATCATCACTGTATTCTTTGCCTTCTTCTAATGTAAGGCCAATAAAATACCAAAGTATGGATGTCTTACTTCCTAATCTGACAACCCTTAAATGAGTCAATATAAATATGCACCAAGTTAACCTAGTTCCCAAACTTCTTTGGAAGCTCTTCCAGATGGTTCATTCTCAAAAGTCTGCAAATTATAGATCTTTGTGATGGTGTTTGGCAGGCTACATATACTAGTCTTTGAGGTGTCAAGATACCTTAAATGTATCAGTTCCCCTATCAAACCTGACAACTCTTTGATATTATTGTTAATTAAAATTAGAACGCGTAAGAATTTGAATTTAGACAGTGTGTTGCTAGTGAGACCTCCTTCAAAATTAGTGCTTGCAACCTTTGAAAACTTCTATTTAAATTTTTTAGTACCCCACTAGTAGAGGTCAATGATAAATGCACAACCTTAGAAGAATCATCCACGTTAGCACCCGACTCTAATGTGAAAGACTAATTTCCCGATATATGCCGTGCAAGATCATGCATAAGACTGTGCATCTTGCAACTAATGATACCATTTATATCCTTCTCCACATCTTGTAGAAGGGAATTCAACAACAAGGTATTAAAATAGTGGTTACCCACAACCTCTATCACTAAATCACCCCATTTGGAGGATGAAGCAATCCTAGAGTTATCCAAAGTTGTATCAAAACAATTTTTCCAAACTTGGTATCTTTTAGAAAAATAGAACTTGCAAAACAATGTTTTCAAGATGACTACGCTAATTGGTCGTAACTCAACCTTAAGTTGGGTAGGACTTCTCCACTTATATGAGTGAGTCCAATATTCGACTCCACTCACTTTCACACTTCTTAAAGTGGAATAAACACCATGCAGCCTTTATCGCTAATGGTAGACCACCACACATTTTCACAATATCTCTACCAATAACCAACTTTTTAGAGAGTGAAAATAAATCGCGTACCTTGCTCCTCTTTCGATTCTCCACCTTCCGTCGAAGAAATTCATACGTAAACTTATTCAACGTAGCAACAGCATCGAATGCTATAGCCTTGAGTTGTTTCAGCCAACGTTGTTGTTGATGTTAAAAATTAGATTATATCTAATTATTTAATCACAGATAAAATAAAGTGAGACAAAGAAATTTTAAAGTGGTTCAGCCTTGTAAGAATGGCCTACGTCCACTGTTTCTATTATTGCTGACTGTTTGGGAATTCTTGATTATAAGTTTTATCAAGAAATTCCCCTCCTCTTATAATGAGGATGATACAATGTATTTATAGCCCTCTGGCTGTACATGTGAAAGGGTAATACATTCAATGCCCCTTAAGCGTATACATCTATATGATAATAAGCATTTAATGCGCAGTCAATCTGTTGGTTATCCTGCAATTAATGCTTTGTTCGAGGTGCAGCTCGGACCGCCTAAGCTCCTCGCTACTCAAAAGTTCCTCGTAAAGTTCTTGTTCGTCGGAGCGACTGAGTTGATCGGGGAAGCAGAGTTCCTCGTTGCAGTATGGTTCCTTGGAGTCAAGGTGTTGTTCGGAAGTGTTTGTTGTTGCCATGCAGATTGCCACGTGTCTTCACTCAATTGAGCCATGTCAGCAGACTAAATTTGATATCAACAGAAGCCCCCAATGTTTCATAGTTCGAAATTTGAGGAGTGTGGAACATTCTTTCTCGAAATATAGCGGTTTTAAATGGTCATCCTGAAATTTAGGAGTATTTTCTTTTGTATTTATTTCTCCTTCCAAATTCGTAGAATCGGTCTTTTTTGAATTTTTCTAACCGCTTCGATTCCCGTGCCCTTTTTGTCTTTTTAGCCGCCAGTAACGTAACCGTCTCTTTTTATAATCATTACTTTTACCCTTTCCCAAGGCAAAGTATTGAAACGTTGCAGAAAATCCCATCGTCTTCTACTTTTTCAAATTTGTCTCTTTGAGTTTTCCATCGTCTCTCTCTCATGTGCGTTCATCTCTTTCATCATTTGTTGTCAACAGACTCATCTCTTTCCTGTAAGATTTTCTTCTTTCTCTTTGATTTTCTTCTTTCTCTTTGATTTCCTTCTTTCATCATGGTTTATCCTGTAGAATCGATTGATAAATTTCGCTCTGATTTCTCTATTCCCTCAAGGGTTATTTTGGAAGAGCTTTCTAAGCCTTCAGACTATTTTCGTTTGGCTGAGGGACATTGGTTCCCCAGTCTCTTTGTCGCTGAGTGTGGCTTTTCTTTTCCCCCAAACCCTCTATGTCTGGAATTCTGTCAATACTTTGACGTGGTTCCTGCAAGAATAGCCCCCAATACATGGAGAATAGTTAATGGTGTTTATAGATTAAATCAAATTCATGGAACTCGTATAGGAATTCCTGAAATTATGTTTTGTTATAGATGGGATGTGGGCGATAATACTTTTTATTTAAAAATTAGATTTTTAAATAAAGATTTAGTGGTCAATCTCCCAGATGCCAGTAGGGACTACTTTGAGCACGGGGTTGTTATGAAAAATTGGTAACACCCTCCATTAACTGGAGATGATGTTTACCAGGGTCCCAGATGTCCTCCCTATGGTAATGGGATAGGTTTTTTTTACTTTATTTTCAAAATTATGCTTCCTTTGTGTTTGATAAAATGTGCCACTGAAATTTTAATTTTGATTTATTTGCAGTTAACAGCAAAAAAAAATCTCCAAAAGAGGCAGACGTTAATATAAGGCATTTAAAACTTATCTGGAGTTTGCATCAGACTGTTGCCGATGAGCATATTAAGTCAGCTTCATATTTGCTGCAGTACAAGAGTTACACCTCCTCTTTTACTGCTCGTCCGGTGATAAGCGACGCAGAACCAATACCAGCCTCTACAAGTTCTTCACCTGAGTCACGTATTCCTTTGAGTGAAAGGATGAAGAAAAGAAGACCTCCTACCCTTTTTGAGAAATCTGCCTCTGGTTCTGGAGAGGCAAAGAGAAGTAAGCTTGATGTCCCAGGAGAGGGGACAAAGAAAATTGATGCACCTCCTTCGGCTGCTACTGTGAAGGTTGTCGAGAATCCCCCAGTGGCCCCGAGCAAGGCTGCTGCTCCAAGCGAGGTGATTGTCATTTCTCCGACTAAGACTACCTCGTTAGTCGAGAAAGTTGATGCTCCTCTGAGGAGGCTGAAGAAATGCTCCTTTATCAATTTGGCTGAATCCATCTCTCAGCCCCCGACTAGTGGTGTTCCCACTTTTGTTCCCCCGAGCTCTGCTATGAACTCGGTGAAGACATGGATCATTCCCGAGATCCAAGGTATTGAAGAAAACCTTTCTCGGGACACGGTTACCACATTAGCAGCTCGTCATATTACTTATGTAAGTCCTATAGTCTTAAATTTTCATTCTTTCCTTTTCGTATCTGTGCACTGACTTGCTTTCGTTTTCTTTTCACAGTTGGTGAGCTGTTTTAATACAATTCTTAATAAAGATGAAGCTATTAAAGCTTCAAGCTCCTCGTCTGGTGTAGAGGAAGCTTTGATGGTCCTGGCGCAATCTCTGAAAGATTCTCGTTAGAAATATGATGATGACAAGACGATTTGGGAGAAGAGGCTTACTTCGACCGAGCAGGAGAAGGCTCAGGTTATTGAGGTCTCCAAGGGGTTGGAGAAAAAAAAATGATTTGGAGGAGAAGAATAAAGAGCTCGAAGGGAAGCTCAAAAATGCTGGGGAGCTTGAAAATAAACTCAAGGCTGCTGAGGATGAGTTGGGTCAACTTCGAGAAGTAAGTCGTCAGAAGGAGGAAGTTGAGAATAAATTGAAAGCTGCTGATGATCTTCTTTCCGAGAAGCTTTCCTCGGAGAAGACAAAAAGGAAATTGGCTGCTAAAAATTCCTTCAGCGCTGGCTGGGATAAAGGGTGGAATAAAGGTTTGGCTTCCATGATGTCGCAAGTGGAATATGGCAGCCTCAAATACTTTAGAGATGGATGGGTCGCTGCTCTGCAAGAGATGAAAGTTAATGAAAATTCTGAATTATTTCAGCGACACATCCCGGGCCCCCCTCCAACTCCTGAAGATGAAGAAGAAGACGAATCTGCCTCTGAGGAGTCTTCCATGGTGATGGGAGATCAAGTTTCTCATTCCCCAGTTATCCAGCCCACTAACGAGGAACTTCAGCTACCCGTTACTTCACCCGAGTAACCACCAGCACTTCCCGAGCAACCCTTTATTCCTTCCGAGCAACCTACCTCCTCGTCCCAACCTCCCGAATAAGTTTTGGGAGATAAGGAAAAGGTGTAGAGTTGTTCGGATTTCTCTCTATTTTATTTTTCCTTGTCAAATGTAACTCTAAACTTTGTACTTTTCCTTTATAATGTAATAAAATTTGAAGTTTCGCCTATTCATACTGTTGTTTCTCTTCTTCATGCTCTGTTTGAACTCTTATTGATTATTGCTTTTTCTTCCTTTACTAGTTTCTGGCCAGGATGGAATTATTGTCTGCTCATGATACAAAACTGTTAAGGCAAGGCAATGAGTATTTCAAAGCCAGCCATACAGACATGAGTGCAGCTCAAATAACTGACATCCTCGGTCAAAGTGCTTCAGAGTAAGCAATTGAAGCCTATCAATATTTGAAGTGCCTGCTCGATCGTGCAGTGGCTAACAACGTAGCGTACTATGATATGATTGAAGATCTCTAAGGCACTCTTGAAGAACTTCAGCAACAATATAAAGAATCTATTGCCTTTTTGCACGAGGAGTACGAGAAGAAGTATCAGCAAATCAGTGACGATAAGGGATATGATAAACGATTTGCTGCTTACGATGTGAGGGAGAGAACTTTGAAGGCTGAGGTCGAAGAGCACACACAGATAGCTGAGTTGTTAGAGCAAGAAAATAACCTGCAAAGAGAGGTGTCTCAGTTGAAGTCTGTAGCTTCCACCTCAAACGCCTTGATCCCTGTGACCGACGAGGGATTCTCTTTCTTGGAGGTCAAAAATGCCAACCTGAGGGATGAATTAGAAACCTTGAAGAGAGCTGGCCCTTCTACATCTACTCGGGGATGAACAAGAGCTCCTCGGGGATGAGCAAGAGCTACTCAGATTTTTATCAAGGAACAGAGAACTCAATCTGCTATAGAGAACCAGGCCTTCCAACTGATGGAAAAGAACCAGGCATTGGCTGAGATGTCTAAGAAGATTAGGAGTCTGGACGAGCAGCTTTCTGCGCAGAAATCTGTCTTGGAGAATAAAGAACTCTTTATAAAAAATATCCACGAGCAACTGGAAAGATTGACATATCAATTCCACAAGCAGCCCAGAGAATTCTGGATGGCTGGCTACAATGAGGCTCTCTACCATTTGGATGATCGTATCCAAAATGCAAATAACGAGGGTTACAAACAGGGATGGTTGAATGCCTTAGGTGTACTGCAACTGGAACAGGGTCATTACCTGTGGGATTACCATAATCCTGGGCTACTCGACCTACCAGTGCCACCATTCAAGTTTGATATGAGTTGGATCCCTGCTCGGGCCATCCCTCGGTGTTTGATTTACAAATACCTTGGTGAATACAATCTCCATTCCAATGTTGAGATGTCTCATCCCAAGAACCTACTAGATTGACCATCTGTGATGAACATCAGGACGCTTAAAGATCTTAACTTCATAAATTTCCCTCATTCTTTAAATGATCCACCTGCTGGCGAGGAACCTGTTTCAAAAGCAGAGGGGAAGAAACCAATAGAATAGGAATCTTGATGTAATAAATTTGAATTTCATTCTTGATGTATTTTGTTTTACATTTAATGAAATAGTTTTATTTACAAATCTTGACTGCCATTGTCTTATAATTATAAAACACTTTACATCTGTGCATATATATCTGTTAAAAAGATAACAACATTGTGTTATTTGTCGATCAACTTATTGTCGACTAGTTTGAATTTGTGGTAATCAATTAAACAAACTTAATGATGTTTTATTTCTCGACCAACCTAGAAGTAATTTAAAAAGTTACGAGTATCAAAAATTTTGCTCGATCACTTTCTCGTATTCATAAAATGTTTTCGACCAACCAAGGTCGGTAAAATTTCCTTTTCGACCAACTACAGTTAGTGGGTTTTTTCTTAATGAGCAACTTTGGCACTTTTTAGAATAGTTTTACTTCTTAACCAACCTTAGCTGGCATTTTTAGGAATAGATTTACTTCCCGACCAACCTTAGTTGGCATTTTCGGGAATATATTTACTTCCTAACCAACCTTAGTTAGCATTTTTAGGAATACATTTACTTCCTAACCAACCTTAGTTGGCATTTTTAGGAATACATTTACTTCCTAACCAACCTTAGTTGGCATTTTTAGGAATACATTTACTTCCCGACCAACCTTAGTTGGCGTTTTTGGGAATAGATTTGATCCGAGTTTTGCTGAGTAGTGTGTAGCACTAGTAATCCGCAAAAAAAAATCCAACAAAAGGAAAGAACTGGGCAGAACATTGCCACTTTATTCATACTGATGAAACTGCATGAGAGTTTACATTACTGATAATATTTGCACAGGTGTTCAGCATTCCATGCATTTTTAAACTCCTCCCCCTCTAAAGTTTCTATTTTGTATGTCCCTGATCTAACAACTTCCTTAACTCGGTAGGGTCCATGCCAGTTTGCTTCCAGTTTGTTGTGCTTTTCAATCACCTTCTTTAGCACATAGTCTCCTTCTTTGAAGTCGCACTTCTTCACTCTCTTGTTGTAGAACAAAGCTGTTTGTTGCTGGTAAGCAGCATTTCTAATGGCTGCTTCTTCCCTAACCTCCTCGAGCATGTCCAAGTATAACCTTCTCATTAAATCGCTGACAGGGGAATTGAAATTCAATATTCTGTGTGTTGGGAGACCCAATTCGGCGGGTATAACAGCTTCACTTCCAAATGCTAGCATATATGGAGATTCCCCTCTTGTTGCTCGGGGAGTAGTTCGATAAGCCCATAGCACTGATTGTAGCTCGTTGATCCAGTTTGCTTTCGCGTCATTCAGTCTTTTTTTCAAACCATTCAACAGCGTTCTGTTTGTCACTTTAGTTTGTCCATTTCTTTGAGGATGGCCTGGTGCCGAGTGGATATTCAAGATATTTTACTGATGACAATAGGCAGCGAACTCCTCGTTGACAAATTGTGTTCCATGGTCTGTGATGAAGGCATGAGGAAGACCATATCGACAAATGATGTTCTTCCAAATAAATTGGTACACCTTGTCATACGTCATATCAATGAGAGGCTCAGCCTCAACCCATTTAGTAAAATAATCCACAGTGACCACGAGATACTTAAATCTTCCCCTGGTCGTCGGCAGTGGCCCGACCAAATCTATTCCCCATATGGAAAATGGCCAAGGGGAAGTAATGGGTGTCAATAATGCTTGGGGAGTTCTTCGGATGGAGGAGAAGCGCTGACACTTGTCACATTTTTTGGCATAGGCTATACAATCAACTCTCATCATCGGCCAGTAGTATCCTTGCGTCATCACCCTTTGTAAAAGAGTCTGACCTGCTACATGGGCTCCACAGGACCCTTCATGGACCTCTTCAATCAAATCTTTCACCTCGGTGTGATGTACACATCTTTGCAAACCTGCTATAATTCCTCATCTGTATAGAATACCATTAGTCAGTACATAACGAGCAGCCTTAAACTTCAGTTTCTTGGCTGCAAGTTTGTCAGTTGGTAATTCCCCTTTCTCAATATATGCCCTGATGGGATCCGTCTATGATGATCCTAAATCAAGGGTAATAAAGTTCATCGTGAGATCTTCATATATACTCCGACCAGCTAAAACTTCAATTGAGATTGTTATTCGTAGCTCGGTACGAGTAGATGATGCTAATCGAGCTAAGGCGTCTGCTCTCGCATTCTTCATTCTTAGTATTCTGACCATCTGAATAGCAACAAATTCCGACACCAGTTCCTTTGCCTTTGCATGATATCTGATCATTAATTCTCCTTTGGCTGCATATACTCCCATCATTTAATTTATGACCAATTGCAAATCACTGAAGACAATAACTTGTTCTGCCCCTATGGTTTTTGCCAGACTAAGACCTGCGATCATGGCTTCATATTCAACTTCATTATTCGAAGCTTTGAATTGGAAACGTAGGGTGTATTCCATGTCGACCTCGTCCGGACTGTTCAAAACTATCCCTGCGCCACATCCTGTAGCGCAAGATGAACCATCCACATACAGACTCCATATAGGTAACTCGTCTTTAAATTTCTGATCTGACAGAGTTCCTCGGTGGAAAATTTATTGCTTCCTTTCACTATCTCCTGATATTTCTTGTTGTTCGTTGATAATCTTTTCTTTCCCTTTTACCAACCTAAGCTGGTCTGGGCTTGAATTTGATGATCCTGTAACATCCACAGGTTGATCGGTGAGCAGCTTTTGCTCCTCGGGGGTATCAGGATAGGTGAACTCTGCTATAAAATCTGCTACCGCTTGCCCTTTTAGCGATGATCTGGGTTTATAAACTATATCATATTCACCAAGTTCTATTGCGCAGCACATCAACCTTCCTGATTTTTCTGGTTTATGAAGGGCTTGTCTCAATGGAATATCAGTATATACTACTATAGTATGAGCCTGGAAGTATGGATTCATTCTTCTACTTGCCTCGATCAATGCTAGTGCCAATTTTTCCAGCTTTGGATATCTGATCTCTGCTCCTCGGAAGGCCTTACTTGTGTAGTAGATCGGTTTTTGTACTCCATTCTCCATTCTTATCAATGCCGAACTGACTGCATTCTCGGACACTGCCAGATACAAGTATAATTTTTCTCCCATCACTGGCCTGGATAACAGTGGATGTTCTCCCAAATACTTCTTCAAGTCTTAAAAAGCCTTCTCACATTCATCATTCCACTCAAAAGTCTTTCGAAGCGTCTTGAAGAATGGGAGACATCGATCAGTTGCTCGTGATACAAATCTGTTGAGTGCTGCCACTCGTCCTGTAAGACTTTGCACTTCTTTCTTCGTCGTTGGGGATCGCAACCCTAACAGAGCTTTGATCTTTTCAGGGTTAGCTTCAATGCCTCGCTGATTGACAATGTACCCGAGAAACATGCCCTCTCGTACTCCAAATATGCACTTGGTCGGGTTTAACTTCATTTGATATTTATCCAACTGATCAAAGGTTTGGCCTAAGTCAAGTAGATGATCGGCAGCTTTCTTGCTCTTTGTCAGCATATCGTCAACATAGACTTCCATATTGCAACTGATTTGTTCTGCAAACACTTTGTTCATCAGCCGCTGATATGTTGCACCTGCATTTTTCAAACCAAAAGGCATAATATTATAACAATAAGTTCCCCTAGGGGTAATGAAAGAAGTACTCTCCCTGCCTTCAGGTTTTATTTTAATCTGATTGTAACCAGAATAAGCATCCATGAAGCTCAGCAGCTCGTGTCCCGAGGTAGCATCCACTAGTTGATCGATTCGGGGCAGCGAAAAGTGATCCTTTGGGCATGCTTTGTTGAGGTCGGTGAAGTCTACACACATCCTCCATTTGTTGTTCTTCTTTTTCACCATCACCATATTTGCTAACCAGTCTGGATTTTAAACATCTTCAATAAAGCAAGATTTCTGGAGCTTCTCGACTTCCTCCTGTATAGCTTGATTCTTCTCGGGACTGAATACTCTTCTTCTCTGCTTCACGGGCTTGATCTCCTTATTCACATTGAGTTCGTGACATAAGAAATTTGGGTCTATCCCGGGCATATCCTCATGAATCCACGTAAAAGTTTGCTTTCTGCCTCTTAGGAAAGTTATCAATTCATGTTTTAGTGAGGCTTCCAACGATGAACCTACTTGAGTAGTTCGTTCAGGGTGCTCGTCGTCCAGAATGATGTTTTCAGTAGCTTCCACCACTTGACCCTTCACGAGTTGCGACTCATCTCTAGGATCCAATGTTTCAATTTTTTCACCTTCATCCACTTGATAGGTAGTAGTCTTTTTCTTTGATTCCTCCAGTTCCACTTGCTCGGTAGATGAATAATAGCATTCCCGAGCTACTTTTTGATCACCTTTCACAACTCATACTCCAAAATTTGTTGGAAGTTTTAGACATTTATGTACCGTAGATGGTACAGCCTTAAATTTCTTCAATCCTACTCTTCCCATGATGATATTATATGCTGATTAAACATTCTTATCCATCACGAAGAAGCGTATTCTTTCTGTTCGACAAGCAGGCCATGTACCAATGAATATATCCAATTTGATCGTCCCAAGTGGAAGTACTTTCTCGCCAGTAAAACTGAGGAGCGGTCTATGATAAGGATCCAGTTGAGATAGCTTTAGATTTAAACTGTCGAAGCACGAGTAGAACATGATGTCTGCTGAGATACCATTGTCTACCAGTACTCTTGAAATCATTACCTACTTCATCCTCATTTTCATCACCAATGGGTCATCATGAGGATATAGAACACCTGCGAGGTCGTTATTTGAGAAACCAATGACCAATTTTTCTTTGTTTACCTTTCTCGGGCGATCCTCCTAAGCTAAATTTATTCGCTGAATGTATGAACAAGCTTGAGCCTCACAGAGGTAAGCTTTTCTCTCTGCAGTAAGGTGTCATCCTCCTGCATCTCCCCCTGTAATAACATTACAATCAAATGACCCAAAACGTATTGAAAATACCTCACGTTCTGGCTGCCTTGGTCTCTTGGGAAGATCGGGGTCGTCGTCTGGATCAATTTCATGGTCTCTTTTCTTGTTCTCCTCTGCTCGACGAGGAGATCTAGACCTCTCTCTTGTTCGGTCGATGTTTCTTCTTTCATTCCTCCGATCAACATACTTTGTCAGTTTTCCTCGTCTGATGAGTGTTTCAATCTCATTCTGAAGAGCTATGCAATTTTTTGGTCATATGGCCATGATCTTTATGAAACTCGTAATATTTTGCCTTATTCATCCTATGAGGGTCTGCCTTCATTTTCTATAGCCAGTTTAATTCCTTGTTGCTCTTGATTTCTTCTAGAACATGGTTGATGTCTTTCTTCAAAGGAGTATAATTATCAAATTTCTTCAATACTTCCCATGATGACCTTGTTTTTGAGTGTTTGTCACTACCATTGTTCTTATGCTCTCTCTTCTTAGCTTTATCACCTTCCACCTTGGTTTCTTTGGCATCCATATTCTTTTTCGCAGCCATAGCCTCCTCGGCATTCATAATCTTGGCCGCTTTTCCCATCAGATCTGACATGGTTCTAGGTGGATCTTTGGCCAAAGTGTAGTACAACTTATTGGGCAGTAGTCCACTCATCAAGGCGGTAATCACTATCTTTTCCTCATAATCAATGACTTCGAGTTTCTCGTTATTAAAATGAGTTATATAATCTCTGGTACTTTCACCAGCCTTTTGTCTAACACTTAACAAATGCGCTACTCGTTTAACTGGCTTTGCCCCAAAACAGAAATTCCCAATGAATAACTCGGCCAGTTGAAAAAAAGTTGAAATCTTACCCCGAGGAAGATTATTATACCATATTTGAGCAGATCCGGTAAGAGTTCCCAAGAATACTCTGCATCTCATCTCATCTGGAATAACATAGATGTCGGCTGCAGCTTGGTATTGTTCTATATGAAGGACATGGTCGGTCTTTCCATCATATTTGGGGGTCACAACAGGTGCTTTGAACTTTGATGGTGTTGGAAAATCTACAATGGCCTGGACAAAAGGTGTTCCTTGAACAAAAGTTTGTTGTAGAGGGTTCTTGGCTTTAGCCATTTCCCCTACAATGGCCTGCTTAATCTTTCTAGCGCACTAGTCCTTTCTGGAGAGAGAGTGATACGTTGTTCAGTATCTGTGGCTCGTACCAACGAATTTCGTCCAGGTTGATAAGAAAAATCTTGAGACTCCTCGGTACGGTATGAATCGGTACGCCTAGTACGCGAAGAAAGTAAACGGTTAGTTCTTTGAATACTTCGCGATCCTGAATGGGTCGGTGCACCGCCATAGAGGGTTTATATTAGTTATCGCATAGTTTCTTGCATGGCTATCTGACCCTGGGCCAGATTTGTCATTATTCCAGCCAGATCTGGAACGTTTGGCGGAGCAAATGGATTTGGAGGGCTTCCAGCGTTTCGATTGCGGGGTTCTGGAATATCAGCCATTTGTAATGAATTATTTTTGATGAAAAACGATATTACTAGTCGCTTCCCGCAGACGGCGCCAATCTGTTGATGTAAAAAATTAGATTATATCTAATTATTTAATCACAGATAAAATAAAGTGAGATAAAGAAATTTTAAAGTGGTTCAGCCTTGTAAGAATGGCCTACGTCCACTGTTTCTGTTATTGCTGACTGTTTGGGAATTCTCGATTACAAGTTTTATCAAGAAATTTCCCTCCTCTTACAATGAGGATGATACAATGTATTTATAGCCCTCAGGCTATACATGTGAAAGGGTAATACATTCAATGCCCCTTAAGCGCATACATCTGTATGATAATAAGCATTTAATGTGCAGTCAATCTGTTGGTTATCCTGCAATTAATGCTTTGTTCGAGGTGCAGCTCGGACCGCCTAAGCTGCTCGGACCGCCTAAGTTCCTCGGTACTCAAAAGTTCCTCGTAAAGTTCTTGTTTGTCGGAGCGTCTGAGTTGATCAGGGAAGTAGAGTTCCTCGTTGCAGTATGGTTCCTCAGAGTCAAGGTGTTGTTCATAAGTGTTTGTTGTTGCCACGCAGATTGCCACGTGTCTTCACTCAATTGAGCCATGTCAGCAGACTAAATTTGGTATCAATAGTTGCACAATGGTTATCGTGAGTTTCTTGCGCTCAGCATCAGAAAGTAAAGCTCGAATCATTTCCAACGTCTCCTGAAGCCTTTTCAGTTCATCCTTAAACCCCCTCATTTTAGTTCACCTCGTCAGCTGCAAGTGAGAGTACTTTGCCCAAGATTCCTTCAGCAACAACACTCATCAGAGTTACAGCTTCTAGTACTTGAAAGACCACAAATGTTTGTGCTATAATTAGTAATTAGCTATACAGTGCAAAATTACTTGAATAAGACAAACCCACGTGAAGCCTTTCCAATTTTTAATTATTCATTGGCTTCCTTAAAAAAAAGATTATCCGGACTATATTATAGAAGGCAAACACGTTGCCATGTAAGGGAATCATATACCATTGACAATTGAATAATTTGGATGGCTAACACTGTTATTCAGAATAGCTCATATTTTTTGCGTTTTATTTTGTTATCCTTATGACAGGTATTTAACAAAATCAGCCAAGATATTTTCCCAAAAATATATTATAGCTTAGATATATTAGGTTATGAAAGTAACACTAAAATTTTAAAAATAATAGAAAATTACAAAATCATACGCTACTACAATATTTTCCAAAAAAAAGCGCCCTCCATATCCTAGCGAAAAAAAAAATCCAAATCTATCAGTAAATTAGGACCCTACAAGTGATCTCCGCTAGAGGCACTTGAAAGAGAATGTGAAAGATGTTCCAAATGTATCATACATTTTGGATAATTTGGTCATACATTCTTGGGAACTTGACAAATAAGTCATATTTACCTAAGACATTCTTAATTGGTCCCATTAAAATTATTTTTTCCAATATGTAGTAATATATATTATATGTTTAGCACAAGTTGCACATGTACTAAATATTTAATACTTGTTTTCTAATGAGACTTATTAGGGAAAAAATATTTTCTAATGGTACCAATTAGAGGAGAAAAAATAGATGGCCTATTTAACTTTACTAAAAGAACTTATTTACGTTCCGCAAAATGTTGAACAACCCGTCAGTCAATGGAACGACTTCTTAAAGAAAGAGGCTAGGAAGAAAAAACTTGCCCAAAGGAGAAAAATTGAGAGAACGGGGAAAAAAGTTAATGTCCATAATCTTGGGTCCAAATCATATAATGATTCGAAGGATGAATGGGTGGAGAGGACCAAGGGGGCTCCGAAAAGAAGGGACAAAACCTAATCGGGTCAACATGTACTTACATGCCTGACGGGATAAACATACCAACAAATTCATAAACACATTGGCTGAGACTTTGGTGAGTTTGAATTTTGAAAAGTGCGAACTGTGTGATAATTGATTAAACTAGATTCGCAAGTTTCCAAGTACCCCTTATTTAATTAGAGTCCCTAAACATGCATCTAAGGTGCATATGTCAACCCATAAATAAATAAAGCATGTGACACGAAAATATGCTGAGACACAGATTTCAGTTAAAAAACCCCCTTTCGGGTAAAACCTTTATTTCACTATGAATATACAAGTCGCAACTTACAATTACATAGAGAAATATACAATGGATCAACGTGCAGCCAACCCACAAAGACACGCAGTCTTGAACTCAGCAAGAGAATACACGCAGCACCCTCCAAGGACTCACAACCCAAACAACAAAGAAAGAACCGCATCTCTCCTCAATGACACGCAACCATAACACTTTGTAGAGACTCCCTTAGCAATGACACGCAGCCCTCAGTTGCAAAGATCTCTCCACAAAGATGAACAACAACAAAGTTTGTGTTCTAGGGTTCTAAAAGATTCACAAAAGTAATTGGGATTTTTGTGTGTGAATCGAAAAGATGTTTGGCACATCAAAAATTGAAGTCTTGTTGTGTTTGTACTCTTAGAAACGTTTTCTCAAAGACTTGAAAAAATACACCACCGAAATAGGTATATATATAAGAAATATAAGACGGTGGATAAGAAACTCACGGAACTGAGCGAGTTTATCCCAGGCGGACCGGTCCGGCTAGGAGGCGGATCGGTCCGACCTCAGATCGGTTCTTTTTAAAATAGTCTTTATCGGTTCGCTACCAGTTCGGGGTCTATTGGATCTTAAGCAAGGCGGATCGGTCCGGGTAGAGGGCGGACCGGTCCGGAGGCGGATCGGTCCGGTATAGAGGCGGACCGGTCCGGCTTCCCAGAAAAATAAAAAACTTTTAAAAGCCTCATTTTGCTTGAAAAAACTTACTTCTTATTTTTATGAAAAACATTTTATGAAAATTTCCCAATACTAAGTATGAACTTTAAGGAACATAAAAACAAAAATTTACCAAGTTCATTCTCGCAGAGGCTATGATGTTGAAGATGCTTTGATATTCCGATCCATTGGTGTAGATGCGATCTTGAATTTCTTCAACGGTGTAACGGCGTACGACATACAAATTGATAATGGACAAAAATGTCCTTACAAATTTAATGATTATATACAAGCTATAATAAAATAATGTGAAATTATGGTCCTAAATATATTATTATACTACCGGAAACGATAGATGGCGTGAGGAGCAGTCATTTGGATTGTGTAAACATAAGGATTGCGCTAGGTCCGATGGATTAAACTTATTTAATTAGATGTCAATCGCACAATTAAATCTAATTTTAATTTATTACCCCCAACATGCATCTATGTGATTCATCAAACGAAATAAAACATGCATTCAACAAAGGCAAAGATTCAGGAAAAATTCCTTTCAGGCAAAACCTTTATTCAACACTTTAGAGAGTTTACAAGACTATCGACTTGTAGACTACTTGATATCCGCCACAAGTATAATGTGTAGTGCCTTCCTACAACCTCTAAATAATACGCTGCAAACCATAGTTGTCCACACACAGCATCTCCACGCTTGGTATCGACCGATTCAACCTTCGTTGTCAGCATCACAATGGTCTACAGTGGAGTTAATCTCTCCACAGATATGTCTATGCAAGATACAACAATCTAAGGTTCAAAAGGATTCACACAAATATATTTTTCGGACGTGTTTTGTGAATGAAAAGAGTTTTATAAACTAAAAATAATGAAAAGCGTTGCAGAAGATATGGAGAAACTGGTTTGGCAAAAGTTTTACGAAACTAAAAGACGAAATAGGTATTTGTAAGGCGAACACAAATTTTGAGACAGCGCGTCGTTCGAACGAGAAAGAAGCCTCATTAGAACGACACCCTAATCTCGTTTGAACGAGCTTCAAATGAGCTTCGAACGGTGCAAAACAATATGCCATCACTTGATGGTCGTTTAATGAAGGCCATCTAACGAGACTTCGAGCGAGTTTACTAGTCTCGTTTATCTCGTTAGAATGACCTAAGGCGAAAAAAATAATTTTTAAATAAAAAAAATGCCTCGAGTTTAAATAAAAATCCTGTATCGGTTTAAATAACATTTAACATCCTAAAATAAATTTAAGGAATAAATTTAAACCTTTAATATCATTATACCTTCATAATGTGGAGATCCTTGAAAGTTTGAGATATTGAGGATTCGGTTCTTCGTGATGGTTCAAGTCGAAGTGTAATGGGATACGCCAAACTACATGTTAGCCTATGCTATGAACAAAATTGTTCTTACAAATCTCCCCCTTTGGCTATTCTGGTACAAACATAAAATCTTAAATCCAAATTACATCAAAAATCCCCTAAGACAGAAAATTATCCTAATACCCTCCAATCCTAGAAAAATAGCTAGGTACAAGATAATGATGTCTTCAAATCTCCACTTCTATTTAGTGTATTATGAATTTGATCTTCAAATTGTGACACCTCGACTAATTAAATACCGGGTAGCTACTCCTTTATAAAATTAATTCAAAATGCCAAGTTGGCTCAGTTAATAGCATCACTATCGAAAACATTTTATTATTTCTAACCACCTAGTATTTAAAAAGCAAGATGCCAAATTTTAATTTAAGTCTGATTAATATGAAACAAATGTAATGACGAAATAAATAACACCATTCACCATACTGAAGTAAAATGAATAACCATCACAATAGAGTAAATAAAGTCTGGAGGAAAACTCCTCACTACAATACCATAACTGAAATAAATAAACTGAAACAATACATGCTAAAGTCTGAAAACTGAAATGTAAAAGATGTCTCTAAAGAAATGGGCAACATGCCCTACAACTGATAGATGGTGACTCTGGAATCCAAAAGATAGAAGCGTCTACATGCAAATCCCTGTAGCTTCCACAAGCAGCTACACCTCGTCACCTGAATGAGTATCCTATGCTTGGTGTCCTTGTGGCTGGGCACCTAAAATGGTTTTACAAAGAAAAAGAGATTTGAAAAGCAAACGGGTCAGATCCTGAATGTGGAGCTATATTTTAAAAACCTGCAAGTGCTTTAAAAACATTAAATGCAAAGTACATGTTAGGACGTACACTCGCATGATATTCTCACCCCTCGTCTAACTGTGCACTCCTAACGTAAGTACCCATCTATAACGACCCATACTACTAGCTAAGTGACAACATAACTAGCTAGACTGCCAAAGGTCCTACCCATATTACTCGGTTCCATTAACATATAACGCTCGTAATTATATAGGGATTTAATGTAATCTCGGATGCTCAAAATGCATAATATATATATCACTAACCCGTTATGTTATTCTCGAAACAATACTGTAGTTATATACACAACATTTACATGAAGGTTCTTATTAATTAACCGTATATTATTCACATCATAAATATACAATACAAGCACCCCGAGAACTAAGCTGCGGTGCACACATACTCTGCTATCCATCTCGGTATATCACGTACATAAGGATCACATATTCCGAATCTCTCAGGAATAGTTCAGATAACACAAATCACAAATAGTGGAGGCGAACACAGTCACCATTACATGGGTCACGCACATACCTACGCTCCCATGATCAGCAGACTTATTAATATCACAATAAGTCCTTCTATGACCTATGTTCATCGAGGTACCAGTCTATATCTCCCCCGTAGGCACACAAGGATTAGAGGGTCCTAAGCGAACGCAACCTCCCGTGATAGCAAGTATGGTAGGTATGTCATACACACAATCCATATACCAATACTAAGTAAACACACGTCTTAGTAATACCGTATTTTAATCGTAGTACATATCGCATTCTCGTACTAACTAGAATTATCACCATTTATATTATTCCGGTTTGTAATTATACGCGCCATAATTTCTCACGTCGTAGTAGGCACTCACGTCTTAACCCAAACTGCCCATGTAATACAACTCTCGTATGTAAATTCCTTCTCATAAATACCCAAATGTCCCAATTCTATTATTACTACATCTACGGAATGATATCTATATCCTCGAATAAGTTTACGGAACTCTAAAAGTCAAAACAGTCCAAAATGGCCCAAACTGCCAGCTCGTTAGAAGTCTCATTCGAACGAGGCTGTTCGAACGAGTTTGGACTGTCAGCTCGTTAGAAGTCTCGTTTGAACGAGGCTGTTCGAACGAGATCCCAGTTCGTTCGAACGAACTGTCCCTTCTAACGATATCTCGTTCAAATGAGATATCGAACGAAATCCCTACTCGTTAGCAACGACTGGTCAACTCGTTAGAATCTCGTTCGAACGACCCGGGGGCTGCTTCTAACGAGTTACCAGCTTCGGCCCAGATTTTTCCCCAAATCGTTTTTCATCCATTTTAACACCTCAAATCTTCTAAACTAAGTCCCAACAATCGTTTAAAGGTCTATAATCAATACTAAACATATATAGTCACATCCTAACATGTTTTTAAGGGATCAATCCATCCTAACATTAATTAAATTTACAACTTTCTACACTTTTTACAAATATCTCAAGAACATGAACCCTAACTACATATCATCATCAAATCTCAGAATTTAATTCGTTTTTCTTTCACCCAATCATGTATTAACATCAGATTAATCGTCTCCAAACTATTCTACATGCAATTTATCCTCAATATTCAGAACCTAAGTTCAATTAATCATGGGTTTTCATTCATCTTCCAATAACAATTATAAATCTTCAATTTTCTAACATGGAAAGAACATTTGCTGAATTTAAACATAATTAAACCACTTGCCTTGTTTATTTCCGGATTTGGTGTTTATTTGGTGAAGAATCTCTGCAGAATTTTCTCTCTTTCTCTCCTTCTCCAAGCTCCTTCTCCAATGGTGTCTTAAGGTGGCTAGGGTTTTGATTTGGGAACTTAGAAAACCTAAATGATAATCTACGTAGCTTTCTAGGTTAATATGGTTTGGTTAATGGGCTTAATGGGTTAAATCCACATCAGATTTACACCTCTAATTTTCGTCACTTTTAATTCCTCAAAATGTAAAATTACCAAAATACCCTTTAAGTTACCGGTATGGCCTAAAAATATCCCGGGACCCAAACTATACCCCCGGCTAGTGTTTTCTGACTATCTCGACCCTTCCGGACGCGTTGGTGCACTCAAAACGACCATACGAATTATAGATTTTAAATTCACTTTTATTATCAAAATATTACATCGTGACGCGGCGGTCTCATGCGTCTCAACAAAATTTCTAAAATGTCGTATATAAATCTCACGACAACTTTCATAATACCAAACACATAAATAATCATATATGCACATAATCAAATACCAACTCGCATCTCGTTAGTATTTATAACCCGGATTAATTATCAATTAATACGCATTTAATTAATTAATCCCAAAAATAAATATAGCCAAAAATACGGGGTATTACATACTTCCCCTCTAATAACTGAATTTCGTCCCGAAATTCGAAACTAGAAAGTACCTGCTAAAAATAACTCTGGATAACGTTCACGCATCTCATCCTCGCGCTCCCATGTGGACTCCTCGACATTGTGATGTCGCCACTGAACACGCACTAACGGGACTATCTTTGACCGCAGTTTCCTCTCGCTTCGGTCCAAAATAGCAATCGGCCCCTCCTCGTAAGAGCTATCCGACTGGAGATCGATGTCCTCCACAGCAATGTGAGAATGAGCCAAATTATCTCTAAGGTATTTCCTTAGCGAGGAAATATGGAACACGTCGTGAATCCGATGCAAGTGCTCCGGTAGTCCAAGTCTATACGCAACCGGTCCGATCCGCTCGATAATAGGAAACGGCCCCACATACCTCGGTGCCAACTTCCCCTTCTTTCCGAAACGCATAATCCCCTTCCTCGGAGATACCCTGAGCAAAACCTGGTCCCCCACTTGGAACTCTCCGAAAAACCTCTTCGCATCAGCATAACTCTTCTGCCTGTCTTGAGCTACCCGGATGCGACTCCGAATCAACTCAGTCCTTACCGAAGTATCCTGAATCACTTTCGGCCCAAGTAGTTTGTTGTCCCCCACCTCCAACCAACATGCTGGGGAACGACAAGGCCTACCGTACAATGCCTCAAACGGAGCCATGCCAATCGTGAACTGATAGGAGTTGTTGTAAGCAAACTCCACCAGTGGAAGGTACTACTCCCATCCACCCCCAAAGTCAATAATGCACATGCGTAGCATGTCCTCCAACATCTGATTGGTGCGCTCTGTCTGCCCATCGGACTGCGGATGATAAGCCGTACTCAACCGCAATTCCGTGCCCATGGCCTCCTGGAAACTCTCCCAAAACCTCGAAACAAATATCTTGTCTCTGTCAGACACGATATTTAGGGGCACACCGTGAAGTCTCACAATCTCTGAAATGAAGACCTGGGCATACTGTCCCGTAGTGTAGTCAGTCCTTACGGGTAAGAAGTGAGCGACCTTGGACAACCTGTCCACAATTACCCAAACGGAGTCGTGACCCCTCTGCGACGTAGGCAACCCCGTGATAAAGTCCATGGATATGCTCTCCCACATCCATACCGGAACCTCCAACGGCTGTAGCAATCCTGCTGGTCTCTGATGATCCACTTTTACAAGCTGACAAGTGGCGCATTTCGAGACAAACTCAGCGATATCTTTCTTCATACCGCTCCACCAATACTGCCGTCTCATGTCCTGGTACATTTTGTCCCCTCCGGGATGTACCGCGAACCGTGAGTCGTGCGACTCTGCCATAACATCGTGTCGTAATTCCTGTCCTTCCGGGACTACCAATCTCCCATTGAAGTGCAATCCCCCGTCTGAGCTAACGGTATAGGACTCGGCTCCCTCTGCTAGCAATCGAACTATCTGCTCCTGACAGAACGAGTCATTAGCCTGTGCCCGTACTACCTTTGTGACAATCTGCGGTGTAACGGTCATCACAGATATGAAAGATCGGGCCACTGCATCCTGGTGTCCCAATTCCTTCCACTTAGCCTTCCATACCTCTGCCACCTCATCTACTGGCCTACGGCTCAACGCGTCTGCTACCATGTTAGCCTTACCCGGGTGGTACTGGATGTCAAACTGGTAGTCTTTCACAAACTCAAGCCACCTACGTTGCCGCATGTTCAACTCTTTCTGCGTGAACAGGTACTGTAGGGACTTGTGGTCCGTGAACAGCTGAAACTTCTCCCCCAAAAGATAGTGCCTCCAAATCCGTAAGGCAAATACCACTGCTGCCAACTCCAAATCATGCGTGGGGTAATTCTTCTCATGAGGCTTAAGCTTACGGGAAGCATAAGCTATGGCCTGTCTCTCCTGCTGCAATACACCTCCAAGTCCTTGTAAAGACGCGTCGGTGTAAACCAAATACTCAACTCCCGGTCTCGACAATGCTAATACAGGTGCTGAGGTCAATTTGTCCTTCAATTCATCGAATGCCAACTGACAGGCATCACTCCAGATGTATGGCACACCCTTACGAGTAAGATGTGTCAAAGGACCTGCTATCTCTGAGAAACCCCGAATAAACCTCCTGTAGTATCCTGCTAAGCCCAAGAAACTACGAATCTCCGTTGGTGTCGTGGGCTGTCCCCACTCCCTCACCGCTGATACCTTTCTCGGATCAACAGATATTCCCTGGTCGAAAATAATATGACCCAAGAACTGGACTTCCTTCAGCCAAAACCCGCACTTCTCATATTTTGCATACAACTCGTTCTGACGAAGTGTCTGCAAAACCTGCCTCAAATGCTCGGCGTGCTCCTCCTCTGTCTGAGAGTAAACCAGAATGTCATCAATGAAGACAATGACAAACTGATCTAGGAAATCCCTGAACACTCTGTTCATCAAGTCCATAAACACTGCTGGAGCGTTGGTCAAGCCGAAAGGCATAACCCGAAACTCGTAAGAACCATATCTCGACAAGAACGCAGTCTTCGAGACATCCTCCTCCCTGATACGCAACTGATGGTATCCCGATCTCAAGTCAATCTTTGAGAAGAAAGAAGCTCCTCTCAACTGTTCGAATAAGTCATCGATTCGAGGCAACGGATACTTATTCCGTATCGTGACCTTATTCAACTCTCTGTAGTCCACACACAATCTCAGTGAACCGTCCCTCTTCTTCACAAACAAAACCGGAGCGCCCCAAGGTGAGGTACTCCTGCGAATAAAGCCCTGCCCTAACAGCTGCTCTATCTGATCCCGTAACTCTCGCATCTCAGCTGGAGCCATACGGTACGGTGCACGTGCTATAGGTCTCGTACCCGGTAGCAAATCAATAACGAAATCTATCTCTCGACTGGGTGGTAAGCCTGGTATCTCCTGAAACACATCCGAATACTCCCTGACAACCGGGATCGAATATAAAGGAATAACAACCTCCTTAGAGGTATCCTCCTCTATGTAATACAGATGAGCGGTCGATCCTCCCTCTGGGCGAGGCATCGCCACTACAAACATCTCTTGCCCCGGAATGGCAAAAACAATGCTCCCGCTGAAGCAATCAATCATGGCCCTATATGCTACGAGCCAATCCATACCAATGATCACATCGTGAACATGCATGTCTAACACTAACATGTCTGCAGGTAATACCAAGCCACCAATCTCTACCCCCACTACCCGGCATATAAAGAAAATAAGTGACCCACTCCCTAATGGTGAGTCGACACACGTCACTGTGCTCTCTGCCGTAGCTAACAATCCTAAAGCTTTCGCGAAGTGTGTAGCTATAAAACAATGTGTAGCACCCGTATCGAATAATACCCGACCCATAGTGCCATGGATAGGAAAAGTACCCTCGATCGCGGGCGGTGCCTGTGGAACTGCAGCCTGGTGAACGTTGTAGACACGTCCATACTGTAGCTGCCCCTGCTGAACTGGGACTGCTGGAATGGGTGGCAATGCTGCCATCTGTGGCGGTGCGGGAAGAGCGGCGGGAAACATAGGCCTCTGTGGCTCCTGGCGAGCACCCTGTTGTTGCTGCTGTGGGGTCCTGCCCCTATCAGGACAATCCTGCTTCTTATGGCCAGTCTTGCCACAAACAAAGAACTTCCATGGGAAATTCCCTCCCCTCTGTCCCTGCTGTCCCCGGCCCTGGTGGCCATTACCGTTCCTCCCTTGGCCCTGCTGGCCCTGATGAAACTGCTGCCCATTCTGCCCCTGTTGGCCCTGATGGCCGTTTGGACCCTGATGGCCCTGACGGAAACCTCCCTGTCCCTGCCTGTAGTTCCCTGACCGGAACCTCTTATTATCCCCCTCCTGGGAGCCCTGCTCATTCTGCCTCTGCCCCTGACCCGATTGTGCCCCGCTGGCACCATGTCCTCCGGTCCTGCCCTGATGGCTAGACTCCCCCGACCTCTTGCCCTCGGCCATATGAAAACGGTGGTCCTGGCAGTGCAACAATGCAGCGTTAAACACATCAAAATAAGTGGCCAACGATAGGTTCCCTAGCAGATGCTGACGGATTCTCCAATTCAACCCATCGGTGAACTTCTCGATCTTCTTCTTCTCTGTTGGTATCTCATCTGGAACGATGGTCAACAGATTAGTGAACTCGGCCTCATACTCGGCCATTGTCTTGCCCTCCTGCCTCAGACTCATCAGCTTCCTCCCCATCTCGGTATGAACAGCCGACGGAAAGTACTTGCGGTCAAACCGCATCCAGAACTCCTGAATCGTGAGAGTATCCCTCTCCTCCGCGGTGGTAATAGACTCCCACCACTGTAGTGCAGATCCAACTAGCTTGAAAGTAGTTAGCACCTGCTTCTGAACATCAGTGCACTCATGCATCCTCAAGTGCCTCTGCATATCCTTCCTCCACTGGCTCGAGACTACTACATCTGAACTTCCTGCAAACTCTGGCCGATGCGCTTTCTGAAAAGCATCACGTACACGCTCCCAAGCAGACGGGAATGCATTTGCCTATACCGGCGCGACAACCGGCGCCTGAGGTGGTGCCTGCTGAATCACGGCAATCGCGGCATTTACCGCTTGGGCTACTATAGTTGCAACCTCAGCGGCGTTCATCCTACCCTGAACTGGAGCGGGCTGGGGTTCGGGCGTTGCATCCCTGGGAACTCGTCGTGCACGTCATGGAGGCATCTGAAATAAGAACAAAGTTTATAAGTTCGCTGTTTATAAACTTAAATTAGCTGAAGAACGAAGCATACACAAAAAGAATACAAAAGTCCTAAAATATAGGGCTCTATATCAAAGAAACGTAGCGAAAACATAATAGCCGTACAGATCCTAAAGGACACTAGAACCTGATGCTCTGATACCACCTGTGACACCCCGACTAATTAAATACCGGGTAGCTACTCCTTTATAAAATTAATTCAAAATGCAAAGTTGGCTCAGTTAATAGCATCACTGTCGAAAACATTTTATTATTTCTAACCACCTAGTATTTAAAAAGCAAGATGCCAAATTTTAATTTAAGTCTGATTAATATGCAACAAATGTAATGAAGAAATAAATAACACCATTCACCATACTGAAGTAAAACGAATAACCATCACAATAGAGTAAATAAAGTCTGGAGGAAAACTCCTCACTACAATCCCATAACTGAAATAAATAAACTGAAACAATACATGCTAAAGTCTGAAAACTGAAATGTAAAAGATGTCTCTAAAGAAATGGGCAACATGCCCTACAACTGATAGATGGTGACTCTGGAATCCAAAAGATAGAAGCGTCTACATGCAAATCCCTGTAGCTTCCACAAGCAGCTATAGCTCGTCACCTGAATGAGTATCCTATGCTTGGTGTCCTTGTGGCTGGGCACCTAAAATGGTTTTACAAAGAAAAAGAGATTTGAAAAGCAAACGGGTCAGAGCCCGAATGTGGAGTTATATTTTAAAAACCTGCAAGTGCTTTAAAAACATTTAAAACATTAAATGCAAAGTACATGTTAGGACGTACACTCGCATGATATTCTCACCCCTCGTCTAACTGTGCACTCCTAACGTAAGTACCCATCTATAACGACCCATACTACTAGCTAAGTGACAACATAACTAGCTAGACTGCCAAAGGTCCTACCCATATTACTCGGTTCCATTAACATATAACGCTCGTAATTATATAGGGATTTAATGTAATCTCGGATGCTCAAAATGCATAATATATATATCACTAACCCGTTATGTTATTCTCGAAACAATACTGTAGTTATATACACAACATTTACATGAAGGTTCTTATTAATTAACCGTATATTATTCACATCATAAATATACAATACAAGCACCCCGAGAACTAAGCTGCGGTGCACACATACTCTGCTATCCATCCCGGTACATCACGTACATAAGGATCACATATTCCGAATCTCTCAGGAATAGTTCAGATAACACAAATCACAAATAGTGGAGGCGAACACAGTCACCATCACATGGGTCACGCACATACCTACGCTCCCATGATCAGCAGACTTATTAATATCACAATAAGTCCTTCTATGACCTATGTTCATCGAGGTACCAGTCTATATTCCCCCCGTAGGCACACAAGGATTAGAGGGTCCTAAGCGAACGCAACCTCCCGTGATAGCAAGTATGGTAGGTATGTCATACACACAATCCATATACCAATACTAAGTAAACACACGTCTTAGTAATACCGTATTTTAATCGTAGTACATATCGCATTCTCGTACTAACTAGAATGATCACCATTTATATTATTCCGATTTGTAATTATACGTGCCATAATTTCTCACGTCGTAGTAGGCACTCACGTCTTAACCCAAACTGTCCATGTAATACAACTCTCGTATGTAAATTCCTTCTCATAAATACCCAAATGTCCCAATTCTATTATTACTACATCTACGGAATGATATCTATATCCTCGAATAAGTTTACGGAACTCTAAAAGTCAAAATAGTCCAAAATAGCCCAAACTGCCAGCTCGTTAGAAGTCTCGTTCGAACGAGGCTGTTCGAACGAGTTTGGACTATCAGCTCGTTAGAAGTCTCGTTCGAACGAGGCTGTTCGAACGAGATCCCAGTTCGTTCGAACGAACTGTCCCTTCTAACGATATCTCGTTCAAACGAGATATCGAACGAAATCCCTACTCGTTAGCAACGACTGGTCAACTCGTTAGAAGCTCGTTCGAACGAGTTCGTTCGAACGACCTGGGGGCTGCTTCTAACGAGCTACCAGCTTCGGCCCAGATTTTTCCCCAAATCGTTTTTCATCCATTTTAACACCTCAAATCTTTTAAACTAAGTCCCAACAATCGTTTAAAGGTCTATAATCAATACTAAACATATATAGTCACATCCTAACATGTTTTTAAGGGATCAATCCATCCTAACATCAATTAAATTTACAACTTTCTACACTTTTTCCAAATATCTCAAGAACATGAACCCTAACTACATATCATCATCAAATCCCAGAATTTAATTCGTTTTTCTTTCACCCAATCATGTATTAACATAAGATTAATCGTCTCCAAACTATTCTACATGCAATTTATCCTCAATATTCAGAACCTAAGTTCAATTAATCATGGGTTTTCATTCATCTTCCAATAACAATTATAAATCTTCAATTTTCTAACATGGAAAGAACATTTGCTGAAGTTAAACATAATTAAACCACTTGCCTTGTTTATTTCCGGATTTGGTGTTGATTTGGTGAAGAATCTCTGCAGAATTTTCTCTCTTTCTCTCCTTCTCCAAGCTCCTTCTCCAATGGTGGCTTAAGGTGGCTAGGGTTTTGATTTGGGAACTTAGAAAACCTAAATGATAATCTACGTAGCTTTCTAGATTAATATGGTTTGGTTAATGGGCTTAATGGGTTAAATCCACATCAGATTTACACCTCTAATTTTCGTCACTTTTAATTCCTCAAAATGTAAAATTACCAAAATACCCTTTAAGTTACCGGTATGGCCTAAAAATATCCCGGGACCCAAACTATACCCCCGGCTAGTGTTTTCTGACTATCTCGACCCTTCCGGATTCGTTGTCGCACTCAAAATGACCATACGGATTATAGATTTTAAATTCACTTTTATTATCAAAATATTACACCGTGACGCGGCGGTCCCATGCGTCTCAACAAAATTTCTAAAATGCCGTATATAAATCTCACGACAACTTTCATAATACCAAATACATATATAATCATATATGCACATAATCAAATACCAACTCGCATCTCGTTAGTATTTATAACCCGGATTAATTATCAATTAATACGCATTTAGTTAATTAATCCCAAAAATAAATATAGCCAAAAATACCGGGTATTACACAAATGTACCTACACACATGAAATAAAGCAAATACCCCATGATGCATCGATTTTAAAACACATAAGTATTTCTCCCTCATAAACCAAACTCATGTAAATCTCCCCCGTAATTTGTTATCCCCCTTTTATTTTGTCCGAAATAGATAAGCAGTAGAAACTAAAGAATAAATATGGAGCGCATCCCAAAATATATAATATCTTCACAATAGATATAAATCAAGCATGTGCAATGATAGTCTCACAGGCCAAATCACCAACTATTTTTTATTTTTCATTTTTTTTCTCAAGAATAAGATATACAAATACAACACACACCATGAATAAACACTAAAACAACCCGTAATGAATGGGTGTGAACATATTCGATTGGAAAATCAACACAAAAAAATATGACGTATGCACACGAAGGATTGAGATACCACTAACGAATGTACTCAATGACAACCTTAGGTGTAAAAAGTTGAATTCATATGAAATTGACTCAATCTAATCAACAAATCAAAGTCTAAAATGATTTTCACACCAATAGCGCACAAAACCAGTATAAGTTTTAGAAATGATATGATATGTGGAAAACCATTGATCTTTAACTATACTCTCTCAAAATCTCACATCACTAAAATAACTCTCAATTATTTTAGAAATAATAATGCAAAAAACTAAAGCATCAATGATAAAAAATTAGTCGGGCACTTCTGTTTTTATGTGGCTTTAATCTCTTTGGCTCTTTTAATTGCAAATGGTGGCTTCTAATGCAAAGTCAACATGTATTTTGTAGCCCCTTTCCATTGCATAAAATAAAATAATTATTCGTAAAAAGAATATAAATCCGGGCAATGGTTTTTACAAGCACAATCTTTATCTCATGATAGATATTTCGTTTTTAGGCAAAATTGAGATGAAAATATCTTGACCAACATGTGATAGACAAGTGCAATGCTCAAATAAACCCGTGCACGTGTGCATTAAAGGTGACAAGGAATCAAGCATGTAGAAGTTATCATCAAAACACATCTTAATGACTCCAACCATTATAAAGCACATGTATGAAATGATGTCATGTATCAAAACACTATAAAATAGTCACATGGATAATGAAATGATATTGTGACTCATGCATCTTAAATGTTCATCCATAAAAGGTGTAAACAAACTTCAAAAATCTTTGTGTTTTTCCAAAATTTTATAAAGAAATAAAATCTTTTTTCGTTTTTCATTTTTTCTTAAAAAATATTTTTTTTTTCAAAAATATATAAACAAAATATAACTAAAATGGTAGTACACACTAGAAATAGGGATACATGATACGATCATGAAAAGCACCCTATTATAGTAAAACGTCTAAACCTTAATCATTAGGCCCGGAGGACTTTTCCAAAGGAGATGACATCCTATGAAATTCCTGCATCAAAAAATTTGAAGTTTTGACTAAAACCTTAACTTCCTCTCAAAAGCTCTCAAAATCTCTAACGTGATGTGCGTGAGCATGTGGAGCAACACGTGTGGGAGTGCATGCGGGGACTCGTGTAGGTACTCATATGGTAACATAACGAGGTAGGTGTAACACCCCGCATTTTTTATGATTTAAATAATTATGTGATTAATTATTATTATGGGAATAAGTATGTAATTAATTACTGTTGTTGGATTAATTAAATTAAAATGCTAGAAATTAGTTTGTTATTAATCCGGATTAATATAATTATTAACTAGCACGCCAAGCGTTAATACTTATTGTTGAGAATTATTGAATATTACTCTGTGATATGTAATATGACACAGTTTGGTAAATATTCGGAAGTGAGAAATATGACAGTTTGATAATTTAAGTCTGACACGCGTGTGAGTCGTGTCGGGACTAATTGAATAGAATAAAAAGAGAATTTATTTTTATTAACTCGTATGGTCATTTAGAGTGTACCATTGAGTCCGGAAGGGTCGAGATAGTCAAAATAGTATACCCGGGTGTTTAGTTTGGGTCCCGGGGCAATTTTAGGCCTAACCAGCTTTCCGAAAGGGCATTATGGTAAATTGTAATTTTGGGCTAAATTAATGGACGAAAATTAAGAGTAATTATATCATTCAAGGAGAGTCTATTAGGGTGAGAAAGTTACAGGAAGTTAAGAACGACTATAGGAGGTGTGAGGGAGAGCTCATTCCAAGAGAAAATGGCCAAGATAACACAACCTTGCACAACCGAGACCACCAATGCATAGATCGAGAAGAGAGGAACGCGTATGTACCAACATCACCAACGGATCAGATCATCATATTCGAGGAAAGTGTTTATTACTTGCTTTCTTTTTCAATAATCATACTCATGTTAGTATAGGTGAATTTATTCCTTGAATTACATGTTAATTGGGTGAAAATTTAGAGTTTAAATGATGATTAGAGACTGGACTAAATAGTTGATGATATTCCTTCATGTATGTAGAGGATGAACTATGAAATTGAATTATATATTCATGAACGAATCTGGGTTGATTAGGTTCATATGAATTGAATTGGGGATTTTACATAATTATGATGATTTATGACGAATTAATGATCCTAGGAGGTTAGGAATGATTTATAACCTGTTAGGGTTGATGGGTATTGATGATGAGGTATTGGGTGTTGAATCTTAGAGGTTTCTAGGTTCATAAATGGTGGAAAAATTCAGAATTCTGGGAAAGAAGACGAACAGTGACATCTCGCGCGAATTCGTTCGAGCGAGATGGCATCTCGCGCGAAGTAGCTCAAACGACACGTGGAAGTCGTTCAAACGACAACCCTTCTGGTTTGAGCGACAGAGGGAATTTTTGGGCAGTTTTGAGTTTGTCGGCTTATTGGAGTGAGAGAAATTGCCAAATAGTAAATTCAAATAGGACATAATTTCGAGAAAAGTATGGGAGAATTAATACTTTAATTATTTTGGTATACAGAGAATGTACCTTGGAGATTACGAGAGAGATAGTAATCTAAATATTTATACTATACGTAGTGATGAGGCTAAAATATGTATGAGGAGTATGTATGTAGGTTGGAGAAATACCTATAAATTATAATAGGATGTGTGTATGCCTATTATGTGATATTATTGTTAAGAGCACTAATGGGTGAAAACCCGGGGGTGTAAGAACCTTATAATTAAGTGCACTAGTGAGTGATAACTCGGGGGGTGCAGAAACTCTATTGTTAAGTGTACTAATGGGTGATAACCCGGGGGTACAAGGATGACTATTGTTAGGCGCACTAATGGGTGATAACCCGGGGGTGCTGGATTATTATTGATAGGTGCATTAATGGGTGCTAACCCGAGGATGCATGATGTTCTGGTTAGGTGCACTAATGGGTCTTAGCCCGGGGGTGCAGGATTATTATATATATATATATATATATATATATATATATATATATATATATATAGGGATGATGTGACCATATATATATATGAACTTGTGAATATTGCTACTGTGTGAAATTAGTAGACTTGGTAATAATAACAATCATTACATTGCACCAAGTGGTCTTAACCTCAGGATGCAGGATTAGTCTATATATATAGGGATGATGAGACTATATATATGTATGAGTGTACTTGGGTAGCTCTCTACTTTGTGAAACTAGTAGATAAAATGGAAATGAGAAATAAAATAATCTTAGTGAATTAAAGATTAACCATTCAAATGGTGAATAATGAAACTTAGTATGTGAGATAAACTATCTGATTAGCTTATTGTATGGGCGATACGGGAATACTACTAGTGAGCATAGTTAGTATTAGTATGGTTTCTGACTAGTTAGATTGGGAGGTATAACTAAGGGAGATTAGATGTACGTTTGGCGTGCACAATAGACGAGAGGTGAGAAACTCATGTGAGAGTTCGATAACTAACATGCGTATAAGACTTGTTTTAAGAACCAATTTTAAATACTTGCTAAATCATTTTTACACATTGGGCTCTGACCTGTTTCTTGTATCTCTTCTCTCTTTTTCTATATATATATATATATATATATATATATATATATGTATTATAACAGGTGCTCAGCCACAGTAGTATCAGATTTAGAGATTTGAATTGCTTTACGTGCTGCAGCTATTGTGGAAGCTATAGGTCCTTGTAGTAGACGCATATATCTTTCCATTCAGTTTCATCTAGACTTCTTGTTTAGGTCATATGTCGCCCACTTCTAGATCCTTCATCGAAAATATTATATTCAGTTTAGTTTATGGTTTGGAGTTTTGAACTAGGAGTTTGACCCAGTCTTATTTAGTTCAATATTTGATTCTTGTTCAGTACTTATTATATTCCTGTGTATGTTGATGGTTTATAATTTATTCTTGGATTGTTATGGAGTTAAATGGTTTATATTTTAAGATTTAATGAAAATGGAATTTACTTGGTTTTACTAAATCGGAAATGTTTTGACACCTAGCTTAATTTTATATTAGGTGATTAATATGTTAAAAAGTTTTTTGACAGTGATGCTAAGAATGAACCAACTGAATATCCTGTTTTGAATTGGTAGAGGACTGATCACCCTATATTTAATTGGGCGGGGTGTCAAAGGTGGTATCAGATCATCAAGTTCTAGTGTCCTTAGAATCTGTGTGGCTTATTACGTTTCAGCGCATCGTTCTTTGATGTAGAGCCTTATGATAGGATTTTTGTGTTTCCTTACATATGCGACTTACGTTCTCCTGCTACGAATTATAATGGACGTGGCTCATTATAAGAAATTCTGTGTGATTCGAACACCGAACATTTTAGGACGACCAGCGAGGGCCGTAAGAAGAACTGTGGGAGAAGAAGCTCAACATAAGACATAGAGCAATCGAGAAAGAGTGATTGGGACAAAAATCACCATGAGGATTACTTAAGCAAGAGATAGTAAAATCGTCACTCGGGAACTGTGGGTTCTTAGGACACAGTCATCGATAATGGTGGAGTGATTTGAGGACCACCTAGCATAGTCGATAAAGGGGAAATCAAAGGGACTCTTTTGAAAACCCATCGGTGAAGATGCGGAGAAGAAAATGAGAAAATGTAACAGACCAGGGGAAGTGGGAAAATCCGAAGCCAATGGTGTAGAGTGGGGTGTGAAGACACTCATAATTAAATTTGGAGTTAAAAGCTATAGGTCTTAGCAGCATCATGTAGTGATTAGAGACAATCACCATACATAAATAAGTGTGTTTGAAATTTAGAAAGAAATTTGGGTACGATTTGACTGTGAGGTCTTCCATTCGATGTGGTAACAAGATGCGAGTGAAATTTTGATTTTTAGCACAATGGGTAAGATAGAAACCGATCGTGAGAGAAAGGTTGAATTGCATAATGAACTTCGTACCTGGCATAGGGGTATAAATTATCCAAAGGGTTTATAGTTGATAAAGGAGCCGTGAGTAGAATACCAGTATGAATGGGAAATATGGCTAGGATGACTAGTGCCGAGGTCATCAAGGTCATGTGTTAGTATGATAATGTTAACGCTTCCAAGAGAAGGGAGTAAAGAGGGTTAACGAATCTGCTGAAGAGCAGAAACTGAATTTAACGGTGTTAGTGAAACCCCACACGAGAGTATAACCAATTGGGAACACGATTAGATGATTTTAAGTTGATTAACTTCCTATAAGGTGACAATGAAGTCAATCAGGGCCATGGAAGCCAATCATAGTTCCGAAAGGCAAGTGTAGCCAGCAAGTTAAGACTACTCGGTCCGAGAGAAGAACATTCCTAAAATGGTCAGTGAGACCAGTGATGGGGAAATGGTTCGTGAAATTTTCCTTATGGGAAGGAAGTAGAACTGCAAGTATTGAAGGTGTCCACAATTGAGAAGTGAGACCAAAAGGATTAGAGATGGTAAATCGTGCTAGTTAAGCATAACATTTAGAGGAGTGAGACTTCTAGCGAAAGAATTTGGGGTCAAGAGAATTAGGCCCATAAAATTTATAACCCGAGAGTGATGGGTCACGCTGGACCAGTAGAGTCCTCGTTAATAGTAGCATACAGTATGTCAGGGTCTACGGGGCCCGAGATGTAAACAGAAGTTCAATAAAGCTATAATTGAGGCCTAGAGAGTTTGGGCCAACGTTTCAATAATGGGCACGAAATCCACATGATGGAATAAATTATCCATGATGAAAGAGGACAACTATAGGATGAACTCTTGGGATGTATGACGATTGCAGATGTTCATGGGTCGTGATGGCAGCCACGTGCTAAGACCCTGTGATTTGGCGAGACCGGCGAGGTTTTGCTTCTGCCTTGTGAGTAAAGGATAGATTCTAGTGACATGGGTGTGCCACAACTTTTATGTAAATTGGAAACCCTAAACTTCACGTGTGGGTCAAGTTTAGTGGGAACATTAGTTTTAACAGTCTTGTTACAAACGTATTTCTCGTTGTTAACAGGGCATTTTGATGATTGTCCGTGAGTGAACCGGGTTGGCCCTAAGAATATGTTTTGTTTTTATAATTTACTACTGCATTGAGTCAGCTTTAGTAGAGTTTATTATGGTAATGTGGAGTGATTAATTTCTGTATGGTTAAACGATAGTAAAAATATAGTGATATGAATCTCGCGCCGAATACTCCGGGAGGAGTGAACTTAGTTTTGTTCGGCGCCACCTGAAATAGGGTTGGGCCCAAATATGAGTATATATGAAACTTTCATGGTATTATAGACTTCAGCGAGTATAGTGTCTAATTATATGTGATTCCCGAGCATAGGAATTTATTTGTCTGTTAAGACTTATAATACATTGTGTTATTATCGAGCGGCGAAATATAGCTCGTTATATATTTATAGCGCCAAGTCTTTCGGAATGTGAGGGCTCCATGCTTCATGTTACACTTTTAGGGACATGAGAGTGACAAAGCAAACTCTTATGTCAACATACGTAGATTATGGGAAAATACATAGTATGTACTAAAGGCCTTACGGACCTCGACAACCGGCTAGGTCAGATAGTAGTGTATCAGGGGGGGGGTTCCTTGTTTGGATTTCTCTTTGCGAGACATCCCACGCATGCAACTAGCAAATGTCGGGAGTTGGAGAGAAGTTTGGCCGATAGTACATTAGTTTTGTATGTTGGTTATTGTACCTATAGGAGAATATAATTGGGAGTTGATAATTCTTTTATGACTTATGACCAATAGAGTCGCCTAGTCTTAGTATCATTCTGAATAGAGCAATGATACCATTGAAGGATTGGTTAAGTTTTGACTAGTGGGGTGGTTGAGTGCACCCCTACCACATCAGCAGACCGAGTGTGCAAGAATTGAAGTTAGAAAATTTTATGTCTTTTGTATAATGATGCGCGAGGCATAGGGTGTATGGGTGCCCTAGGGGATTGAATCAAATGGTGGATTATGATTATCTTGTGAATTCGATAACATGTAGTCGGATAAGCTGAAGATTACTCCGTAAGATTTGTTAGAGATTTACGTTTCAAAATAAACTGAGATTTTTGAGCGGGAAAAGAGACTTGTGTCACACGATACGACAAAGTCACACGTATCACGATTAAAAGTACATTCAAGAGAGTATAAAATGTATCAGTATACAAATAACAAAGGTAATGGGTTTAATGTAGAGTAATTGTCAAAGTTAGTCTTGTTGTGGGTCAGCTGACTGTTAGAAAAAAAGGGATGGGCAGGACAAGCGATCTAATCTCATGTGGGAAAGAAAATTTTATATGGACCCTGAGATCTTAGAGGAGGACGGGAGCAGTACCTTCCACTAGTGGAGTTTGTTTCCAAATAACTCCTATAAGTTCACGTCCGGGCAGAGTTCCAGTAGAAGTATGGCACGGTAAACTTTGTCGTTGTCCTACTTGAGAGTTAGAGGTGGGTGACCAATTATGATTAGAAATGTCGGTGAAGGATCGATATTATAGTATATATTGTGTGTGCAATATATATTGCACAACCAATTTACTTGTATGAACGACACGAGACGTAGTCGTGTGTATATGAGAAGATGATAAATCTACTAAGGTGCAAATATTAGAAGGCTAGATAGTGAATATCTAAAATAAAGTTGAAGTAGTGAAACTTAAGCAGAAAGGCTTGGGCAAGAGCCTATGTGACAGGGTAACCTGGAGTTTAAAGCAAACATGTGAAGTGTTCATTATTAAGGGTATTCGATAGCGTACTATATGGGTGGTACGGAGTAGCTTAGTTGTGAGCGCCGTGATGCGATGCGTAATATTTTTACAGCGTTGTCTGTACCTGGTATACTTTTTTCGAATTTCGGGATGAAATTTCGTTGTAAGGAAGGAAGTATGTAACACCCCGTATTTTTGACGATTTAAATAATTATGTGATTAATTATTATTATTGGAATACGTATGTAATTAATTATTGTTATTGGATTAATTAAATTAAAATACGAGAAATTAATTTGTTATTAATCCGGATTAAAATAATTATTAACTAGCGTGCCAAGGGTTAATACTTATTATTGATAATTATTTAATATTACTATATGATATGTAATATGGAATTATAATACTTGATAAATTGTCGGAAGTGAGAAATACGACAGTTTGGTAATTTAAGTCTGACACGCGTGTGAGTCGCGTCGGGACTAATTGAATAGAATAAAAAGAGAATTTATTTTTATTAACTCTTATGGTCATTTCGAGTGCACCGTTGAGTCCGTAAGGGTCGAGATAGTCAAAATAGTATACTCAGGTGTTTAGTTTGGGTCCCGAGGCAATTTTAGGCCTAACCGACTTTCCGAGAGGGCATTATGGTAAATTGTACTTTTGGGCTAAATTAATGGACAAAAATTAAAAGTAATTATATCAGCCAAGGAGAGTCCATTAGGGTGAGAAAATTACATGTTAATTGGGTGAAAATTTAGAGTTTAAATGATGATTAGAGACTGGACTAAATAGTTGATGATATTCCTTCATGTATGTAGAGGATGGACTATGAAATTGAATTATATATTGATGAACGAATCTGGGTTGATTAGGTTCTTTAATTGAAAATTTGGAAACTAGGGTTCGTATGAATTGAATTGGGGATTTTATATAATTATGATGATTTATGACAAATTAATGATCCTAGGAGGTTAGGAATGATTTATAACCTGTTAGGGTTGATGGGTATTGATGACGAGGCATTGGGTGTTGAATATTAGAGGTTTCTAGGATCATAAATGGTGGAAAAGCGCAAGAATTCTAGCAAAGAAGACGAACAGTGACATCTCGCGCGATCTCGCGCGAATTCGTTCGAGCGAGATGGCATCTCGCGCGAAGTCGCTCGAACGACACGTGGAAGTCGTTCTAATGACAACCCTTCTGGTTCGAGCGACAGAGGGAATTTTTGGGGATTTTTTCAAAGTCCAGTTTTGAGTTTGCCAGTTTATTGGAGTGAAAGAAATTTCCAAATTGTAAATTCAAATAGGATAGAATTTCGGGATAAGTATGGGAGAATTAATACTTTAGTTATTTCGGTATAGAGAGAATGTACCTTAGAGATTACGAGAGAGATAGTAATCTAAATATTTATACTATACGTAGTGATGAGGTTAAAATACGTATGTGGAGTATGTATGTAGGTTGGAGAAATACCTATAAATTATAATAGGATGTGTGTATGCCTATTATTTGATATTATTTGCCTATAGGGATGATGTGACTATATATATATATATATATATATATGAACTTGTGAATACTGCTACTGTGTGAAATTAGTAGACTTGGTAATAATAACAATCATTACATTGCACCAAGTGGTCTTAACCTCAGGGTGCAGGATTAGTGTATATATATAGGGATGATGAGACTATATGTATGTATGAGTGTACTTGGGTAACTCTCTACTTTGTGAAACTAGTAGATAAAATGGAAATGAGAAATAAAATAATCTTAGTGAATAAAGGATTAACCATTCAAACGGTGAATAATGAAACTTAGTATGTGAGATAAACTATCTGATTAGCATATTGTATGGGTGATACAAGAATACTAATAGTGAGCATAGTTAGTATTAGTATGGTTTCTGACTAGTTAGACTGGGAGGTATAACTAGGGGGAGATTAGATGTACGTTTGTCGTGCACAATAGACGAGAGGTGAGAAACTCATGTGAGAGTTCGATTACTAACATGCGTATAAGACTTGTTTTAAGAACTAGTTTTAAGTACTTGCTAAATCATTTTTACACACTGGGCTCTAACCCGTTTCTTGTATCTCTTCTCTCTTTTGCTATATATATGTATTATAACAGGTGCTCAGCCACAGGAGTATCAGATTTAGAGATTTCGATTGCTTGACGTGCTGCAGATGTTGTGGAAGTTGTAGGTCCTTGTAGTAGACACATATATCTTTCCATTCAGTTTCATCTAGACTTCTTGTTTAGGGCATATGTCTCCCACTTCTGGCTCCTTCATCGGAAATATTGTATTCAGTTTAGTTTATGGTTTGGAGTTTTGAACTAGGAGTTTGACCCAGTCTTATTTAGTTCAGTATTTGATACTTGTTCAGTACTTATTATATTCCTGTGTATGTTGATGGTTTATAATTTATTCCTGGATTGTTATGGAGTTAAATGGTTTATATTTTAAGATTTAATGAAAATGAAATTTACTTGGTTTTACTAAATTGGAAATGTTTTGACACACTGCTTAATTTTATATTAGGTGATTAATATGTTAAAAAGTTTTTTGACATTGATACTAAGAATGAACCAACTGAATATCCTGTTTTGAATTGGTAGAGGACTGATCACTGTATATTTAATTGGGCAGGGTGTCACAGTAGGTACCTATGAGACACTCTCCCTAACTTATAGCAAAATTCCCTAAGGTGACCCATTTGTTTGTAATGTGTACAAACATAAACGGGCTTGGGTCCACGTAGCTCAAAACATCTAGGACGAGCTCTCCTACGTGGGATAGGATGCCTAGGTGGATTAAGTTAAGGGCCATAAGGATCTAACACAAACTCGGGAACCGGCTCGGGTGCAACATGGGAAGTGGAGATCGTCATAACCTACTCCTAGCCGCTCAACATTACCCCACACTAGACCGAGGAACATGTTTCCAAACTTCTTAGATGTATCCTCTAAACTGACTTTGACCTCCTGGGAATGTTCAAGATCTCTGTCGAGTTAGGATACGTGGGCTTTAAGTTTCTCGCATGTCTTCAATTAAGATTGAATATCTCCCATAAGACTAGCCACAATGTTGGTCAAGTCATTCTTTTCCCATCATAAAACGATCAACTCCTCACTCAAACATATCTTCACCTTCTCGAGTTGACTCGCCGACGCCTCACACACCCTCAAACTCTTCACCTCTCTCTCCAAATCTAACACCCTATGAGACAATTCTTTATTTTGCATTTTGGTTTTCGACATCTCGGTGTATAAATCACTAATGCTCTTTAGAGACCCCCTTATCCCTCACATTCATTTTCACTCTCACTATCCCTGAGTGACTCAAAACATCATCGAGACTTTCACATTTAGAGATGTCCTCATTGTCGCGGGAGAAACTAGTAGGGATCACATGACTAGCCATGAACGTAGCACACGTTTCATGGGGTGAGTCTTCCCCCAAATCAACCGACTCGATGTCACTATCGCTAAGAGTGGCTTTATTTACAACCTCCATGCCCTTTCTCTTTAGCCTAGTGGGACTCATGTTCTATGTGCACTTTACCCTCACACTTAAAACACCTTATTTCTTCCGCTTTCTCACCGCTACCCTTGACCTCATCTTTGTTTTTGTATTTCTCAAAATTCTTTTTATTAGAAAAATCATCTTTTGAAAATATGAGAAACTTTTTTAAAAAATTCGCAAACAAGACCAAGTCAGCGACATTAAATTCCCCCACAGATTCAAACTCATAAACTCTTTTTTTTTTCTTCTTGGTTTGAGCCTTAAAGCTACCCCTCTATCCTTAGGTTTAATGGATTTGGGAAACATGTCGATGTCATAAGTTTGAAGGTCTCCTACGAGTTCTTCTAACCTAAGTGTATCCAATATCCCCAACTAGTTCAAAACAGTGACCTTAGGAATAAAACGACCAGGTAGGTATCTTAAAATCATTTTCACGACCCTTGACTCCTTAATTCTTACCCAAATTAAAACTAGTGTTAATAATGTCCAACAAATGAGCATAAAAATCATCAAGTGACTCATACTCTAACATAGTGATGGTCTTAAACTGGGTGATCAAATTTTGAATATTTGATGCCTTAACGACATTGGTACCCTCATGTGTAAGCTGGAGGATATCTCATGCTTCCTTAGACGTAGTGCACTTCATGATGCGGCACAACTCGTCATGGGTGATGGATCCATAAATAGCACTTAGGCCACGAGAGTTGTAGGTACTCCACTTAAACTCATCATCAGTTCAATTTGCAACGGTTTTAGGATTAATCACATTATCAACTGTTATCGTGGGAGGAGTCTACCCTCTTTCACAAACAAGCCAAATCCTTTTATCAATTGCTTTTAAAGTGGATCATTCGGGCTTTCCAGTATGCATAATTCATGCCATCGAAAACAAGCATCCGATTATATAAGTTGTCCATTATATATGGTAAATGATTTTCTAGCACAATGTACTTTGATCGACCTAATTGATGATGCTTACAGAGTTCACCACCAACCTATCGATTCGGATAGTGTTCATTATGACCAGGTTAATGAAAAAGTTAATGCTGAATTACCCAATGATCGGGAATACATACGGTTGAAAGCCGATGTAGCTAGAACTTTGTATAAATATTACGAGGAAGATCACTCGATATTGTATGCAGTGATCATTTTTCATAATTTGAAGAGTTAGTACAATTTTTCGAGCGACGGCGCAACCAAAATTCATAAGTGTTCTAAAGACATTCTTGCAAATGAGAACATGTTACAAGATGATTATTCGACCATGAAGAAGGCTTGAAGGTTTTGGGTTTGAAGTATATATCTATTCATGCATGAAAGTATGATTTCATATTGTACTGTAATGAACACGAACTAAATAATACGTGTCTTGCACGCAATGAGCCAAGATATACGATTTGTGAGAGCGAAAATGACAAACCCTTGTTTAATACCAACTTTCTCGACAAAACAATCACATTAGAACCACTCTTGATGCCCCAACCAATGTTTTAAAATGCGCGAGGCATAGTTGAGGCGTTTTGTCTCTGTGAAGCGAGGCGTAAACCTCAACTTTTTTTTTCCAAAAAAATCACTAAAAATGATAAAAAAAATAATAATTAAACGAGGAACAAAATATGTATCACATATATCATGAAAACAAACGGTTTAAAGTCGATCCCACAATACAATATAAATAATAACAACATCCTGTCATCCTCATAATACATATTTTACTGTTAAAACAAAAGAAATCCATAATTAAAACCATAATCCTCAAAGACAAGATAGTCATCCTCGAAGATCCTTTTCGTGTCCTTTTTCTACGATAGTTTCCTCACTATCATCATTAACATTGACAATAAAATGGTCCATTGGTTCTTAAACTCCCCTCGTAGAACCATTACTCGTGTTTGACCATCCGAACGATTGATTAAAGTAAGATCCATTATTAATCATTTGCTCATCTTGTCTTCTTTTTATTTGCATATCATCAACACCTCTCATCAAATAATCTTTCATCTCTTGGCTAACCTCAGGAGGTATTTTCCCACACTTTATGACATTTTGTTTAGTACCCGCAAGATGGTCCGTCATCCGCTTAACGCTACCTTTAATAATTTTCCTGCAAAAGTCACATTTAATATATTTATAAACCTCATCCATCATTTCCTCCTTGTTCCCGTATTTCAAAGTTGGATCCTTCCTATTTGTCATAGCGATAACTCACTAAAACGATACAAATTTTGTGTTAGCAAAAAAGTCAAAATATAAAATTCATATATATATATATAGCAGGAAAAAAGACACAAAGTTAGAGAATTTTTTTTAGAGAGGATGAGAAAAAAAAATGTTTGAATATATATAGCAAAAAAATACAAATCGGCACATAAAATAAGATAAACACGGAACAAATAAAATAACGAGGTGTGGAGGAAGTTTTGAATGATTTAAAGGATGAAGTATAATGATATTACCTGCTGATTGAGGATGAAGTATAAAGAAATTATCTTCGATTGAAAATAGCAAAGGAAATGACTTGTTGATTGTCGGTTTCTATGGCTTCAAATGAAGGGTCGGTACAAATAAATTAGGATACGTGACTTTTTTTTATTAAAATATTTTACCACCTTTGACCCGAAATGACCAGTAAAAAAACAAGGCTGAAGCCTCAACCACCTAAAGGCGGATAACCTCAAGGCATAAGGATTAAATAGATGAGGCGTGAGCCTCAGTCAAACACTAAGAGGCGTAAGCCTCAAGGCCTTTTTCCCCCACCTCGTCTCAAGGCAGCACCTCAGTTTGCCTTTTAAAACATTGGCCCTAGAAAGATTAATCCCCTTTGAACAACACTTTGTCGATGCTAGTAAGATTTTGGCTTCATTGTTTGGATCGTTGAACACATTAGTAAAATTACCAATAGGATATGCAGGGTGCTAGAATAGGAGAAAAAGTCTGGTACATAAATTAGCCACGTATATCAAATGCCAAGAAAATTGACATGTCAAATACATTACATTAGTTCAAGATGCCCTTTATTATCATCAATTTGAAACAAAATATGATAGGTGAAAACTATAATGACCCAAGACACAATCAAGACAACCCATCCACTTTTCTTCATCTCATCCTCTCTATCTGTATCAAAACAAATTTAATGCTCTCTATCTATATCACAATCAAAACAAATTTAATGCTTTCTTATCATCAAGGTCTTGCAATACCTCAGTTGATAAGATGCAAATATTGCGTATTTCACCCGTTAACCTATGTCGTATTAGCCCCCTCGGGTATCTTAATCCCTATACTTATGCTCGTTAACCAGACAACTTCAGATTTCTATATATACATGCTTTTCAAGGGTTAATTGAGTTTTTGTAGGTATTTGGATGGTTAGTATGAAGTTCGGACGCTTTTCAGAAAAGTTTCGTCGACTTTTGCAGCTTCGGGGGCATTTTAGTAATTTCATCATTCGGATTTGAATCCCTATATCTTCACGGAAGTTGAATCCCTTTGATTTCTCTTCGCGTGGCCGCCGACGGTGCATGAATCCGAGTTGTATCGAAGGAGTTATGGCATTTTTGGATGGTTTTGTCTTAAAAATCACACTCACAGTAACATTTAAGGGCATTTTATTCATTTCATATTTTGGTTTTTTGGCCTAATGTCTTCTTAGATGTTGTATCCCTCTGAGTTATCTTCGCTTAGCCTCTGACCGTGCCTCATTCCGAGTTATAACGAAGAAATGACGATATTTTCCGTAAAATTGGACAAAGTTACAGATTGCTGACCTGACTGGTGCGAATCGATTCGGCCAAAATCCGAATCGATTCGTTTTGCACCAGTATACCGATACGAATTTACCCTATTTTCGAATCGATTCGATCGGCACTGAATCGATTCGGTCCCCTATTTTCAGCCTTCTTTTATTTACTAGTTTGCCACTATGGTTTATATATATAACATTTTCCTCCCGTTTTTGGGAAATATCTTTCATTATACATAGATTCTAGGGTTTGTAGTTGGGAGCTAAGCCCTTCTCCTCATTTTGGGTGTTTTGCCCATTGTCGTAAGTTTCTTTGTGTTCTATTCATCTTCTTCCTTAATTTAGTTATTGTTTATGCTTGACTTCCATTATTGTCATTTAATTTCTTGCCTAGATAATCATTTAATTAGTGTATTTATGCCTAGTCCTTAGTTAAATAGGGTTGGGATTGTGTTTCCTCCATTAATGAGCGTTGAGCTCCGAAAGTTAGATTTTGTGTAAAATTGCGTTTCATTGAAACCGCGTGTATTAAATTTGGAATATTATGCGTTTAACTTTCTTTGTCACGCAACGTTAGTGTTTAAAGAAATATTCCGAATTTAATTCGCGTGTGACCATTTCTGATTAAATGTTTATTCAAGCAACGTTGGGTTAAATTCCTTATTGCGTGAAGTTTATGCTTAATTGTAAAGGATCAGTTAATTGCTTTCGAACTGGAATTCCAATTAGTAGTTGTTTAGCCCGTGTGTGTTCGTGTGCAATCCCGACTCTCCCTTTTACATTGTTTAGAGTTAACTTCTTTATTTTCTCCTTTCTCACCATAACACCATATCACCTTTTACATTTTTATTCCTGAAATTATAAAACAATCTATTAATCTAATCAACATTCCATGTGGATTCGATACCCGACTTACCGCTATACTTGTCCTGTCAAGTGTAGTCGTAACTTAGGTTACTTTTGCATTGAGTCGCCGACCCGAAATTACGATTTGCGTATTACACGACGCACGGTTTAACGCTCGATCATCAGTCCAACTGCCATCTAATTTTTTCACCTTATGAATAGTGATCTTGTTTCATTTATGGTTTGCCATGGCATGAAAATAACCTGAGTTACAATCACCAAATTCCTCCCACTTGACATAAGCTTTTTGTTTCCAAAACATTTCGTCATTTTTCAAAATCTGACTTTAGTCAGCCTGAGATTTACTCCACTCTTGTCTATTTGCGCGTGAATTATGCATCTAGCAATTTATCTTCAGCCTCTATGGGGGTATGGCCAATATTTTTTATGAAGTCTTCGTTTCATAGTTTAAGGACCTATTTTACATGTATAAGATTCAAGCCAAAAGCTTTCATCGGGTCACCTGTTTGGAAGAAATTCCATGCATCAACAATGATGGTTAAAAAAGAATGATGATTAGTCCTTGCATTAATAAATTGAAAAGGTATGGGAACACTGTCTGAAAAAGAGCTAGTTAATACCACCATGGGGCAATGGTCTGAATTAATACGATTAAGGTTTGCTTTTAAGTCCAATTAGCTACACTCGTAATTCCCCATAACCCTGTCAAATCTGGCTCATCATGAGCTAGTTCGTCATGATTGTTCCACCATGTAAATTATGAACCAGTAAAGGGAACTTCATGTAATCCAATATGGTTGATAATAGAATTAAAATCAGTAACCCCTCTATAATGGATATCATTACCTCTAAGTTTTTCTTCTTGTGATGTTACAATATTGAAATCCCCCCCCAATGATCCATCTTTCACTGTAATTTCTAGCAGTGTCAGCAATATTGGCCCAAAGAGGTTCCCTCTCAATTCTATCACACTTAGCATAAACTGCTGAAAGTAAAATTGGTTTGTCAAAGTTACCATGTTTTTCTCTAATTGTTATTATTTCCTCCGAGTTGTGAACTGTATCAATGTCCCAATCAAATTTCCAGCAAATCCAGATTTTGTTAATAATATTTGCGATACCCCCAACAAACTTAATTTTTCTGCAAACCTCCATTAATAACGCCGAAACCATACTCACAAGACAGGTATTGTTTGTCATCCTCGAGAAAAAATAGGAGGATCAAACCATAGGAAGGACCCATATATGTGTTTGTCTCCAAGTTAAATCCATCGATAACAATTAATCACTAAAATTCTAATAAAATTTAAACAGAAAAACCAGAGCATACTAACCCCAGAGTTCTAGGAACCCCTGAATCTCTTTAGTAAGCCCTTAGAATACTTGCTGCTAAAGGGGAGGAAAGTCGTATGAGTAACCCACATGTGCATCTCAATAGCAAAATGAAGAGAGGGAATTTTGATGTTTTCTTTTTTGTCATTAGACTCCAATTTCCCTAACAGCAAGCCTCTGCTGTTCTCTGACATTTTGAAGGCTCTACCTGTGTGTGAAATCATGCCGAGTTCAAAATGATTTTAAAGAACACAAATAGCAATTGAAATGATTATCTAATCAACAAAAAATTAAAGATTAGGCATATGCAATTATGCTTCTAGAAGAACCAAAAGTAAGGAACTATCCAAGGACTGCAATTCCCACAGATATGCAATCTCTCTCTCTCTCACTCTCGTCCCTGTTAAATACATCTAACATTGAAAATTTTGGTCTGAATTTTGGTCCGAAAAAAGCATATTTATATGTATACATGTTTTTTTCTATACAATGTATATTGTATATGTATGTATACGATGTATGTATAAGCATATGTCCCTGTTAAATACATCTAACATTGAAAATTTTGGTCTGAAGTTTGGTCCTAAAAAAAGCATATTTATATGTATACATACGTGTTTGTATATACAATGTATATTGTATGTGTATGTATATGATGTATGTATAAGCATATGTCTGGGGCAATTGGACAAACTCGTCATTGCAACGAAAACTGGATTATAACAACCTATTGCACACTCGAGCAAACATGAGCACTTCTAATCATTGGTCACATAATAAATCGGACCACCATTTCAGCCTCTTCTTTTTGAAAGATCCAACAAAACTTCTGGAGAAAACTCCGTTACTTCCCCGTCATATTTCCCCTCAATTCTTCCACGAGCTCTTTTCTCAACTTCTTCTTTTCCTTGGATGACATTGAATGCTTAGGCAATATACGCGATGGGTATATTTTATTCTGTGTAAAGTTGACATGATGCTCTGCCATGCAAAGATCAGGTGGCACCAATAAAAAATTAACAGAATTACAAACTAAGAATCTCACAAGCATTAAAAAGGTCAAAGTTGGATAATATTTTATATTTTGTCAAGGTATTGAAAGAATTCCTTTTGTCACTAGCTAACCTATTCACGACATTACACATTTTATTGTATTACTGTATTCACAGACTCGTGACTTACAGGTAACATGATTCTTAATTGATTAGCCAACCAGATTATTTATTCTTAGGATTCCCATCCGCTCTCATGCTACTTGGCTTAGGTGATTCTGCACAAAGAGTTACTTGACTTCATGAATAAAAAAAAGATATGTTTGCAAAAGTACTAGTCGTAAAAAGGGATGATCTATATTCTATTAACTAACTTGGTTTATGCATGAATCATAAACACCACTTGTAATGCTGATATACCAAACAAAACTCAGTCAGAGCAAAGAGAAACACAAAATCACTTTAGCTTATGACAGTATCCATGTTCAAGTCTTTGCTATGATCAATAGTGAATAAAAATTATCCACACTTACCGTAATTGCTCTTCTCAATTAGAATGAGTTCAATTAAAGGGAGAGATGGACAAATTCAAATTTAATTGTTCTTTAATGTTAACAACAATAGAAAACAAAACAAAATTAGAGAAAATGAAATTCTTCAATCAGGCAACTAATAGTAGGCATGAAACGAGTTCTTTCCATTTTGTTGGAATGTTTATGCTATTTGCAATTTATTTATGTAATTGACCATAAGAGTAATTTTGTCCCCAATGTATTACCTCATTTGTATAAATACAAGCCTCTAAACTTGTAGGGGCCATAATAGAATTCACTAACTCTAAGTCATTTAACTAGCAAGTGGAATCGCGGCCTTATATCACTCTTCAAAGTACAATACAATAGAAAAAAGTTAAAATTGATGTTATTATTATCCTAATATTTGTTTGGCTTCAACAAATAGAAGCTCACATTATACCAAATTTCTCATATTTGGCCATCTATAGTTGCTTTTTCTAGAAAATGGTAATTTACCCTGACCTAGCAAGTTTTCGACCTGTACCACCTCTAATTGAACTATTTTGGGAATCTGTTACGTATATTAGGGGTGCGTATGGGTTTGAAAAGTTATACAAAAGTCACACTTGGGACTGATTCAGGTCTAACTAAAAACTACCCGAATCTGTTTCTTCTTCTTCTTCTTCTTCTTCTTCTTCTTCTTCTTCTTCACTACCTCCATAGAAGTTAATGCCAAACTTTTAACTCTTTCCCATATTCTAAGATAGTACGAGTCCCCATGTTTGAGTAGAAGAAACTCTATCTCCTTTTCTGAACGAATCGACTTGGGGAAGTATTTGTTGTTAGAACTCACCATAATCTCAGAGTACACTTCCCCAAACTTATCAGTAGTTACGTACTAAGAGTCTTATGTCTAATATCTCCTAACTCTCGAATGATCTAAACACCATGTATGGGATGTCTCACAAATGAAATCCAAACAAGGAACCTTCCTGATACACATAAGTTTAATTAGGTCGTTCATCACGATGATTGGCACTAGACGCCCTAAGATCGTACTTATAATTAGAATGCGAAGAAATAGATGTATTAAAGAACACTACGCAGAAAAGTAGGATGGAGCAATGGACCATACGTTGCCTAGGACCACGCTCTATTAACAACTATGACACCTAGTAATTTTTAATGATTGGGTTGATCAATTCTATTTTTTAAATACTAAAGTTTGTAAAAAAAAGATAAATATTAAAATTAGCATGAGTGAAACCAAACCGTATAGATAGTGCAATAAGAAAATCCCATAAGATAACAACTGATAGGAAATATATCATGACCATCTAATATAGAAAAAAAACCATAATCCGTCAATACGTAACATTCGAGTGACATCATAAGTACAAGCTTTCACTTGCTAATCCAACTCAATAACTAAAATAGTACATGCTAGAACTAAAGTCATAATCCTCACATCTCTCAATACATAAATTGAAATAAATAAGATGATAACTACACCATGATGGTGGTGATGAAACTGGAACAAAACTTGATACATTAGGAACTATGAACCTAAGACGGATCATCACGAGCACCTGAAAGGGGGTTGAACATCGATGGTCAAACCATCGCAGGATAACTTAACTACACACTCGATGACAGTTATGGAAGTAAATAATAAATCTACAAGTTATAAATTTTATAACTCACGTCGAATAATAAGTCTCACAAAAATAATCAATTTAGTTTTCTCATCTAAATAGAGTATTATTTAAGACCATGCACGTACCTAACCTCCACGCTCTAACATTCCCCTCTCATGCATCCAGATCAACTGCAACCTCTTTCTTATAATCGTCATCTTCCTTGCACGGTGACTATACCGAGGAGTTTATATGAGGAACTTGGCCAATGCCAGGTTTATTAGGAAGTGCACAATCGTTTCTACAATTCTGGGAACAAATGTACATGATCACTCTTTGAGAAAATGTGAGGCTAAGGTATAAGTGGACGAAATATACCAGGGTGAATATGAGGGTGTGTTGTTGACCACTTAGGTGAGCAAGATGTATTTATTTGGTAAAAGAAGGCATATATGCCCGGGCCAATTTATTTATCGGCGAAGATTGTCTAAGGAATAATGTTTTATTTTCATATTCTGGGATAAGTTTGTAATTATTTTAATTTAGTGGAATATGTAAAAAAAGGTCGTACCCAGTGCACAAGAGTCCTCCTTTACTGTATTGTCTGAGAGATATAGATGTCCACTAGTCTTACCCCCACATTGTTTTTATAATATGAAGAGACCGCCCCAACTCTCGAACCCGAGACCAATCGTAGCTTGGGTGAGGGCACCTGCCGCCGCTCCGAGGTACGATATGTAGTGACATCTTAATTCATTTTAATTTTAATTTCTTGGGGTTTAATGACATCTTAATTTGTTTCGTTTTATTTCATATTAATTGAATACTTGGATTAAATGAATTTTCATAAATTATTAACTGAGAAGTATGAAGATAAAAATCTTAACAGTGACAAGATCCTGTATCCATGCACCCTTTGTATGAACGACAATTTTAAGACGTTGAGTTGCATTTGCTAAGGTAGAGTATGACACCATACTATAAGATATGGACATTCCATGGAAATAATAATGTACCATATGTTCCGGAAGAATTATCTGAACCCGTCCAGGTGGAAATGGTCAAAAGAAGAGATTGATCATCTAGCCTCCCTCTTGAAACTAGTCATCGTGGGTAAATTTTCCCACTGCAGACCCTCAGTTGATTAGATTAGGAAACCTTTCTGCACCATTGGGTTGATATTCACGTTTCACATTGGACTTATTAATCAGCATCATATTCTTATCAGGTTGTCTAATGAGGTTGATTTCCATAGGGTTTGGATCAAAGAATAATGGTACATAGGTCGTTATCCTCTGTGTGTGTTTACATGGTCACCAAACTTCAGATTAGATATTCAGTCATTTGTGGTTACTAAATGGGTAAACCTACCCTTTCTTCGAGTTCATTTCTTTTCTAAAAGCAACATGTTCTCCATTGAAAATCTCTAGGGAAACCGTTAAAAATGGATAATGCAGCAGGTTCTCTTTCAAGGCCAAATGTAGATAATATAGGCATCACTATGGATCTCCAAAAAAAATTCCCCTCGAGAGTTTAGGTTGGTGTTAGAGATGGTAGTTATTGGCAAGATGTGGAGTATGATAATATTCCTCACTACTGTGGTTATTTTTTGAAATTGGGTCATGACAAAGTAAATTGTAAACTCATTCAGAAAACGGTTCATCCAAACTCATATGATGATAACCAACAAAGTAAGAGAACTCATCACCATGATTCTTCAAAAATTCAGTTGCCGAAAAAAATGGATTGAAAGTTCCACCTCAACAACCCAGTCAGAATAATATCACTGAAACTCTAAAAAATTATAAACCTTGAGTAGCCAACATGAAATATGATTCTTACGTGGCCATAAAATCTGGGATTACCCACGTGGAAGAGAGTTGTGATGTTGTAGCATTGAATACGAATGCAGTAGAAAACCCAACAACTTCGGTCAGTATAATTCATATTGATGACAATCTTATGGGACATATGGATCGTCCCAATAGAAACGTTGATCAATTAGTTCTCAACAAAGTCAGTCGCAAAATTTGGATAATAAGGATAGTATCGTGGCATCTTATGGGGATATTCAGTAAGTATTAGAACATATTGTGGTTGTTGACGGGCATGCTACTGATCCAAATACTGGTATAATAACTGATCAACTAGATTAATCTGCCAAGAATCAAGATATAATTGACCAATCAGTTGGTGAGAGTGATCCCCATAACTTTGATGAAATGCCTCCTTTAGAGGACCTCTCGATCAAGATCTTGATTTTTTTTTAGTTCCAAGTTATCTTTATATCTCTCTAACGGACATTAATAACATTATCGCTCATAAGAACCCATGGGAGAGGCTTTTTTCCTATTTGCATACACACACACACACACACAAATACACATGTATTCATATATTAGCCAACTAGGCTATTTATAAGTTTGGACAACAGATTGCATTAATTTTTATTAACATATTTAACCAAAAGGTTGAGATATCATTACTAATTGTACTTTGGGGTTGGAATGGAAATAATTTAAACCTCTAGGGTTTATTAGAAATTGACTCAAAACTTTGATATTTCTATTAAATTCTATCATATATGTTTCCCAACTTAGGTATTAAATATTAAAGTTATTAACTCTTTACTCCCTCGAGGTTTATCCCCTTTGGCACTTCAAGCCCCGAAGTATACAAATTCGAGCAAAAAACACAAAAGTTTGCTAGTTCAATATCTTTATTCCAAAATGTAATGCACTATTAAGTTTTTTATGTCGGGAAACAAAATTTTCATTTAATTTACATGTTAAATTCTGTAAAACAAAATAATAACTTTATATATAAACTTATGAAAATTATGAAAAAATATCGTCGAACTCGTGTCGTCGCATAAATGATTTATATATATAAATAAGTAAAATTTGACATACTTTGTATTTTTGGTATTTTTGTTAGTTAAATGTCACCAAACACTACATTATTTAATAAATTCTGGTTCATTTTTATATACTATAACAAGTTATAATCAATACATGGATAGTTTTAAGGAAAATATAATTTTATTTATATAATTACGTAAGGATTCGTACATTACGATATTAATAATAGCGTGTATTACTTACCCTACTTTCTTGAAAAATTTAAGACTCGAACTATTTGTGAAAGATGTTTATTATTATCTAAATAGTTCAAAAGCTATTCTTTATTATTTATTTAGTATATTAATATAATAGATATAATTATTTAGGTTAAATATTTATATCTATTATAAAATATACCAAATAAATAATTAAAAATAGTTTTTGAACTATTTACATAGTAACAAACATATTTTATAAAGGGTTGGAGTGTTAAATTTTGAAAGAAAATAGCGTAACTAATACATGCTACAATTAAAATGGTAATGTATGAATCCTTACTTAAATAATTTAAAATCTAGGGTTTATTTAAAATTGACTCCGAACTTTGATATTTTTCATAAATTCTACAATACATATTTCAAAACTGGGATATTAAATATGAACAAGCTAGAGCTAAATATTGTTATGTTTTTTTTATTAATGAATACAATGAGTTTAGGAAGATAAGGGCCTCCATAATTATTTTCCATATATTGTTGTGGGTACCTCGATTAACCACTCCAGCCTAGATGAGTCTCCCGATTAAGTCCGGCCCAAAGTCTAAAGGCCTCATGCATAACTATTCCAGTTATGACCCATTCAACCCCTAAAATCTCTCAAGAGATATTCTAGGAGTTATGGGCTAACGTGGAGGAGTCCAACACCCCAACTCTCCGAGAAATGACATGTATATATTAAACCCTCAGCCCGGGGCAAAGGGAACGATTTTGTAAACACTCCCTCGGAGTAAACAAAAATAAGAAATAGAGAGAACCACCGTGGACGTAGGCCATTTTTTTCGAACCACGTATATCTTATGTTGTGTGTTACAGTTATTTTGTGTTCTTAGTTTATTCTGGTGATCGCATTTGCTTATCATTTGTGTTGAGATTTATTGTCACCACAATTGGCGCCGTCTACGAGAAATGATTATTTTCCTTTAAGAAAGCCTTCACCAATAAGAACCTATAATATCTGGTCACAACAGCAATGCCCCTCAAGCAGGGGATATTCAAGAGCAACTAGCCCCTCATAGGGTTAGATCTGAAGTTCGACGCTCAAATCCTAGGCCTTGCCCAGAATGGCAAGCTTCAAAAGAGAGTTAGAGACTAGCTAGGTCCATGCAAGTCTCTAGGCTGATCGACGCCTATGAGGCCAGGCACCAAGAGCAGGAGGAAGCCACTCACAAGTAGGAGGCCGAGAACACTCACCTCAAAAGAAGACGAAGAGATAACTCCATCGCAGCACGAGGCAACGTCACTATCGCACTCCTAGCCCTCAGGCGAGAAGGTCTCACAACCAAGGAAGGAGCTCCAGACGTGGATTTCAAAGATTTGAGGGACACAGGTCAGATGAAGACTTACCCGAGCAACAATAATCAGTTCACATTTATAAGAGCCCAGGCCGAGGAAATGACGATATACGAAATTTGGTCCGGAGAGAAATGGGTCAACACCCAGCACATAGGGGTGCCGGGTCGACTGGAGAGCTAACCAAGCAAGCTCTCAGGACCCGAATGAAATCACCTCTCTCAAGGGAGATAGAATAAGAAGAAGACCCCAAGAAATTCTCTATGCCCCGATTCAACATCTATGATGGAAAAACTGATCCTATTAACCATATTAGGCAGTACAGGAAGACCATGACCCTCTGGAACCAAAAGGACGCATTGATTTGTCGGATCTTTCCGTCGAACTTGCATGGCGTAGCTCAAATTTTATTCAAAAAACTCCCTCATAGATCCATTAGAAGTTTTGAGTCCCTGGAAGAACTCTTCATAGCTCGCTTCATTACCAGTAGCTCCTATCCAAAGAGGATGGATGCTTTGTTGATAATGAATAAAATTCCCCAGGAGAGCCTCAGTGACTATAAGAAGAGATATTGGGATTTATTCAACGAGGTCGATGACTTCTCGGAGCAGGTCACCCTGGCGTGCTTTCAAATTGGCCTACCCAGCTCCTGCCTCTTGCACCAGTACCTCACTAAGAAGGAGGCCACGACCATTGACGACCTAATGGATCATATTGAAAAATATGCCAACGTTGAGGATGTGACCCATCTCATTACAGGGGAGAATGGTCGCGCCAAGTTCGCCGGCAAGGGCAGTGAACAAAATTTTTAAAGAACCAATCTACAAGATTATAGCACTGATCAAGGATGAGCCGTTCGTTAAGTGGCCCAGATAGATGGGAGGAGACCCCTCAAAAAGGAACAACGCACTAAGATGTGATTTCCACAAAGAGGGTGGGCACAAAACCGAGCACTGCAAAGCCCTCAAGTCTCACCTTGAAGAGTTATCTCAAACTGGGCACTTGAACGAATTTGTGGAAAAGAAGGCAGAGAGGGTCGCTTCCAATGGAGTTCAAAGGTCTAACAACATTCTCGAGGAGGACGTTGGCCATGAGTTCGCAGTTATTCATGGGGCATCCGATCTAAAGCAGATTTAAGGAAACTCAGCTCAGATGGAAGTCAAAAATCTTACAGCAGTGATGCAAGCTTTTCAAATCGATCCAGTCAAAATGCAAGCAGGAAAGCATCGGTGAGCAGAGGACGTCGACTACAACAAGAATATTGTGTTCACAGATGAAAACCTAGTGGGATTAAGGACCCCACATCATGATGCCTTGATCATTACACTCGGGATAGCTAACTATGACGTCAACAAGTTACTCGTCGACCAAGGTAGCTCATCCGAAGTAATGTATCTCGACCTATTCAGAAAGTTGAAATTAAGCATTGCCAACTTAAAGGAAGCCACCGTTCCTCTACTTGGCTTCGCTGAAAAAGTAACCATCCCTTTGGGGAAAGATTGTACTGCCAATGAGAGCATGAAATATCTCCAAGATGATCGAATTTCTGGTGGTCTATATTGACTCACCCTACCAAGCGATCCTTGGCAGAGGGTGACTACATGTGACGAAGGCCATACCCTCTACCTACCATTAGAAACTCAAATATGTGACTGAGCGAGGAGTAATGAAGATCCATGGAGATCGAGCGATGGCGAGAAAGTGCTTTATAGCAGCCATCTGCCCCAAACCAGAGAAGAAGGTCGAGAAAGTCAAGGAGAAGGTTGAAGAACAGGAAGGTTTGATACCTTCCAAATAGCATCTAAAATATGGAATAGATGGAGTGGAGGTGACCAGGCTCCTCCCTATGATCGGGTCATTGAGAACCTGGAGAAAGTCACAGCCGACAGCGATAAGAAAGATACGATATTATTGATCGGAGCCTCTCTCACAAATCGAGAGAAGAAGAAACTGACAATACTTTTGCGGAATAACTTAGGCATTTTTTTGTGGGAACCCTATGATCTTCCTAGGATTGATCCCAGTGTGGTTTGTCATCAGCTGCACCTTGACTCGGCTTTCAATCCGATCGCACAAGAGGTATGACAAGCTGCACTCGAGAAGGCCAAGGCTGTGGATAAGGAAGTGGAAAAGCTGTTGGATGCAGGATCCATACCGGAAGTTCAATTACCTAAGTGGATGTCCAACCTAGTAGTGATCCCGAAAAGCAATGAAAAATGGAGAGTCTGCATTGACTTCACCGACCTTAAAAGAGCCTTCCCTAAAGACAGTTTTCATCTCCCAAAGATTGACTAGTTGGTGGATGCCACAACAACATATGAAAGAATGAGTTTCCTAGACGCATACTCCGGGTATCACCAAATCCCTCTACATGAGCCAGATCAAGACAAGACAACATTCATCACCACAGTTGGGTTATATTGCTACCAGGTCAACCTTAGGGCTCAAAAACGCAGCAGCAACTTACCAGCGGTTGGTCACCAAAATGTTCAAAGACCAAATGGGGAGCACAATGGAGGTGTACATCTATGATATGATCGTCAAGAGGAAGCTTAAAGAAGACCACATCTCTGACGTATCAAGGACCTTCGAAATCCTCAAGAAATATTGAATGAAGCTTAACGCAAGTAAGTGTTCCTTCGCTGTCCAGTCAGGAAAATTTATTGGGTACTTAGTTAGCAAGAGAGGCACTAAAGCCAACCCATACCAGATTGATGCCATCAATAGGGTGCAGCCCACCCTTAACCCCCCGTACGATAAGAGATGGGCAGAAGCTCACGGGGATGCTCGCCGCCCTAAATCGGTTCATCTCGTAGTCATCCGAAAGGTACCAACCATTCTTCCAATTATTGAAGAAAAGCAAAAATGTGGAGTGGAACGAGGATTGCTCGAAGGCATTAGAGGAGCTCAAATCTTAACTCAGCACACCACCCTTGCTCATAGTACCTCAAGAGAACGATTCTCTGTACTTATACCTTGTAGTTTCCATCCATGATGTGAGTTCTGCACTGGTATGGGAAAGAACGGGGATCCAACACCGAGTCTATCATGCGAGCAAGACACTCATGGACGCCGAACAGCGATACCTACCATTGAAAAATCTCACCTTTGCACTAGTGGTAGCCTCAATAAAATTGAAACATTACTTCGAATCCCACTCCATCATTGTACATACATCCCACCCTCTCAGAGAAGTATTGAGAAAAGTGAACCTGTCTGACAGATTATCAAAATGGTCAGTCGAGCTCGAGCGATTCGCCATTCAGTTCCAGTCAAGGAATGCCATCAAAGGACATGTCTTCACCGACTTCATCATGGAATTTATAGGGGAACATCCTCGTAACCAACCCCAAACTAGTCATCAGTAGGAAGTTCCCTCGGCATCAGGAATCTGGAGACTGTTCGTTGATGGTACCACCAATTCCAGGGGGCAGGAGTAGGCATGATGCTGATTATCGCTGAAGATGCAATCCTCGAGCAACGAATAAAGCTTTGATTTGAAGCCTACAACAACGAAGCAGAATATGAAGCACTGATAGCAGGCCTACATAAGGCACATGCGCTAGGAGCAGATAATCTCCAAATGTTCGGCGACTCACAGTTCATTTCCAACCAGATAAGTGGTTATTTCAATTCTAGGGATGAGAGGATGGCAACCTACCTCGCCACGGCCAAAAAATTAATGGCTAATTTTTAGTAAGTCACCATCCAACAGTTTCCTAGAGGACAAAATAGCCATGCTGACGCCCTAGAAGCCCTAAGCTCAACGACCAATTCTGACTTGAAGAGAACAATTCCAGTTGACTTCCTCGCCCAACCAAGCATCAATCAGATCGACGGACTGCCAAACGTGGGACACGTTCTCCTGATTGAGACAACCCCCAGTTGGATTGACCCCTTAAGGGATTATTTGAAGGACGGTACGCTACCAGACGATAAAAAGACCGCTCATCAGATAAGAGTCAAAGCTTCTCTCTTTCACTTATCTTGAGGGCAAACTGTACAAGAGATCTTTCACTGGTCCTTACCTCCAGTGCATTCACCCGAAGGACGTCGAGCAAGTTATTCACGAACTCCATGAGAGAATCTGTGGGAGTCACATTGGGGGTAGGTCGCTAGATTTTCGAGCAATGAAAGAAGGCTACTGGTGGCCATACATGCAAAAAAGACGCTAGAGTTTATGCTCGCAAATGCAAAAATGCCAACTTCACGCTCCTATGGTTAACCAGCCCATGGCCTTTCGCCCAATGGGGAATGGATATAGTAGGCCCTCTTCCTACTGCAGTCGGTAATCGTAAGTATCTGTTAGTCACAACAGACTACTTTACCAAATGGATAGAGGTAGAGCCGCTGGCAAACATTAGAGACGCAGACATGATAAGATTCATATGGAGCAACATTGTCACTCATTTTCACTACACCAAAATGGGTAAATTGGCACACTTCCAGCGATCATCCTTGTCACGGTAATTGATCGTGGCAAAAAAACACGCATTTTTTTTTCACGATCAATGACCGTGACAAGGCCGTGACAAGCCCGTGATAACAGCACTTGTCACGGTCATTGACCGTGACAATTCTTATAATATTGTCACAGTCAAGGACCGTAAAACGTCCGTGACAAATTTTCCAGTAAAAAACCCTTTCCCCTCCTTTTTCCCCCATTGATTTCTTCCCTCCTTTTTTCTCCCTCTCTACGCTGCTCTCCCGCTCTCCATCTAATTTCAGGTTAGTTTCTCTTTCTCTCTCTTCCATTTGTATATATATGTGTGTGTGTGTGTGTGTGTATATATGTGGATGTGTGTGTGTGTGTGTGTGCGTGTATGTGGTGGGTGGGGGTGGGGCTGGGTGTGTGTGTGTTTGGTAGGGGAAGGAGGTGGGGCAGGGTGTGTGTACGTGTGTGTGTGGTGGGGGCGGTGAGGGGGTGGGGCTGTTTGTGTGTGTGTGATGGGGGAAGGGGGTGGGACAGGCTGGGGGGAGGGGCAGGGATGGGGGGGTGGGTGGTGGGGTAGGGGTGGGGGACTGCATGTGTGTGTATGTGCATGTGTGTGTATATGTGTGTGTAGTGTGCGTGTATGTGCGTGTTTGTGCGTAGTGTCCCTTGTAAACGAATTGATTGATTATTAATTTTTTAGTAAATTAATATATGATTGCCCTTCATTGTAAATTAGTAAATTAATATATGATTAATTATGAAAGTATGATTGCCCCTCATTGTAAATTAGTAAATTAATAATTATATACTTTAATTGTTAGTTTAATTGATGAAAATAATTAATTGAGTAGATGAATTAGAAGGAGTACGGGATACACGTTTGTTGTTGACGTTGCGGTTGGATTATAGTGGATCGATGTTGGGTTGGTTAATTTTAAAAGTGTCATGACCACTGAATTATTGTCCATATGGGGGTGGGATTTTTCAACTTTTTAAAAAAATTACTTTGTATATCGAACAATATATATATAGTATGATAAAATGAAAACACTTGAAATTACATATAGTGCGCATAGATACTACCCTTCTAGTTCTTATGCGTATGCATTTAATAGCCCTTAGGCCCGTTCGAGAGTCATTACCACTGTAATGATATCTCTTGAATTGTCCCGTTCGGACAGTTTGGGACTGCATAATTTTTGTATAATATTCTTAGTGCCTTAATGTTGTTACTTTTGGAGGAAGTTCTGCAGTCATATCCTAGTGTTCTCTTGGTACATACTAGATTTACAAGTGTGACTATTATTTCAATTGAGCAATTGAAATAATACTCACACTTGCCAATCTGCGTCGAGTACTTGAAGAACTATGGGGATATGCTGTCGAATTTTCTCAAATCGTAACAATATGCATGAGCTATTAACTATATTACTGAAAAATGTGGTCTTGAATGGGATAGGACCGCTCACCCTTTAGAGGAGATGGAGGAAATAGAAATTTCTATTAGATATTGAATTTGAATTTGAAATTTAAAAATCGAATATAAATAAGACATAATTTAATGAAACATACTATAAATCTAAGTTTCGTTTACCTTTAATAGGTGATTAGTTGTGGTTGTTGTGATGGAATATCTGAAATACAAAGAGTCGATGGGTGAGACAAATAGAATGGGGGATGTGTTTCGCAGAGGTGCTAACGAATTTGTGAAATACGTAAAGAGATGTCATAATGATGAAGAGTTTCCCTGTCCGTGAGATAGGTGTAAGAATGGTAAGGTGTTTGAATGGAAAACATTTGAACTATATTTGTTAAGATCGGGTATGCAAGATAGTTATCGATTTTGGAGTTTTCACGGTGAATTGAAAGTTCCTTTTGTCCCTGACCAAGTTTCACAATAACCTTCACAAAAACCTTCAACAAGTAGGATAGATGTAGAAGGGGATGAAGTAGATCATAATATATCAGAGAATTTAGTTGATGATGCGTACGGAGTTTATGAAGAAGAGGAGAATGAGGTTACTGATGATGTAGAAGGTTCAAGTGCTCATGAAGATATCACGTTAAAACTTGACGATGACTACCAAAGTTTAAAATTTAAGGCGACCCAACCGTTATACTCTGGCGGTGAGAAAGATCAAACAACTTTACATGACATGGTTGGTTTGCACAGTTTGAAGATGTAGTACGGTTTGTCTGATAATAGCGTGACAGGAATTCTGAAATGGGTGAAGGGCTTATTACCCAAGGAGAATACAATTCCAAATAGCTATCCTGTTATGAAGAATAGTTTGAAAAGTTTAGGAATGAAGTATAAATCGATTCATGCTTGTGTGTATGACGACATACTATATCGAAAGCAGTATAAAAATCTCGATCTGTGTTCGGTATGCGATGAACCTAGATATGTCCAATATACTAGTAAGGAAGGCACAAGCTCAAAAGTGCCTCAAAAAGTGTTGAAATAGTTTCCCGTTGGGCCTAGATTAAAGCGATTTTTCACAGTACCATGGATAGCGGAGGCAATAACTTGGCATACTAGGGCAGAAGTTGGGGGTAATATCATGTGTCATCCTATTAATTCTACATCCTGGAGGAGGATGAATTATGAGTATCCCGATTTTTCTTGAGAACAACGCAACATTCGCTTGGCTATATCAACAAATGGTTTTAATCCATTTAGAAATCTAAGCACCAATCAGAGTGTACGGCCAATGATCCTAGCCCCACTCAACCTCCCTCCTTCACAGTGTATGAGACCTGAATTTTTTATGATGGCTTTGTTGATACATGGTCCAAAGGCACGAAGTGATGACATCGACGTCTACCTGGATCCTTTGGTTGAAGAATTAAATGAGTTGTGGGAAGAGGGTGTGCAATCATTTGATTCTTTTAGAAAAGAAGAGTTTACACTGAAATCTATGTTAATGTGGGCAATTCATGATTTTCCAGTTTATGGGACATTATCTGGTTGTGTAGTACATGGTTATTTCGGGTGTCCTATTTGTGGAGAGGAGTGAATCTCTTCATCTATCCTTTAACTAAAAAAATGTATACCATTGCCACAGGAGGTTTTTACCCCCGGCTCATAGTTTCAGATTTGAGAAAGGTTCCAATTTTTTATTGGGCGGGGTTGAACATAGGCTACCACCGAGATAACTTTCGGATTCAGAAATTGAAAGTAAATCTTCTGGATGTGGCCCTAATATGCCAGGTAAGAACCCCAAATTTAAGAATGTCAAGCATAAAAAGACCCTAACTGGGAATGAAATCGAGACAAGAAAGGCATGGTCTAGGAGGTCAATTTTATTTGACTTGCCTTATTAGAAGAATAACCTGGTGCGCCATGTATTGGATATGATACATGTAGAGAAGAACTTCGTTGAACATATTGTGGGCACTTTCCTTGGGGGAAGTCATTCGAAGGATGGAGAAAATGCACGAAAAGACCTTAAATCGTTGAAACTTAAGCCACAACTATGGTTGAAAGAAGCTAGTAGGGGAAGGACTATAATTCCCCCTGGTGCGTTTACTTTGATGAGTGCGGAAAGGAAGGTGATTTTAGACACAACATATAATTTAAAGGGCCCATCTAATTTTGCGTCCAACTTACAAATGATTGTGAATTATACTACTCATAATTACATAAGTGTAAGTCCCACGATTGGCATGTGATCATGCAATTGGTTCCTTTATTGTTTAAGCACTACTTCTCCAAGCACAAGGATTTGCGGAGGGCTATTACGCAAATTAGTATTACCTTCTCACTCTTGTGTGAGAAGGCAGTCAATCGAGAACACATAGTGGCCGCAAAGAGGTTGTATTTTACTGTGACTGGGTAAGAGTTGAGGATAAAAATGCTTGTAAAGTTGATCCTGTCACCAATTTGATCATGGTTGACTTGTCCAAATTGAAGAGCAACGACCACATGAGCGATGATCCGTTTGTTTGTGAATTTCAAAAGGTTAACCAAGTGTTTTACTCGGAGTATATCAACAACAAGCCATGGTCAAATGTTCAGCACGCGCCAAAGCGTTTAAATAATACTGTAGATGACTTGGTTGCTCCTACTGAATATCAATCCATTGTTGAGAATGTAATGTCCTAATTATGAAAATAAAAACCCTTCCACCATAGATTATATGTTCTTCGGGTCCTTCCACTCCTTGTCAATTGATTTTGGATTTGATGCTCTAATATTAAGAATTGAATCAGGCAATTCATGACCCACCAAACAATATTGAAGTCTTACACTACGGTATATATGATATGCTCACGTCACACCACAAACGAGGTGGCGTGTTGAAGATATAAAGTCCCCCATGAAAAAATTAAAAAACTTGCACTATGATATATATATATATATATATTGTAATACCCCGTATTTTTATGTTATATTAATTTGGGGATTTATTAAATTTAATGTGAATTAATTATTTAATAAAAATCCGGAAATTAATTATGTTATAATTATTAACGTGATGAGAGTTAGTAATTATGGAAAAATTAGTTGAATATTACTAATGAGCAAAGTAATATATAATAGTGGTCATATTAAATGTCACGAGTGAATAAAATGACAATTTTAGAAATTTGAGTCGGGACGCGCCCGTGTCGCGTCGGGACTAAATATTGATAAATAAAAGTAAATATTTTATAAGTTATCTGTATGGTCGTTTTGAGTGCGCCAACGTGTCCGGAAGGGTCGAGATAGTCAAAAAAAGTATACCCGGGGGTTTGATTTGGGTCTCGGGGTGTTTTTAGGCCTAATTAGTACCCCGGGAGGGCATTTTAGTCATTTTGTATTTTTGGGCAATTAAACCCACGAAAATTAAAGGAGTTATATCAGATGTTTAGGTTATCTCCTAGGGTTAGATAACTCAAAACACTAGAACGGCCATTGGAGAGGAGAGGAGAGATCTCTCAAGGCATTCCAAGGCTCAAAACTCAACCGTTTGCACCGCCGCCACCGCCAACGCATAGATCGCGAGACGGGGAACGCAACCACACCAAATTCAACACCAAACCAGATTTCTGAAAATCCCAGGAAAGTGTTTATCTTGCTTATTTTGTTGATGCATTTTTCATATTGGTTTAGGAATGATTAGGATGAATTGTATGGAAGAAAAACCCAATTTGAGATAGGAAATTGCATGTAGTGATGACTTAAATGATATTCTGGAAACCTTTTCTGATGTAGAGGATTAAACCACGAAATTTTGATGTTGTATAAGAAGGAAACCTTAAAGCCAATCAGAGTAATGGAGGCAAATTCGCGCATCAGGCCCCCGAACCGGTTCGCCCCCCAAACCGGTTTCGCCCCTGGGTTCGCGAATGTTTGCTGTCCTGGGGTGCTTTTTCTCCCATTCAACACTTAGAATTTTTTCTTGTTTTCTTTCCTTTCTTCCTTGGATTTTTCTTCAACTTCAACGGGTCATAACTCATCAACCGTAGCTCGGATTTGGGTGTCGTTTCTTCCAGTGTTCTCGTTGTTCCGAGCTCTTCAACTTTCCAGTTGACTCCTCCTTAGAGATCTGGCTGTAGAATTACCAAAATTCCCTTGAACTTGCCTTCTTAGCTTTTCTTTCATTGTCTCGCTTTCTCTTTTGCGCTGCTTGCATAATTAACCTGTAAAAACAATAAGAGAAGCACGAAACACGAAATACTTGCCAACGAAGATTAGTAGCATAAATGTGCGTCAAATCCATATAGGTTACATCACTCGGGTTCACAAATGCACTAAAATTAGGGGAATAAATATACAATATTTATGTCCAATCACGTAGTAAGTTGGAAAAACCCTTCGAATTAAAGTTAGAAATGAACCATTATACTTGATATATAATATTGGGAAAATAAGGATAAATTTTGTGAATGTGGGTTACGGGATAAACCTAAATTGATATAATAAAAGTGGTATATTTATATGATTGTGTATACATATATTATATACTTGTGAAAATCATGCCCGCTCTACTTGGTATCCCTGAGGTTTCCGCACTCGGACGATCTTATCTCGTGTGCCTTATGGGGGATATTGACGCGTACCCTAGAAGATAGAAATCCTAGGTACAGGCTATCGAATCGGTAGTCACGGTCCTAAGAGACGTGAGGGTATTACTGACCTCTTGGACTTGGAAACTATGCTTCGCCTCAATATTGTTTGTGTATGTATTTATACAGTTCGAGAGTGATTCCGAACTTGTATTCCCTTTAGTACGATTGATACGTGGATTGGATAGCAGAGTATGCCCGCACCATAATTTTTATGTGGGGTGCTGTTAGAATATATATATTATACGAGTATTTAATATATATATATGAACTTCTGAAATTTGGGAAACTGCCTACTGTGTTATGGTAAGTAAGACATGTGAAATGACTCAAATTGGAAATACTTGTTTTGAAAAGTATAATATGATATTGAAAAACTTTATGAATCAATAAAGTTAAAATGAGCGTTTTGTATTAAATGAAACTATCCTTTTAAACCATGATGTTGTTAAATCATAAATCTTGAGAGTCACCTAAGAGGAGTTAAATCCTTGGGGAAAGATAGTGTGATATATGATGAGATAAACCATTGGGAAGGTTAGTGCGATAGGAGTGCACATTAGAAGAGCGGTGAGAATTTCTCAAGAGAGTGTCGCACTAATATGTTGTTGCATTGGCCTATATCAATTTAAATACTTGCTAAACGAATTTTTAAATCATATACACTATCGGGCTCTGACCCGTTTCTATTCCTCTTTCTCTCTTGTATATATATGTATATATTAAAGGTGCCCAGCCTTAGGGGCGTCTTGCTTAGGATCCCTTGGAAGTAACGTGCTGCAGCTTAGGTGGGAGTTGCAAGACACTTGATTAGACGATTTCATTTACTTGATTCCACTTCTATCATTCTCTGTTATTGGGGCATGTGTCGCCCTTTCCACTATTTAGCTGTTTTATTGGGACAATTGTATTTCAGTTATTTCTAGTACTGTTACTTTGGGATTTATTCAGCATGCATGTTTTACTTTAAGTTTTAAATACTGGGATTTAGTTGTTGAATGTTTAAATTAATTGGATTATATGTTCCAGGATTATTGTGGTGTGATTCTTTAAATATTAACTTGTTGTAGATAATTAAATCTTTATTTTCAAAATAAAATTTGGAAATAAATGTTTAAAATTGGTTTTGACACTTAGCTTAATTAAATAGGGTGTTAAATTTGGAAAAGTTATTTTTACGACAGTGATGCTAAGAATGAACCAACTGTTCACCTTGATTTTAATTTTATAAAGGAGTGATCGCCCGGTATATAATTAGGCGGGGTGTCACACACACACACACACACACACACACACACACACATATATATATATATATATATACATTGTCAATTGATTTTGAGTTTGATGATCTACATTTTAAAATATAAAACAAAATAAAGTAAGAAAATGAAAATATAATTTGGTTTGGGATTATATAATTGGAAGGTTTATAATTAATTAGGGGTAGCAATTTTAGACACGACACGACAACCCGACACGGCACGACCCGAAATTGTCCCAAAATTAACAAGACTTGTCGTGTTCGTGTTCATGTTTCATAACACGAAGTCATGTTGTGTCGTGTTCATGTCTAAATTTAAACACGAAATTGGCATGAAATTGACCCAAATAACACGACATTAATGACACGAAAACACGACATTAATGACCAAAATAACATGACATTAATGACCCAATTTGTGCACATCTAAACAGGAAGCCCACTTGTCTTAAATTAAAACCCTAAATCACATCCCCTCTTTTCATTTTAACTCCCATACTCAGTCGTTTTATTTCAAACCAATAGATAAGAAAACCCTTGAATCTCCATCTTCTTCACCCTTCCACCATCTCATCTCCATCTCCCTTCCCCTCCCCCCCCCCCAAGAAAAACTAAACTCATCTACATGTTCCATCTCTATCCATCTTACATCCCTCAAACATTAACTCCATCTCTCTCCATCTTACATCCCTCAAACATTAACTCCATCTCTATCTCCAACAGTTCCGATCGATGAAAAAAGGCACCGAAACACTGTAACAGGTTCGGTAGAAGAAACAAAAGTTTCGGTCGAAGAAAAAACCTGATGTCAACATCCGGATCTCAATATCCCAACTCGATTTGTAAAAAACCCAATCTCAACACCCCAACACTCGTATATGAACTATTTTTTTGAACATAGATTGTAAATTTGTTGAACGTTGTATTCAACCCGATCTGTAATCGTACCGATTCATAATTTCTGAATTTATTTTTTGAACGTTATTTAAAATTTTTAAATGGATATTGTTGATCATATGTTGTTGTTTTGTAATGGCTTAATTGTAGTGTTTTTAGAAAGCTATTCGGTAGAAGATCAATTTGAGTTTAGTTAGTTTGATTTTTCTTAGATTGTTTGATTAAGATTTGACAATAGTTGGATGAGAAAGTGGTAATAATATTTGTCAAAAAACTGAGTTTTTTAATTGTGTTTTCGTGTCTAATTGGTTTGGAAAAAAATAATAGTGTTACACGTGTCGTGTCGTGTTTTTTTTAGCCGTGTTCGTGGCAGCTACAAAAAATACGACTTCGTGTCGTGTCGTGTCAGACAAAAATACGACCCAATAGCATGATTTGCCACCCCTATAATTAATTATACGGGAAATGAGACCGACTTTTACCAATAGGCAAGCCATATGGCTTGGATTGCCCAACCACCCTTATGCTACAATTGGTTGTCAACTCAACATGGGAGAGAGGAATAGAAGGTATTTTGAGGGTAAGGAAGTTGATCCACCTAGAATTATACATCTATTTTTGAGCTTGCTAATGGCCTAGTAAAAGGAAAATCATAACACTTTTATTCCTATTTTTTGGGAGTTTCTGGTGGAGATGCACTGTGCTATGTAAACTAGCACGGTGTCATGGGCTCTTCGTTTTTGTATTCATCATGTATATGGGTTCCATCCCCTTGGCGGTCTCTTTCTATAAAATCTTTGCTTATAAAAAAAAATATTTTTCTCCTTACAAGGGAAAGGCAATAACAAGTTTTTATACTTTTGATATCCAAATCTGCTTCGCACATAAGGGTTAAATATATGGCATAAATGGAACTGTCAACTACGTGATTACAGATTATCAAACATATTTTTTTTAAATTCTTACAATAAGTACTTTTTTTTAACTAAATTATAATATTTATTTATGGGTAGCGCTATTAGCACTCCCATATCTTCTTTCCGCGCTCCACTTTGGATGATGAAAATGATAAATGGTAATCCAACCCTTTTCACACACGGGTTAAGCAAGTTGACTACGCACCACGAGGGATAGTGTGAACATGTTTGTATAAACTAATGACTAAAGTTCTAGTGAGTAGTGATAATAGTTTTTGTATATGAATAAAAAATACAATTGCAGTAAAGAGTAGCAATCCACACTTCCTCCAGTAATTATTGGCGACCTTCTTATTTTTCAAATTTACATTTTATAAAAAAACTATTTAAAAAATATAAAAAGATTATTTGGCTATTTTAAAATTAAAAAAAAAGTTTCCCAAAAAAAATCTGTTTTAAAAAATTTAAAAATGTTTTAAAAATAAAAATAAAATGTGTTTACTGTTTTATAAAATATTTTTTTTATAAAATGAGACACAATACGATTTTTTTTTACTAATATGGTCAAGTAAATGCGACGCACATGTTTTTTTTTTACCAAACACAAGCTCGATCCAATGTGGTGTTTATGTTTTATTTCGATCATGTTTGTGTTTGATAAAAAAACAATAAGATTTCATGTTTGCGTTTGGTAAAAAAATATTATTTGTGTTTGGAAAAAAAAATAACATTTTGTAGATTTTTTTAAATTACAAAATGACTTAAATAGTACAACGCGCTTATCGTTATTTTTTAATTTAAGAGACCAATAGCTAGAGAGATATTTATTAATTAAAAATATTATTTAAATTATAAAAATAATTTAATTTTAATTATAATTATAATGAAAATAGATTATTACAGTTAAAACATGGATAAAATAGAAGAAAATGACATAAAAAAATTACATTAGTTTGTTCTTTTTGTAAATCTGTCCCTTTAAGTTTGATTTAGTCTCCATTAAGTTCCCCTGTGAGTGACACATGCCAAATTCATTAAAAGAGTTAACTTTCCGTTAAAATTGGGACAAAACCTAAACAATATGGTACTTTGAAGGCTTAATTGTGAAAATTGAAACATCAATGACTCAATTGAGACTACCACGAACATTGGGGGAGAAATATGTTATTAACCCCTTTTATTTTTATTTAGGCTAAAAAAACGTCTTTATTATATTGATACGAAAGTTGTAGCGACGGAGAAAGGAGATGTTAAAAATAAAATCTGTGACGCGAACATAAAGAATACCGAAAATATATTGTTTTGGCATGTTTTAGCGACGGATAAATGTAACATTAAACATAAATGCTATTAGACAAATTTATTGACATATTTAGTGATGTTAAAAGAAAAATGTCACTGGAAAAACTTTTAATATTTTAAATATGTAAAAAGTTAGCAACAGAAATTATTAAATATCAAATATTCATCAGATATAGTACATGAGGTGGAATGAAATTCCTATGATGAGAATCATTCTTATTCCAATTGCGTCTATTGTCATGCAGAACAATAGTTTATTTAGCATACAACGTTTAATAGGACAAGCAGATGCTTAAAATATTCAGTAGAACAATAACATCTTTTGTGATAAGAGTTGATGTCACTCCCTTTGATTATGTGATAATGAAAACACAATATCAACTACCGTGGGAGACAGATGAACCCTTATATAAAAAGATATGTTATAAATGTGCGGTAGAATCAGTTGACTTGCTTATTCAAACATAAATAATATCTGCTTCAAGGATTTACTTATTTACTATATACGGAGTAATTTAGTACTGTCAACAAATGGTGTGATGCACCTCATTGGTTTTTAAGCTTAGCAAAAATGAAACAATCTACCTTATTTTATCTTTCTTATGTAGTGTATTTTTTATCCACGTTAGTCCATTAAATTGTTCAATCTTAAACCTCAAAATCTCTTTAAAAAATGTCAAATATTGACCCACCATTTTAAAACACGAAAAAATGAGTTGATTTACGTCCCCTCAAATGTTTAACCACCAAAATAAAAGTAAAAAAACTTTTTTTTGATTTTGTAAATAACCTCTCGCACGAGCAGTCCCGCACCTGAGTCTCTCTCTCTCTCTCTCTCTCTCTCCCTCAGAGTATATATATATATACACACACACACACACATACAGTCAGGCTCTCTTACATACCTCCTACCAACATACCTATGAACATACCCGTTTTTGAAATCGTAAAAAAAAAAAAAAATTGAGATGATACTTTTTATATGGATTCATGATATTTCAGTGTGCCCATGTATAAAAAACCAAATTAAAATAATATTTTTTCTTATTTTTAAAAAATAGGTAAAAAAAAACTGACAGCAAAACTGTTTGTTTTTTTTACCATTTCAAAATAAAAATAAAAACTGTTTTAAAAATAAAAATAAAACGTGTTTACTGTTTTATTACACATTTTTTTATAATATTTTTTTTGTCTAACAGTATACACGTTTTATTTTTACTTTTAAACATTTTTAAATTTTTTAAAACATTTTTTTATTTTAATTTTTATTTTTGGGAAACTTATTTTGGTTATTTTAAAATAGTTAAAATATTTTTTTTTTATATTTGTAAAACAGATTTTTATAAAATGCAAATTTGAAAAATAAGAAAGTCGCCAATAATTATTTGGGGAAGTGTGCATTGCTACTCTTTACTGCAATTGTGCTTTTTATTCATATAAATAAAACAGTTATCACTACTCACTAGAACTATAGTCATTAATTTATACTAACATGTTCTCACTATTCTTGATGGTGCTTAGTCAACATGCTTAACCCGTGAGTGAAAAGGGTTAGATTGTCATTTATCATTTTCCTCATCCAAAGTGGAGCTCCACAAGAAGTTACGGGAGCACTAATAGCGCTACCCGTATTTATTTCTTAAAATAAACTCTTATCACAAAAAGTACATTATGTCCCAATCCTTTGTTCAAGAAATTAATTTATTATATTTTCTCGATGAACAAAGTTGCCTCCGATTTTTATTGACGCTGAAAATATAGTTGTTCGCATTTATTTTCTTATTTAGAGACGGAAAAGTGTTACATAAAGTGCAAAAACTGGTAAAAGTATTTTTTGACGTGTTTTCGCGACAAAAAATTGTGACCGTAGGAAACACACATTACAAAAAAATTGACCTGTTTTTGCGATGGATAAAGGTGACGGTACATTAAAATTAAGTTAAAAACTTTTGCGGTGTTAAAAATATACGGTGAGTAAAAAACATTTCTTTGGACGGACGTTGCTTTCACACGGGACTAACACTCGTCAAAGAACCATTCAAAAAATGAACCCTATCCCCAAGCAATATAGAAATCTCTTCAGACATAAACATCACCTTGAGAAAACTATGGATAGTGATTTAAAATGCCATGTTGTTAGGTATCTGCATACATTTTAAAAATAATTGACTGTCATTCTAAAACTGCTATACATTTTAAAAATAATTGACTACGTGTGAATTTCTGTATTGTAATTGCAAGGGGTTACCAATTCAGTTAAGAATTTAGTACTCTCAACAAATGGTGTGATGCACCAACCCCGTTTTGAGGCTTTCCAAATCTAAATTATATATTTACTTTATCTTTGTACCATGGTGTACTTTTCATCCATACTTTAAATACTATTTCTTTGTGTCATGTAAATTATCTAATTTTATCACCACTTGATGGAAGTAGACGACTATATATGTATAACCTTAGAGCAACCCTTATGGGTATGCTAAAACTCTAAATGTGCAATTTTAAAGGTTGTTGTGGGTATGGTATAATTCTATATATACCATTTGCTAGGGCATAATTTAACAAATATAGAAATAGAATAAAAGTCGACAAACTATTTTTTTGTGGGCCCAAGCCTTAAGCGGAACATCATGTTCCGCGGAAGCCACGAATTAAAAAAAAAATAGTCCTTAAACGGAAAAAGATGTTCCGCCCAAGATTCTTACCAATTTTTATTAATTAAATTTCTAACCCCAAAGATTTATTTCTTCCCAACGGATTTATATGGCAACAACTATTTTTTTTATTTTTATAAATACATGTTGAAAATTTAATCGGGGTATTTATTTAATTAATAAAAGGTATTTATTTAATTAATGGTGGGTAGTTAGGTAGGTAACATATTTAATAGGGGGTATTTATTTAATTAGGAGAAGTTATGTTTTAGGGGTATGTGTAAATCCCAAACCTCTTAAAAGGAAAATGATCTTACGCTTTAGGAATAGTGGCCCAAGCCTTAGGCGGAACAACATTTTCCGCTTAAGAAATAGTTCTCCAAAACGACGTAGTTTAGTGCTACTTGGAGGTCAAATTTACACTACCCATAACATTTTCTTCCATTTTATTCGGGTATATTTAGACTAAAATTGTCTAAATTTAGACTACACATAAGGGTTGCTCTTACACAAATCCAATGTGTCAGATCTACAACTACAATTAACTTGCTTTTTTTTTCCAAACAATAACATCATGGTTTAAGTTAATATACCTCAAACGCGAGGGCTTCATTTGAAATTGACTCCTAAATTTAAGGCTTATCATTTATTTTAGCATATATTTGAATTCCACTTCTATAAACTATAACACTTAGTCCACAAGAAAACACATTTTGGAAAATCATATATGTTGTTAATTTTTGGGTGGGACTTTTTTTTTTCAAACGGTTAATGATTTTTTTTTTAAAACTATTTTATTAATAGATGGAGAAAAGCCTCTCAAATGGCACTAACAAACGCTAAAGAAGAAATCTTGCAAAAAAGAAACAACTACCTAAACCAAATTTTAAAAAAAATATTTAGGTCCTTCGATTTCTAGAATGCGTTCGCTTTCGGACGACGTTCCAATTGCCTTTTTCCATAGTAGCATTTACATCTTTCGAATCCTCCGCAGACGCTGAATCAAGTTTGGGGAGATCCACGAATAAATCAATGTCGCGGTCGTCGTGAATTTGTACACTAATAGGATTAGCTTGGGATAACTCATCACTTGTATTAATATACTCTAAAAAGTCATAACTTGAGAACTTTTAGGATCTGCATCAAAATATGGAATCTCAAATAGATCATTACGCAATACAAGCTTATCTCCTATTAATACGATGGAATCGCCTTGAATTAAGTGATGAATATAACTTTGTTTTTTATTTTTCAACTTTCTACTTATATTATCCAATGTTTTTTCTGAAATATTTGAAGTATCGGAATTAAAAGTGACATTATCCTTTCCAAAACTTGTTGAGTCAAATCCATCCGAGATATATTGCACCATTTGAGCATTATTCATTTGACTTGTCGATTCTACAGGGCTTTCCATATAATTAACGGGTTGAGAGTTATTTGCTCCAAGATTTTTGGACTATTTCTGGAGCTCCTGATTTCCCTCACCCCTTTTGGTAAGCCTCTCACCGGAGTTTCCACCTGCGCCGAACTATTTCTGATCAGATCTACTATTACCAGCATGTATCCCATTTTTTCCCAGAAATCGAATACGACTTTAAGGCAAGTCAGTGTCTTGACGTAGCAGACCTGTTGAGGTTATGTTAGATTGGACAATACCTGTATCAGCTTGAGGAGACATGTCTTGAACCATCTCTACAGCTTGACAGGAGTGGAGTAAGTCTGCTTTATCAACAGACGCAGTGCCTTCTTTAAAAAAAATTCTTTAAAAACAAAGTCTTTGCTGGCAACGACAATAAAGCTTTACTCGGTAAGTGATTGTGGCTCTTTAACTGGGAAGGCGATAGATTGTGAAGGAAAGTGGTGGCTTCTTGCAATGGGGTTAGTTCATATGGGCGAGGTCCTACGGTGGGGCGCTCTGGTCATGGGTTGGGGTGGTATAGGAATATTGCGCTTGGGTGGGGGAATTTCTCTAGGCTCACCTCCTACCGGCTCGAGACTAGGAGTCACATCAGGTTTTGGAGGGATACTTGGAGCGAGGGGGATCTCTTACCAAGAATGTTTCGGATTGGGGAAGATAGAGCAGGGTCAATTGAGGATCACACACGGATGATAAGGGATCGTTCGGTGTGGGTTCCGAAGTTTAGGAGGAAATTTTAGGATTGGGAACTAGAGGAGTTGGAGGAGTTCTTTGGGTTGTTGAATTTGGCTCCTGTTTTGTCCTTGGTGGCAGATGGATTGAGGTGAATGAGCTCTCATGATGATCTTTTCTCTGTGAAGAAATACTATTATGTGTTGAGGGGACGCGGGGATGCTTTTTTCCCATGAAAGCCCATCTCAAAGAGTCATGCACCCTCAAAGGTTTGCTTATTTGTGTGGACTGCTACCAGACAGGCAATCTTGACTATGGATGGGCTTCAGAGAAGACGGGGGAGGTGGTCCAGTAGATGTTGGTTATGTAAAACTGAGGAGGAGACGTCCAATTACCTTCTTCAACACTGTCAGCTGATTCGGGGTCTTTGGGACTTATTCTTCTTTTTATGTCAGATTCTTTGGGTTATACCCTGTACGGTGTATGAGGTGATGACGGCTTGGAGGAGACCTTTGGGTTGGATTGGCCCTCGAGTGGTCTGGAGGATGGTCCCTCATTGTGCTTTTTGGAGCGTTTGGCAGGAGAGGAATAGGAGATGCTTTGAGGTGGTCGAGCTTGCTCCCTCTCAAATTCGGTATAATTTTCTGAGATTTCTTCTTACTTGGTATAGGAGGAGGTCGGATTCGTGGTTGTCTCTCTTTCTTGAGTTTTTGGAGGAGCTCTAGTGGCTAGGCTAGTCGGTTCTGTGCTACGAATTTTGCTTTTTGTTTTGTATACTTCTTGTATGGTTCCGCCCCCTTAGGCGGGTTTGTTTTATTGAATCATTTGCTTATCAAAAAAAAATTTTACATTATGAACTATATAGATTAGACTAAAATGGACATTTGTTAGGAAACTTGCAATGGTGTTAATCTATATTAACCATCTTAAAAAAATAATGTTACATTGGCCATGTCTAATTAATTTCCCATCGGCTTTGTCATTTCACGCGTGCTTTGCCTACACATATTATATAGGTTTTAAGTTTTCAAGGGTTAATATCTTATTTTCTTTCACGTACTATATGGATTTGCAATAAATAAATGGATTAGCTACGATAATCCTATCATTAAATATGGAAGTCCAAGGCACTCCCGAAAGTGTCATTTTCTCTATAGATCACGGCGAAGCAGGCCATTTTGAGGATAGAGGCCATGGAAGAGAGAAGGTGGTTAGGCGAGTCGATGTTGATTATGTAAGGAGGCTGTGGCGGAGGAGAGAACAAATCATCTACTCCTGCATTATAGAGTGATGAGAGATTTATATGAGATTTTGCTATTGATAAACACCCAAAACTGTTAATTTTATACCCCAAATAAACTCATTTTAATTGCTAGTTCTCGGTAAAATTTGCCTCATTTTCTTATTAGTCTATTTTGCAGGCCAATATTCAGTTGCAGTATCAAATTGTGTTAAATCAAAGCAATTACGATAAAGTGTCAATCAAAAGCATTCAATGAAGAAAATCAAAGTGATCGTGAAGTTAAAAATCTTCTTTGAGGTTTCCAATATAAATACCGAGCCTAAACCGGGACCAAGCCATGACCTACGCCCCGTGTATGTTTAGTTTATACTTTGATATTTTTTAGGTTTATATTTGAGTCGTGCTTAATTTTTTATGACTCTTATATTTTATTTGTGTGAGTATAGTTGTAAATATTAGGGTTCGTGTATTTTTTATATCTCATTTTTTATGTCAGGTGTTTTACATTTTTATGTAAATATAATATGTGTGTGCATTTTATTAGGGTTTTTTATTTTACTTTTCCTTATTTTATTTTATATGTTTTTAGTTTTATGAGTTTAGTTTTTATTATTTTTACTTGAGTCTTTTATTATTTTATAGGTTTAAATTCAATTTTTTAATTTTAATAAATTTTATTTTATAATTTTTATATTTTTTGGTTGATTTGTAAATATTTATTTTAATTTTAGTCTAATTAATTTGGTACAAAATAAATTCACATACACACCATACAATACGCCACACATACACCCTAAAACTACTCTCACTCCCATTCTACTGCAATACACAACATATACACCCAAATAACCCCCACACCTCATTTCAAATACAAAAATCCAATTACGATTCTCTCTCTTCTCTCATATGTTTCACCAAATAACCCACCATCCTCCTTCTCACTCATACCTCCGTAACCATAACCAAGAACTAAAAAAACACATATTTCACCCTTATCAAACAACCATTTACCATCCTTCAACCATCATGTAACCACCTACAAACCTACCCTAACCCCGCCGACGTGACCCACCTGAACAACCCAGCTACTCCAGCTAACATCCAAGAAAAACACTGGACCCGATCTTGTCCCCAACGAAATTGCTGGCAACCACACTGCCCACCACCCTAGCCAGTACTTCCACCCGGTTTTACACCAATCAAACCCATGAACCAAACTTGCCTAATCCATCCTCCACCCTTTTGCCCCCACCGTAAACTGAAAATTGCCACCTCTGGCATACCCTTACCTGCCTGGCTGACCCAAATGATAAACCATTTTCTCTAATATATATATATATATATATATATATATATATATATATATATAGAGAGAGAGAGAGAGAGAGAGAGAGAGAGATTCTCTAATTTTATGGAAAGCATCTAAAATCTCTACGCAATAGGAGTTTCTAGGAACACAAATGGGTTTAATCTTAAATTCTAGTCTAATCTCACCATTTTTGTCGAGAAACCACTTTCCATTGTTAAAATTTTTCGCAAAGTCATATCCTACCATTTGCAAAGTCATAATATATATGCAAACTGTGTTAAAACAAAACAAATATGCACAAACTTCAGGAAAAATCCCCCATAGGGGCAAAACCTTTTATATTTCTAGAACTTTGAAATAATTTACAAGACCTGTGACTTACAAACCACTTGATAATCGCCCACAAGTTTAATTCACGGTGCCTTCAGCAAATCTTCAAAGTGGCGCTCTAGAAATCAGTTGTCAGTTGTTCACACGCATCTATACCATAAGTACACGCAGTCTCCAGCAAAGAATCAACACGCAGAAGATCCTCAATGACATGCAGTCACAAAACTTCGTAGAGTACCCCTCCACAATAGCACACAGCTTTCCGGTTGTAGAGATTTCCCCACGAAGGATGAACAAAAGCAAAGTATGCTATGGGTTCCTCAAAACAACTCACATAAAAAGATATTGGGATTGTGAATTGTAAAACAAAATTTGAACCCTCATAAAGATGTAGAATAAACCAAAAAACACTTAAAAATGTATTATGTTAAAACCAGTGTTTTCTCCCCACGAATACAATACGTCTTACACTCTATTTATAAAACATTAAAGGCGGTGACGTGTCAAACAAAAAGTGCTCTCGTTCGAACGAAATGTCATGTCGTTCGAACAACTTCTAGTCTCGTTAGAATGAGATAGGCTCTCGTTTGAACGACCAAGCACAAATCTTGAGATTCGATTAATAGAGTTTTAAAACTTTTGAAAACCTTGAAACCAAAACTCTTACGAATCTGAGAACATATATCCAAAAACTTTTATGATAAAAATGTTTTTGAAAAATAAAAACCCATTTAAGATTATTCAAAACTCATTTTTCATAAAAGGAAAAATATTTTATTTTGCATAAAAAATATCCCAACACTTTTTATGCAAAATGTAAATGGAACTTAAACACATTTACCAAATCCGTCCTTATTGGGCATGATTATTGAAGTTGACTGGAAATTCGATCGTCGATTGTAGATGTACGCTTTCCAATGCTTAGATAAACTTGTAGCGGTATACGACATACTAAGTGTTACGGACAATGTCCTTACAATATCGATGCTCCAAATGATGTTTCTTTGATTAGGTGGACCTCGAATTTGGTGGCTAAAGAGGCTTCCTTATCACATGCAATGGATACCCTATTGAATATTGCTTGGTTTGTGTGGAAGGATCGTAATGCTTTATTTTTTGAAGGCCACTCATCTTTTCCATCAATTATTTGGCGTTCCTTTATCTCTTATCGGAAGGAGTTCATGGCATCTAATGTATGAGTTAATAATAGACCTATTTTGGTGTGTGGGGCGGAAGATGTTCAATGCCACCCTCCTCAGGTGGGATGTTTTAAAATTATCTTTGATGGTGCTTTTATTAGTTCTCAAGCCATGGTTGTAGCAGTGGGGATATTACGCAACCATGAAGGAAATATTTTGAATGGTTTTGCAAATCAAATTATTGAATTATCGGAGGCTAATTCTGAAGGGAAGTTATTAGATTAACTTGTCTTTTTTGTCTATTCTTATAATATTCCTAATGTAATGACTGAAAGTGATTGTAAGTGTGTTATTGATTTGTGTACATCTGATTTAGAGCCTCTGTAGTAACTTGAGGCTAGTATTCTTGATATTATGTAGTTTGCCTGACTTTATAGTATTTTATTTTCTTGGATTCATAGAAAGATAATAAGGTTTCTCAATGGGTGGAAAAAGAGAAGGTTTCCAATTCTCTATCCTTGAATTGGCTCTCACTTATGAACCGGGCCCTTATATCCCTTTTGTATGCAGATTTATCTAAGTAATATAACTATTTTTCTTGTTCTCAGAAAAAAATGCACCATTCTTGTACTTTTTTGTTTTTTTGATGATCTAGTGAATCAAAATCTATAAAGATAGTGCACTAAATATGTTGTTGATGAATTATCTATATCTAAACTGACTTTATATGTTACTTAAACAAAATATGTCACTTAGGACCTTAATAACCCTTAAAGGAAAAGAGTTTTCAATAAACCATTAATAACCCACCTAAATATTACACCTTTATAAACACACTCCCTCCTCTTTATTCACTATCAGACCCTCTCTCTTCAATCTCAAATTTTAAACTTGACTTATCGATTCTTACTCTATACGTTGCACCCTTTCTTGTAGAATTTAGCCTTATCATGAAACATATATAAATCAAATGGGCTAAAGGCTATAGATTAAGTGTATGAATGTTTTCGAGTTATGTCAATTTACTAAGTAAAGGGATTATATTCTACATATGAAAGATTAAGAATACACTCAAGTTGATCATGGTTTAATTTTTCCAAGAATATTTATGGTGTTGGACTCCTGATTGGATATATCTACTTTCACAAGAATTTACAAATTGACAGTTTCAAGTTTTTCAGATAAAAGGCAACATGGGTTTAGTTTCCTACTTTAAATATAAAAGACATCTCAAGACATTCTAGCAAATAAAGCCCTTCCTTACAGAGGCACCCTAAAATATGTGTTTTAATATCAGTACTTGCCAAGAATCAACCTTTGATTAACGTAATACTTATAACTTACAAATATATCAATCTGAGACAACGAAAATGCTATATTAAGGACTAGTCTCCATAAATACCGTAATGAGGTATATTGTATACCTGATATCCCCCCGCCTACACCCGTAGGCATGTCCCATTTTTAGAACTACTTTGACTTTGTTCCCAAGTCTCTATTGGCACGTAGGATCTATGTCGAAACCTCAAGCCTCAAAATATGTCTCTCGGCATATTATTTCTTAGGTATGCATCCATATCAAGTCCAAACCCCTTTCTCCTTCTGGACATTCCAATCCTAAGGTGTAGTGTTTTACTTATTTTTCTAACAGTAAAACATTACATCTTTTTAACAACTACCATTATACACCTGTAAACTAGTTTGAAGGATAATACCTTTGGACCAATGATCACTCGACGATCATAATATGATATGTGAATATCAGTGCTCTTCGAGCCCCCTCATGTTCTAAACCTCCATTGGAGCTATCCTCAGTCCTATAAATATCTTCTCCCCTTATCCAATACAACTCATGCACTTGCACATACATCATATTGGAACACATGAACAAACCAACCTATGTAGGATTTGATCCCGAGAATTCTTGGGTACGTAGGTGCAATAATAAGTCTTTCTCGTGATCTTGAGCTATGACAATATGTCTCTTCATATATTTTCTCCATCGATATGCATACATTTATCTCTCTAACTCAAATGAGATATAGAACTATCTCAAAGTTGCGACCTCTCATGCACATCCATACAAACGTGTAAAAATAATACACAAATCACAACCGAATTACTTAGGATTTGATATCGTGGCTATACTAGTACATAAGCGCAACACTGAGTCATTCTCGTGGGCTCAAGCCAATGATTCCTCATTGTCAATTCATGACATGTTGTTGGTTCACCTTCCACATTAAGAACAAATTTTCTTTCGTTCTTAGTTTGATTCATACATCCCTCAACACTATAAATTAAAAAGTATGGTCTAAATTTATTTTTAGTTCTTCGTCTCTTACAACTTTGGGCTCAATATCATTCGTTAATTCCAAATGAGACATTAGTTGGTTGTGAAGTAACATTAGAAGGTACAGTGTTAGTGGTCTAATTAGTTTTTTTGAAACATTTACTAAAACTACTTGAGTTTGTTAGATATTAAAAGAATTCCACATCTACCGACTATATAATTTCTTCAGTTTCAAGGAACATAAATCTATAAATTGTATTATTGTTAGATTACCCCATTGTTTACTAGACAAGTATCATTTCTTGCTATTACTTTTGAACCCCTTTAATATGAGTAAATAAAAATTGAAATTCAATTCATCAATCATATAAGCATTGTAAAAAAAAAAAAGTAAACCAATCCATTAACTAATAACTACTCTAATAAAAACATAAAGATAATGCTAAAGTATTCATGTCTTGGTACTAAATGTTAATTTAGTATTTTAGAACTTCAAGTTCTCTTTTAGATCGAGTATGAATCTTTGGGTTCATATAAAAATTATTTTAGAACTTCGAGTACTTTCATTTATTTGTGAAAACTTATGGTTCTACAAACAATATAATTCAACTTTTCATTCAATTTGATTTACAAAATTTCAACATTTATGTTTATGGGACATTAAGGTACCTCCCCAAAAAACCAAATTTTTATTTTTATTTTGAAAATATGTATATGGGAGCTTCAAGTTCTAAATCTTGAGAACTACGAGTCTCCATATTGTTTTAAAAATAATTAAGAGAACTATATCCCAATTACAAACAATAATTTGTGAACTAATGGTCAGAATAGTGACTAATAATAAATTGAGTGCAAAAATATTTTTCTCTTAGATTAAAAAAAAATGAAGACCCAAAGACTCGTATTTATAGAGATATAAGGTGTGAGCTTATTGGTGCAAGTCAGGTGCACATGGATTGATAGTAAAATCATTTTAGCCTTTGATAAAACTGATCATGAGAACCACAAATAAACACAAACAAACCCATCTGAATTTAGACACGTATTAATGGAGATATTATGCATAAATCAAAAATGCATATTACGATTTTAAAAACGCTGATGTTTTGAAAAATAGGGGAATCTAGCTGTAACCAATGAATGATTGTTATCGTTGAAAAAAAAAAAGAAACGGCGCTATTTACGAAATAGAAAGCATGGTGTGGGCTATCAAAAACTGTGGGCTATCAAAAACTGTGGTCTGGTAATATAAAACGACGTCATTTTATAACATCAACAAGCCAGCTGTAATGCATTGCCCAAAACGGAGAAAAAAAATGTGGGCAAAGATGGCAGTTTTAAAAGTTACCGTTACACATTAATCTCACTGACGTCGTTTATATATAATCGGCAGGGAAACTTTATATGTCCCGCATTGGGACCGCATCACCCCTTCTTTTTTTTTTCCTTTTTTTTTGTTTGTTTGTTATTCTTTAGTTTTTAACAATTAATATAAAAATAGTTTTTATATTAGAAAAAATAGATTTTTTTTAAATAATTTTCTTATTCTTATATTTTTAATAATTAATATAAAAATATTTTTTTATATAATAAAAAAACAGTTTTTCTATTAGTACAATTTTTTTTTATAAAGTAAACAGTTTTTATTAAATTTTAAAAAATATTTTCATAAATAAAAAAAAATGTTTATTGACATGATATCGCGATTGATTAGTGTCGATGGTGCGGATCCGCATTCCCGGACCCACATCATTTGTTGAATGTGGTCCCCACCAGTGGCACTAATTAATCGCGATATTTTTTCGATAAAATATCGCGATTAATTAGTGCCGTTAGCGCGGACCCACATTTTCAGACCAAAATCATTTGTTGAATGTGGGTTCGCACCAGCGGCACTAATTAATCGCGATATTTTATGAAAAAATATCGCGATTAATCAGTGTCGCTAGCGCGGACCCACATTTTCGAACCCACATCATTTGTTGAATGTGGATCTGCGTCAGCGACACTAATTAATCGTGATATTTTTTCAATAAAATATATCGCGATTAATCAGTGCTGCTGGCGCAGAGCTGCATTCAACAAATGATTTGGGTCCGGGAATGTGGGTCCGCGCTAGCGACACTGATTAATCACCTAATGTCGTTGGCGCGGACCCACATTTACGAAACGAAATCATTTGTTGAATGTGGGTCCGCGCCAGCGGCACAAATTAATCGCGATAGTTTTTCAATAAAATATCGCGATTAATTAGTGCCGCTGGCGCGGACTCACATTCCCCGACCAAAATCATTTGTTGAATGTGGGTCCGCGCCAGCAGCACTAATTAATCACGATATTTTATTGAAAAAATATCGCGATTAATTTGTGCCACTGGCGCGGACCCACATTCCCGGATCCAAATCATTTATTGAATGTGGGTCCGCGCCAGCGGCACAAATTAATTGCAATATTTCTTTCAATAAAATATCGCGATTAATTAGTGCCGCTGGCGTGGACTCACATTTCCGGACCAAAATCATTTGTTGAATGTGGGTCCGCGCAAGCGACACAAATTAATCGCTATATTTTATTGAAAAAATTATCGCGATTAATATGTGCCGCTTGCGCGGACCCACATTTTCGGACCAAAATCATTTGTTGAATATGGGTCCGCGCCAGCGGCACTAATTAATCGCAATATTTTTTTCAATAAAATATCGCGATTAATTAGTGCCGTTGGCGCGGACCCACATTCAACAAACTATTTGGGTGTGGCTCCGGGAATGTGAGTTCATACCAACGACACTGATTAATCGCGATATTTTTTATTGAAAAAAAAAACTGTTTTATAGATTTTTTTATTAATAAACATAGTTTTCTTTATTTATTAAAAAAATATTTTTTTTAATTTTAATTAAAAGTTGTTTAATTTTAATATATTTTTTATATTAATAGAAGAACTGTTTTTTTTTAATATAAAGACTATTTTTTTAATATAAAAAAAATGTATTTATATGAACAAAAGAATAAAAAGATTTAAAAAAAAAAAAAAGAGGTCAAATGCGGTTTCAATGCGGGCTAGGAGGCGGTACATGTAGAATCACTCAATCGGTAGGGAAACTTTATATGTCCCGCATTGGGACCGCATCACCCCTTCTTTTTTTTTTCCTTTTTTTTTGTTTGTTTGTTATTCTTTAGTTTTTAACAATTAATATAAAAATAGTTTTTATATTAGAAAAAATAGATTTTTTTTAAATAATTTTCTTATTCTTATATTTTTAATAATTAATATAAAAATATTTTTTTATATAATAAAAAAACAGTTTTTCTATTAGTACAATTTTTTTTTATAAAGTAAACAGTTTTTATTAAATTTTAAAAAATATTTTCATAAATAAAAAAAAATGTTTATTGACATGATATCGCGATTGATTAGTGTCGATGGTGCGGATCCGCATTCCCGGACCCACATCATTTGTTGAATGTGGTCCCCACCAGTGGCACTAATTAATCGCGATATTTTTTCAATAAAATATCGCGATTAATTAGTGCCGTTAGCGCGGACCCACATTTTCAGACCAAAATCATTTGTTGAATGTGGGTTCGCACCAGCGGCACTAATTAATCGCGATATTTTATGAAAAAATATCGCGATTAATCAGTGTCGCTAGCGCGGACCCACATTTTCGAACCCACATCATTTGTTGAATGTGGATCTGCGTCAGCGACACTAATTAATCGTGATATTTTTTCAATAAAATATATCGCGATTAATCAGTGCTGCTGGCGCAGAGCTGCATTCAACAAATGATTTGGATCCGGGAATGTGGGTCCGCGCTAGCGACACTGATTAATCACCTAATGTCGTTGGCGCGGACCCACATTTACGAAACGAAATCATTTGTTGAATGTGGGTCCGCGCCAGCGGCACAAATTAATCGCGATAGTTTTTCAATAAAATATCGCGATTAATTAGTGCCGCTGGCGCGGACTCACAGTCCCCGACCAAAATCATTTGTTGAATGTGGGTCCGCGCCAGCAGCACTAATTAATCACGATATTTTATTGAAAAAAATATCGCGATTAATTTGTGCCACTGGCGCGGACCCACATTCCCGGATCCAAATCATTTATTGAATGTGGGTCCGCGCCAGCGGCACAAATTAATTGCAATATTTCTTTCAATAAAATATCGCGATTAATTAGTGCCGCTGGCGTGGACTCACATTTCCGGACCAAAATCATTTGTTGAATGTGGGTCCGCGCAAGCGACACAAATTAATCGCTATATTTTATTGAAAAAATTATCGCGATTAATATGTGCTGCTTGCGCGGACCCACATTTTCGGACCAAAATCATTTGTTGAATATGGGTCCGCGCCAGCGGCACTAATTAATCGCAATATTTTTTTCAATAAAATATCGCGATTAATTAATGCCGTTGGCGCGGACCCACATTCAACAAACTATTTGGGTGTGGCTCCGGGAATGTGAGTTCATACCAACGACACTGATTAATCGCGATATTTTTTATTGAAAAAAAAAACTGTTTTATAGATTTTTTTATTAATAAACATAGTTTTCTTTATTTATTAAAAAAATATTTTTTTTAATTTTAATTAAAAGTTGTTTAATTTTAATATATTTTTTATATTAATAGAAGAACTGTTTTTTTTAATATAAAGACTATTTTTTTAATATAAAAAAACTGTATTTATATGAACATAAGAATAAAAAGCTTTAAAAAAAAAAAAAAGAGGTCAAATGCGGTTTCAATGCGGGCTAGGAGGCGTTACATGTAGAATCAGTCACAATCGGTATATGTTTTGGGTAAAACTGAAAAAATGTTCTAGCTATTTAATTCACCTGCTACGGTCTAATCCGCCAACAGTAAATTACTATAGTCAAGACGTAAAGACATACCAGATAGGCTAGGCCAATAGACATGCTCAACTCCAATCGCAAACAGGTCTCAAATGAATAGAACACATTATTTTATTAGCTGCTAACGTCAATAAAGTAGATATTGTTGAAAGCAATAGAACAAAATTTCAATTCAAATACACACAAGGCATGCATTCGTATATACACATTAATATAATATAGACATAAACAATGTACATATAAAAACATATTTCATTCACAAGAATTAGTTTAAAAAATATTTGAACTTTAAATTCAATTTTGAAACTTATTTTTAAGAAAATATTTAATCACATTAATAATATTCCAAATTAAATTTTAAATTGTTTTAAAAATTCCTTTTGAATAAGACCAACACACAATCATTAGAAATAATTGTAATACCCCGTATTTTTATGGCTTTCAATGATGAGATTAATTAAATAGAATTGATTTTAATTATGGGATTAATTAAATTAATTTGGGATAATTAATAGAAAATTTATTTGGATTTAAATGCTAGCAAGACGAGAGTTAGTATTTGGTTATTATTATGTTGTTGAATATAACTAAGTGATTATGGTAATATGTAATCATTGAATTTATTAAAATTGTCATGAGTTGAAAATACGGCAGTTTCGATAATTAAGTTGGGACGCGCGTGTAAGTCGTGTCAGGACCCAATTTAATGGATTTGAAAGTATTTTATTTTTATATCATCCGTATGATCATTTTGAGTGCGCCAACGTGTCCGGAAGGTTAAAATAGTAAGAAAACACTAGCCGGGGTTTACTTTGGGTCCCGGGGCATTTTTAGGCCAAGTCGGCGACCCGGAAGGGTATTTTAGTAATTTTAATTTTAAAGGGATTTTAACCCATGAATTTTAGGCCTTATTTATCAGCCAATATTAGGGCCTTTAGGGCCATGATCAGCCAAAAATCAAAGAGTGGGTAACGTGAGAGAGAGGGGAAGTTACAAGAAGTTCTCAAGGCCATAACCATCCCACACCACCCCTTTTGGTCGGAATTACGGCCGGAGAAAGGAAGAGAACCAGCCCTTAACATCATCAACGGATCAGAATCGTCATTACCAGGCAAGTGATTTAACTTGCAATAATTTAGAACATATATCATTCATATTAGGTTAGAATTGAAGAATAACCTTAAACAATGAAAATTGAATGGAATTGAAAAGTTTAAATGATAATCTGGGTAGGTCTTGCATGTAGTTAATGTTGGAGATATTAGCGTCCATGAATTTATGATATAGGGGTAGAGAATTATGGAATTGTATTGATTTATATAGTGTTCTTGAAGAAATAGAAAAACTAGGGTTTTTAAATGAAAATTAGGTAAATTGATCTAAGAAGTTGATGTTCTATGTTGATTTGATGATTCTAAAACGTGGGGAATCATGTAAACATGTTAGTTTGATGACTAGTATACTTAGTTGAGAGTTTTGGACGTTAAAATGAAGATTTAGAGGTGTAAAAAGATGAAAACCCGTAACAGTTTAAGCAAGTCTGGGAAAATACCTACTTGATCGATCGATCGACTCAAGAATGTCGATCGATCGAACGATCGATTGATCGACCCCTTTTCTTCGATCGATCGACCCCTTCGGATTTTTTTACAATTATTTCCCTTTAAGGTTTAATGATTATTCTAAAGCCGATGTTGATTCTTAGGGTCAGTAGGGTCTTAGTTCTTATCGAAGAATGTTATAACTTATGGAATTGAATGATATTACTTACGAGGGTCTACCGAGTGAGGTACGATTAGAAATCGTTTGAATTAAAACTATAATGGGAATTAACGATGATGTAAGATTAAGGGCAGTAACGGAGGGGCTTTAAGTACTGAGATAACATTAGAAACTAATAAGAGACCTAGTAACCTTTTGAGATAGGTTTAAGTACTCAAATTGATACAACGAGAGAGTTATCAAGCTGAATAAATATATTAAGTATAATTTTCGGGGTAAACTTTCTACGTACGAGACTAACTAGATGAAATGTCTGAATACCTATATTAATATATGATTACTTAGGTTGTGTGAATGCCTAGTGTATGGATTTCTTATTTGTTTGACATACCTACCATACTTACTATCACGGGAGGTTAGTTTTATTTTGGAAAAGGACCCTCTTATCCTTGTGTGTCGTCGGGGGGATTTAGACCGGTACCTTAAGGACATAGGACTGTGAATGACTTATTTGTGAGTTGGTAAGTCAGTTGACCATGGGAGCGTAGGTATGTGCGTGACCCATGGTTATGTGAACTATGTTCGCCTCCAATATGTGTGATTTGTATTTAGACAGTTCCTGAGTAATTCGAAACACGTGATCCTTACGTACATGATGTACATGGATTTGATAGCAGAGTATGTGTGCACCTCAGCTTAGCCTAGGGGTGCCATATATGTATTTATATACTGAGAGTGATATACTTATGTACTTGTGACTGGTTCATTGTTGCTTAGTAGATGTGAATAAATAAGATATTTGAATGGGTTAAGAATGAGAATTTAATTAACACTTCAGATAAGTAATTTAATGAATGTGAACATGGGTTATAAATATGGCTTATTCGGGTGTTACGAGTAGATACTCTATGTTAGAATGTGAAGCCAGGAGTGGTACAAACTAGTTAGATAGTGGCATAACTAGGATGGGTTAAAGGCATACGTTAGGCGTGCACAGTAGTTGAGAGGTAAGAAACTCATGTGAGAGTACGCAACTAATGTGTTTATAATTTGTGTTGTTTAATTGTAATTTAAACACTTACTAAACTTTTAAATTGTTTTCACAATCGGGCTCTGACCCGTTTTCCTCCAAATCTATTTTTGTTTTGTAAAAACATTTTAGGTGTCCAGCCACAGGGACGCCAAGCATAGGAGTTCCATTTTGATGACGTGATGTAGCTGCTGTGGAAGTTATAGGATCTTGGTAGTAGACGCCCTCATTTTATCCTTGATTCCTTCAGAGTCATTTGTATCAGTTAGGGCATGTCGCCCATTCTTATTTAGAGGTTGTAGTTGCAGACTTTCATTATTTCGGTTTTTGGTTTATTTATTCAGACTCTTGTATTAGGACTTTAATTACTTTGGCATTTTATTAATGGAGTGTTTACTCTAGAATCATTTAATTTCATCTCGTTAAGTATTTATATGAGATTGTTTATGCGGTTAATGGTTAATGATTTAGTTCTCGATTATTTGTTAACTTAATTAATAAAAATTTGACATCTCTCTTTTTAAATATTAGGTGACTAGTTATTAATTAAATGTTTTCGACCGTGATGCTAAGACTAAACCAACTTGATATTTTGTATTAATTTAATATGTCAAGAGAAAGTGTTTTTCAGAAGGAGTTCCTTGTTTAAGTGTAATTGCGGAAGGAGATGTAACTTTGTTATTAAGAGATGGGAATATAGGGGTACATGTTATGGACTGAGGGCTTAACGGATCCCGATGACCGAAAATGTTAAGTTGTAGTGTATCGGGGGGGTTCCTTATTTGGATTTCACTTTACGAGACATCCCATGCATGAAACTTAGCTTAAGGTTGGCAGTAGGGATATGTTTGACCATTCGTCCTTGAATTGGATACCTCGCTCGTTATGGAAGTAAGTACTTATAACGGGAAGTTAACTAGGGTAAAATACGACGTAGGGCCAGTAGAGCCAGTTGTTAGTGAAGAAGTACTGATAATTTTGGTTTTTTTTACGGCGGGTTGAAGGATGCAATGAGGATAAGGAGGATTTATGATTTCAATTCGGGGGTGATTGAGAACGCCCAAGGGTATAGCCACGTTGCAAATGTAGGAACAATAAAAACTTCGGGGTATGTATGAATCTTATATGATGTTTAAACCCGTATGAACGGGTTATAAGGGGTGTAGGCATCTTGGTTTGTTAATGTAGTAATCGCCGGAAGAAGAGACATAGATGGGTGAAATTATTACTTATGGGATTAAGCGTCGTAAGAGAAGGTGTTAATGAGTATACTCATGTGCAATCAGTGTAGCACATCCAAATTTGGTGGAAAGGCAGTGGAAAGCCATTTAATAAGGATGTATTCTTTGAGAAGACAAATATTTAACTATTATGGGAAATTTGGAGCGGAGTTCCACCCAATCAAATGTTCAGGATGACTCAAGAGTAAATAGAATGATGATTTCAATAAGGTATAAAGAGTCCAGATGTGCACAACGTGGTGAAAAGTGCATGGGTCAAAACTTTTGGTGTACGCCGAGAGAAGAAGAAGATCATTAATTATCACTTAACGGGAAGAATTATACGTGAAATTCGACATTAAAAGGGGTGTAGTAAGTAGTAGATCGGTTGGGGTAAGATGATCAACCAGATAATTTTGTATCAAGTCGACGATTACAGGGATGGAAGAGTCAAGTTAATAAATTTTCTTGAGGGGTTGCCAACTTATAGATAAGTAACGAGTTCCTTCGAATATGTGGGACAGGTTGTCCAGAAGGAGATAAATTATTATATACTTGGGTGATTTACACTATTAGATAGTGAACACGCCGGTACGTGGTCCTACGCATTATTATTCAGAACTAAGAGGAGATCCCCGAAATCCACCTTCAACGTGGGGTAGCAAGAAGTAGTGGAAATAACATTTCGTTCTGAGGATTTTATCACCTATAACCCAAGGAGTAGGAGCGAGGTGATTGACGACTGGTGGATTGTATGAAAGAAATTTTAGATTCATTACGATCTTTTCATTTCCAAAACGGGTATAACTAGTAAGTGAGGTATATTGTGGTAATGGGGAGAAGATATTACCTAATGGTAGAGTTGGGTGAAAGCACCCATATCTATTTATAGTGGACAAGGTGCTTACAAATGTTTGTGTAACAGCAATCGTCTGAAGTGGTTTTCCCTTGTGTAAAAGAGACAACGCCGGGAACAGAGATTCAAAGAACGGGCAAGAGTAGTCAGTTGTGTTATGATTTCTTCCAGGATGGGAGTTTGGTGTTTTGATAAATGCGGGAGTTAATACGTAGTGAGGTGCGGACTCACAATCATATTGAGATACTGCGGCCAATAATGTATAGGCTATTTTCTTTTCTTTCGAATGATGTTTAGTAAGAGCACAACGTGAGGTGAATTTATCGAGGTGTAATCCTATAACTAATAAAGTGTCAAGAGTGTCCAACAAGCTTGTTATGAAGCAGGGGCTGTAGTGATTAAGCCTTACTTTGAATTTTACTTTGAGTACTAGAGGATACTTAATTTGTCCAGGTATGCCTTACTTTTCCGAATTTCGGGACGAAATTCCATTATTAGGGGGGAAGTATGTAATACCCCGTATTTTTATGGCTTTTAATTATGAGATTAATTAAATATAATTGATTTTAATTATGGGATTAATTAAATTAATTTGGGATAATTAATTAAAATTTTATTTGGATATAAATGCTAGCAAGACGAGAGTTAGTATTTGGTCATTATTATGTTGTTGAATATTACTGAGTGATTATGGTAATATGTAATCATTGAATTTATTAAAATTGTCATGAGTTGAAAATACGACAGTTTTGGTAATTAAGTTGGGACGCGCGTGTCAGTCGTGCAAGGACCCAATTTAATGGATTTAAAAGTATTTTATTTTTATATCATCTGTATGATCATTTTAAGTGCGTCAACATGTTCGGAAGGCTCTAAATAGTCAGAAAACACTAGCCGGGGGTTTACTTTGGGTCCTGGGGCATTTTTAGACCAAACCGGCAATCCGGGAGGGTATTTTAGTAATTTTAATTTTTAAGGGATTTTAACCCACGAATTTTAGGCCTTATTTATCAGCCAATATTAGGGCCATTAGGTCCATGATCAGCCAAAAATTAAAGAGTGGGTAACGTGAGAGAGAGGGGAAGTTACACGAAGTTCTCAAGGTCATAACCACCCCACACCACCACTTTTCGCCGGAATTGTGGTCGGAGAAAGGAAGAGAACCAGCCCTTAACATCATCAACGGATCAGAATCGTCATTACCAGGCAAGTGATTTAACTTGCAATAATTTAGAACATATATCATTCATATTAGGTTAGAATTGAAGAATAACTTTAAACAATGAAAATTGAATGGAATTGAAGAGTTTATATCATAATCTGGGTAGGTCTTGCATGTAGTTAATGTTGGAGATATTAGCAGCCACGAATTTATGATATAGGCATAGAGAATTATGGAATTGTATTGATTTATATAATGTTCTTGAAGAAATAGAAGAACTAGGGTTTTTAAATGAAAATTAGGTAAATTGATCCAAGAAGTTGATGTTCTATGTTGATTTGATGATTCTAAAATGTGAGAAATCATGTAAACATGTTAGTATGATGACTAGTATACTTGGTTGAGAGTTTTGGATGTTAAAATGAAGATTTAGAGGTGTAAAAAGATGAAAACCCGTAACTGTTTAATCCATTATGGGCAAATACCTGTTTGATCGATCGATCGACTCAAGAATGTCGAACGATCGATCGATCGACCCCTTTTCTTCGATCGATCGACCCCTTCTGATTTTTGATAATTGTTTCCCTTTAAGGTTTAATGATTATTCGAAAGCCGATGCTGATTCTTAGGGTGGTTAATATAATATTATGGGATTTAGATAAAGTTAGTAGGGGCTTAGTTATTATCGGAGAATGTTATAACTTATGGAATTGAATGATATTACTTATGAGGGTCTACCGAGTGATGTACGATTGGAAATCGTTCGAATTGAAACTATAATGGGAATTAACGATGATGTAAGATTAAGGGCAGTAACAGAGGGGCTTCAAGTACTGAGATAATATTAGAAACTAATAAAAGACCAAGTAACCTTTTGAGATAGGTTTAAGTACTCAAATTGATACGACGAGAGAGTTATCAAGCTGAATAAATATATGAAGTATAATTTTCGGGGTAAACTTTCTACGTACGAGACTAACTAGATGAAATGTGTGAATACCTATATTAATATATGATTACTTAGGTTGTGTGAATGCCTAGTGTATGGATTTCTTATTTGTTTGACATACCTACCATACTTACTATCACGGGAGGTTAGTTTTATTTTGGAAAAGGACCTTCTTATCCTTGTGTGCCATCGGGGGGATTTAGACCGGCACCTTAAGGACATAGGACTGTGAATGACTTATTTGTGAGTTGATAAGTCAGCTGACCATGGGAGCGTAGGTATGTGGGTGACCCATGGGTATGTGAACTATGTTCGCCTCCAATATGTGTGATTTGTATTTAGACGGTTCCTGAGTAATTCGAAACACGTGATCCTTACGTACGTGATGTACATGGATTTGATAGCAGAGTATGTGTGCACCTCAGCTTAGCCTAGGGGTGCCTATATAAGTATTTATGTACTGAGAGTGATATACTTATGTACTTGTGACTGGTTCATTGTTGCTTAGTAGATGTGAATAACTAAGATATTTGAATGGGTTAAGAATGAGAATTTAATTAACACTTCAGATAAGTAATTTAATGAATGTGAACATGGGTTATAAATATGGCTTATTTGGGTGTTACGAGTAGATACTCTATGTTAGAATGTGAAGCCAGGAGTGGTACAAACTAGTTAGATAGTGGCATAACTAGGATGGGTTAAAGGCATACGTTAGGCGTGCACAGTAGTTGAGAGGTAAGAAACTCATGTGAGAGTACGCAACTAATGTGTTTATAATATGTGTTGTTTAATTGTAATTTAAACACTTACTAAACTTTTAAACTGTTTTCACAATCGGGCTCTGACCCGTTTTCCTCCAAATCTATTTTTGTTTTGTAAAAACATTTTAGGTGCCCAGCCACAGGGACGCCAAGCATAGGAGTTCCATTTTGATGACGTGCTGTAGCTGCTGTGGAAGTTACAGGATCTTGGTAGTAGACGCCCTCATTTTATCCTTGATTCCTTCAGAGTCATTTGTATCAGTTAGGGCATGTCGCCCATTCTTATTTAGAGGTTGTAGTTGCAGACTTTCATTATTTCAGTTTTTGGTTTATTTATTCAGACTCTTGTATTGGGACTTTAATTACTTTGGCATTTTATTAATGGAGTGTTTACTCTAGACTCATTTAATTTCATCTGGTTAAGTATTTATATGAGATTGTTTATGCGGTTAATGGTTAATGATTTAGTTCTCGATTATTTGTTAACTTAATTAATAAAAATTTGACATCTCTCTTTTTAAATATTAGGTGGCTAGTTATTAATTAAATGTTTTCGACCGTGATGCTAAGACTAAACCAACTTGATATTTTGTATTAATTTAATATGTCAAGAGAAAGTGTCTTTCAGAAGGAGTTCCTTGTTTAAGTGTAATTGCGGAAGGAGATGTAACTTTGTTATTAAGAGATGGGAATATAGGGGTACATGTTATGGACTGAGGGCTTAACGGATCCCGATGACCGAAAATGTTAAGTAGTAGTGTATCGGGGGGGTTCCTTATTTGGATTTCACTTTACGAGACATCCCACGCATGAAACTTAGCTTAAGGTTGATAGTAGGGAGATGTTTGACCATTCGTCCATGAATTGGATACCTCGCTCGTTATGGAAGTAAGTACTTATAACGGGAAGTTAACAAGGGTAAAATACGACGTAGGGCCAGTAGAGCCAGTTCTTAGTGAAGAAGTACTGATAATTTTGGTTTTTTTACTGCCGGTTGAAGGATGCAATGAGGATAAGGAGGATTTATGATTTCAATTCGGGGGAGATTGAGAACGCCCAAGGGTATAGCCACGTTGCAAATGTAGGAACAATAAAAACTTAGGGGTATGTATGAAGCTTATATGATGTTTAAACCCGTATGCACGAGTTATAAGGGGTGTAGGCATCTTGGTTTGCTAATGTAGTAATCGCCGGAAGAAGAGACATAGATGGGTGAAATTATTACTTATGGGATTAAGCATCGTAAGAGAAGGTGTTAATGAGTATACTCATGTGCAATCAGTGTAGCACATCCGAATTTGGTGGAAAGCCATTTAATAAGGATGTATTCTTTGAGAAGACAAATATTTAACTATTATGGGCAATTTGGAGCGGAGTTCCACCCAATCAAATGTTCAGGATGACTCAAGAGTAAATAGAATGATGATTTCAATAAGGTATAAAGAGTCCAGATGTGCACAACATGGTGAAAAGTTCAAGGGTCAAAACTTTTGGTATACGCCGAGAGAAGAAGAAGATCATTAAGTATCACTTAATGGGAAGAATTATACGTGAAATTCGACATTGAAAGGGGTGTTGTAAGTAGTAGATCGGTTGGGGTATGATGATCAACCAGATAATTTTGTATCAAGTCGACGATTACAGGGATGGAAGAGTCAAGTTAATAAATTTTCTTGAGGGGTTGCCAACTTATAGATAAGTAACGAGTTCCTTCGAATATGTGGGACAGGTTGTCCAGAAGGAGATAAATTATTATATACTTGGGTGATTTACACTATTAGATAGTGAACACGCCGGTACGTGGTCCTACGCATTATTATTCAGAACTAAGAGGAGATCCCCGAAATCCACCTTCAACGTGGGGTAGCAAGAAGTAGTGGAAATAACATTTCGTTCTGAGGATTTTATCACCTATAACCCAAGGAGTAGGAGCGAGGTGATTGACGACTGGTGGATTGTATGAAAGAAATTTTAGATTCATTACGATCTTTTCATTTCCAAAACAGGTATAACTAGTAAGTGAGGTATATTGTGGTAATGGGGAGAAGATATTACCTAATGGTAGAGTTGGGTGAAACCACCCATATCTATTTATAGTGGACAAGGTGCTTATAAATGTTTATGTAACAGCAATCGTCTGAAGTGGTTTTCCCTTGCGTAAAAAAGACAACGCCGGGAACAGAGATTCTAAGAACGGGCAAGAGTTGTCAGGTGTGTTATGATTTCTTCCAGGATGGGAGTTTGGTGTTTTGATATATGCGGGAGTTAATACATAGTGAGGTGCGGACTCACAATCATATTGAGATAATGCGGCCAATAATGTATAGGCTATTTTCTTTTCTTTCGAATGATGTTTAGTAAGAGCACAACGTGAGGTGAATTTATCGAGGTGTAATCCTATAACTAATAAAGTGTCAAGAGTGTTCAACAAGCTTGTTATGAAGCTGGGGCTGTAGTGATTAAGCCTTACTTTGAATTTTACTTTGAGTACTAGAGGATACCTAATTTTTCCAGGTATGCCTTACTTTTTCGAATTTCGGGACGAAATTCCATTATTAGGGGGGAAGTATGTAATACCCCGTATTTTTATGGCTTTTAATTATGAGATTAATTAAATATAATTGATTTTAATTATGGGATTAATTAAATTAATTTGGGATAATTAATTAAAATTTTATTTGGATATAAATGCAAGCAAGACGAGAGTTAGTATTTGGTCATTATTATGTTGTTGAATATTACTGAGTGATTATGGTAATATGTAATCATTGAATTTATTAAAATTGTCATGAGTTGAAAATACGACAGTTTTGGTAATTAAGTTGGGACGCGCGTGTCAGTCGTGCAAGGACCCAATTTAATGGATTTAAAAGTATTTTATTTTTATATCATCTGTATGATCATTTTAAGTGCGCCAACATGTTCGGAAGGTTCTAAATAGTCAGAAAACACTAGCCGGGGGTTTACTTTGGGTCCCGGGGCATTTTTAGGCCAAACCGGCGACCCGGGAGGGTATTTTAGTAATTTTAATTTTTATGGGATTTTAACCGACGAATTTTAGGCCTTATTTATCAGCCAATATTAGGGCCATTAGGTCCATGATCAGCCAAAAATTAAAGAGTGGGTAACATGAGAGAGAGGGGAAGTTACAAGAAGTTCTCAAGGTCATAACCACCCCACACCACCACTTTTCGCCGGAATTGTGGTCGGAGAAAGGAAGAGAACCAGCCCTTAACATCATCAATGAATCAGAATCATCATTACCAGGAAAATGATTTAACTTGCAACAATTTAGCACGTATATCATTCATGTTAGGTTAGAATTGAAGAATAACTTTAAATAATGAAAATTGAATGGAATTGAAGAGTTTATATCATAATCTGGGTAGGTCTTGCATGTAGTTAATGTTGGAGATATTAGCAGCCACGAATTTATGATCTAGGGATAGAGAATTATGGAATTGTATTGATTTATATAATGCTCTTGAAGAAATAGAAGAACTAGGGTTTTTAAATGAAAATTAGGTAAATTGATCCAAGAAGTTGATGTTCTATGTTGATTTGCTAATTCTAAAATGTGAGAAATCATGTAAACATGTTAGTATGATGACTAGTATACTTGGTTGAGAGTTTTGGACGTTAAAATGAAGATTTAGAGGTGTAAAGATGAAAACCCGTAACTGTTTAAGCCATTATGGGCAAATACCTGCTTGATCGATCGATCGACTCAAGAATGTCGAACGATCGATCGATCGACCCCTTTTCTTCGATCGATCGACCCCTTCTGATTTTTGATAATTGTTTCCCTTTAAGGTTTAATGATTATTCCAAAGCGGATGTTGATTCTTAGGGTGGTTAATATAATATTATGGGATTTAGATAAAGTCAGTAGGGGCTTAGTTATTATCGGAGAATGTTATAACTTTTGGAATTGAATGATATTACTTACGAGGGTCTACCGAGTGAGGTACGATTGGAAATCGTTCGAATTGAAACTATAATGGGAATTAACGATGATGTATGATTAAGGGCAGTAACAGAGGGGCTTCAAGTACTGAGATAATATTAGAAACTAATAAAAGACCTAGTAACCTTTTGAGATAGGTTTAAGTACTCAAATTGATACGACGAGAGAGTTATCAAGCTGAATCAATATATTAAGTATAATTTTCAGGGTAAACTTTCTACGTACGAGACTAACTAGATGAAATGTGTGAATAGCTATATTAATATATGATTACTTAGGTTGTGTGAATGCTTAGTGTATGGATTTCTTATTTGTTTGACATACCTACCATACTTACTATCATGGGAGGTTAGTTTTATTTTGGAAAAGGACCCTCTTATCCTTGTGTGCCGTCGGAGGGATTTAGACCGGTACCTTAAGGACATAGGACTGTGAATGACTTATTTATGAGTTGATAAGTCAGCTGACCATGGGAGCGTAGGTATGTGCGTGACCCATGGGTATGTGAACTATGTTCGCCTCCAATATGTGTGATTTGTATTTAGACAGTTCCTGAGTAATTCGAAACACGTGATCCTTACGTACGTGATGTACATGGATTTGATAGCAGAGTATGTGTGCACCTCAGCTTAGCCTAGGGGTGCCATATATGTATTTATGTACTGAGAGTTATATACTTATGTACTTGTGACTAGTTCCTTGTTGCTTAGTAGATGTGAATAACTAAGTTATTTGAATGGGTTAAGAATGAGAATTTAATTAACACTTCAGATAAGTAATTTAATGAATGTGAACATGGATTATAAATATGGCTTATTTGGGTGTTACGAGTAGATACTCTATGTTAGAATGTGAAGCCAGGAGTGGTACAAACTAGTTAGATAGTGGCATAACTAGTACGGGTTAAAGGCATACGTTAGGCGTGCACAATAGTTGAGAGGTAAGAAACTCATGTGAGAGTACGCAACTAATGTGTTTATAATATGTGTTGTTTAATTGTAATTTAAACACTTACTAAACTTTTAAACTGTTTTCACAATCGGGCTCTGACCCGTTTTCCTCCAAATCTATTTTTGTTTTGTAAAAACATTTTAGGTGCCCAGCCACAGGGACGCCAAGCATAGGAGTTCCATTTTGATGACGTGCTGTAGCTGCTGTGGAAGTTACAGGATCTTGGTAGTAGACGCCCTCATTTTATACTTGATTCCTTCAGAGTCATTTGTATCAGTTAGGGCATGTCGTCCATTCTTATTTAGAGGTTGTAGTAGCAGACTTTCATTATTTCGGTTTTTGGTTTATTTATTTAGACTCTTGTATTGGTACTTTAATTACTTTTGCATTTTATTATAGGAGTGTTTGATCTAGACTCATTTGATTTCATCTCTTTAAGTATTTATATGAAATTGTTTATGCGGTTAATGGTTATTGATTTAGTTCTCGGTTATTTGTTAAATTAATTAATATAAATTTGACATCTCTCTTTTTAAATATTAGGTGGCTAGTAATTAATTAAATGTTTTCGACAGTGATGCTAAGACTGAACCGACTTGATATTCTGTTTTAATTTAATAAATGAGTTGCTACCCGGTATTTAATTAGACGGGGTGTTACAATGATATATGATAAAATAGCATGCAGTGTCGTGTGATGTCCTATATAACAAGAAAAAAAATAATCCTATGAGCCAATAGAATAGGTGTGAGACTACCTGAGTATGGCAGGATTCTGAATTTTATGTAGACATGAGTAGAGAGCTCGGAGAACTTGGACTAGGCATCTAGACACGACACAATTATAAATAAAATCTTGTCAAAATTTAAGTCCAACTAGATGAAGGTCTATATAGCTACAGCACAGAAAACAAACCCTAAGAGTGCTCCATATAGGTACCTTCAGTTACATCAATCCTAAAAAATAGTACTTCTAGACATACAAATCTAATAATTACAAAGGAAAAGAATTCGTAATAATTATTCACAAGTGATTTTAATATATATATATTATACATATGTCTCTATTTTTTAAGAATCGAGTATGTGTTGATATAGGCTATGAACTAAAAAGATCAATTATGGGAACAAAAATGTCAATTCGGAACTGTTGGATAAAATTTACAAAAGTGGTACTATATGGATAATTCCACTGAGTATCGATCTTTTTTTGACATTCAGACTAAAGAAAATCACAAGATAAAGTACTCAAAATAAACTAAAAGGGTCGTGTTCTCAAAATTTTACCCATTCATCTTATTATAACATATGCTATTTAATAATTATAAAGCTTTTGAATGATATCTCATCATTTAATCATTGTTGGCATCGTCCTGGCGAGTGAATAGTCTTCATCTGAAGACAAAAATATAAGGAATCAAGTTATGCAATTCAACATGATAACATATATCAGTGCATAATGACAGTGATACTAGTGATATCAATTTTTGATGTCTCTAATGTCAAATAATGAAAGCAATAAAGTATGCACACTTATAAGTTCCTTACATTATATGGTAAAGGATAAAAAATCCAAATCACCGTGAGATAGTGTTTAACATTAGATTTTCTTACGAAAAATGTATTATTAATGGTCAAAAGTGTCGGGTGGAGAGAGGAACAAGCGTTCTGACATCTATTAAGACAAATAAGGTATTGGGAGTATTAGGAGGAGAAAAAACTTCTCATTAATAAGTGTGACAATAATGGGGGGTCTTCCCTTATTTTATAGTACAAGTTGGTAGAGTCCTAATTGGAGCATACATCCACTTAAATATGATAAATACAAATATTTATAACATAATTTTAATAACATAATATATAATCTATGAACACAGATATATACTAATATAGGAGGCATATACACTAGTGTATAATTAACTTAAACACACTTACATATAATAATAATAAAAACAAGCATACATATACTATAACAGACATATATTTATATATATACAAAATATAACACACATATATATACACACACACACACATGGGATGTAGCAAATAAAAATGGTTTGGGACATTGGTAGGGATTTGGATTTTACGGGGAACTCGTGTCTCAGGTCATATAGAATTTGACTTTTACATATTTGACCACATTTTTGCCGCAATTTCCTTGAATTAAGAGTTTTAAGACCGCAATGGTGCATTAACCTACAAGATAAAAATTACGTAAATAAGGACAATATTAACAAAAATTACGTAAATGACTGTATTTATTTAGGGTATAAATATAATCCCTGGGGTTGCTAAGATTTCATTATTAACTCGAATTATTTTCAAACTTGCATCTTTTCTAAATAAAAAAAATGAGTCTAAAATGTCTTTATTTATGATACAACGGGACTAACAAGGCAATATACGGGTATAAATTATGCAAAATAACACGTTTATCAACACTTTACACCCTTTAGAATAAGGTACCAAATCTTGTGGTGAGCTTTATTTATCAACTCAATTTGTAAGGAAATTTGTCTTATACCAAACAATTCATGTTGATACAAAGATTAATTCAAATCTTTTCTTGTTTTCGAGATCCTCCAATGTTCCAAGGGAAGATACTCTGGTAGGACTTGCTAATTACAATAAAGTTCGAAGAACCTTCAGCGTTGTTGTCATAGAGTTTGATTATGGAGTGACTAAAGCTTTTGGAAAATGGTGGCTCCTTTATGCCGAGCATTATCTAAAATCAAAACATCAAATTTATGAATCTACGGATTCTTCCGTGGGTAAAACACTTTCTTTATTTTTACATTATATCTCTCGGTTTCCTTTGACTATTCACTTAACCAATTTTTATTCTAGGTGTCTTTTCTCCTACTCCGTATATTTATTCTCGAAAGAGGAGACTTGTACTTATTGAAGATATGGAGGAAGAAGACTAGGGGGAGGAAGAAGAGAGTCTAACACCTTCTGAAGTCCTATCTGTCACTTCATTATCTATTCCATAGCCCGTTGATCCTCCACTAAAGGAAATGTTCAAGGTTTTTAGTACGAAAAGAGCCAACCCCATATCTAAGAAACCTTCTCACAAGGTTAAGATTGAAGGCGTGACAATGTTTTATCTTTTGGACATATTCCTTTTATTTTGGTATTTTCCCACTAGTATTTACAATTCCAAATCATTATTCTGTTGTGATTGTTGTTTTACAAACTAAAGAATTTAAATCTCATTCACCTTAAAGACCATGCATTATACCAGTTGTTATTCCTACCCAGGGGTCAACTCCATCTTTAAATCTAATTCCTATAGTGGACTCTTCTCCAATTAATTTTGAATCTCTTTATTCCAACGACAACCCTATAAAAGTGATTGTTTTCACTCTAAACCATGTGGAAGAGGACCCAAATAGGATGACCATCCCTATAGATTCCACTCCCAAATAATTTTATATTCAAAACTCCTTTACGGCTCCTCCATAGCCATAAGTTTCACTTCGAAGGAAGTTCCTCCACCAATTAAAGTCATTTCATCTGAGTTGATGCCACCTAAGGAACTTAATTTTAAGAGGAAATCCAAGAGTTGATGTCTTAATCCTCCTATCCAAACTTAGTTAGCTCACTCTTATTGGCATTTAGAATTCTCCCAAACTTTCAAGTTGATTCGAAATTTTTCTAGAATGCCATTTTAAGCCATTTTAGGCCTTAACTGACTTTCCTTTCTCACTGGGTTGAAGACAACTTATTTTAACTTTTCTCATCTTGTTTATTAGAGAAGATGTTCTAAGAGAGTTGGCAAAATCAAGTCTATTCTCTCTCAAAAGTTATGATCATTTAAAGATTAAAAAAAAAAGTTCAACCACTTATGTAACTTCCTCAAGGAAGTTACGGATGGTTGGTTTTAATAGGGTAAAATTGTGAAAAAATTTCCTGAAAAGTTGGAATAGGACCTATGGGATTATTAAAAAGTCAATAGGACTTATAAGCTTGTTGACCCGATAAATGGGACCTAGTTATAATTACCCCCGAAAAAAATATGTAACTAAAAATAAAAATAATGTCGCTAAAAATGTAAAATGGGAGCGAAACATACAATAACTTTTAATTGGGCCAAAACTCACATGGGCAAATTAATTTGTACCAAAACTAAGATAACCTTATTATAAAGTAGTTGACCTCATTTTCCACTTGCACATATAATAGCAGTGAAAATTGTGTGAGACAGTGTTGACTTGTTCAAAACGCGTTTTGTCTTTGTCCATTCGCCATTTATATTAAGAATCGTCACCCATGAGGTGCGAGTCCTAAAGTCTAAAGTGAGATTTCATTTTGGCAGAGGTCCTCTCCCGAGAAACATGGCGGAGGTCGCGGTCAGCTTTCTAGTGAAAAGAATTGGTGAGTTTTTGATGAGTGAAGCAAATACCATTCTTGGAGTTTCGGACGAGGTCAAAGAACTTGAAGCAGAATTAAGGAGGATGCAGGCATTCTTAAAAGATGCCTACAATAATACGTATGAATCGGAGGCAATGGACAACCTTGTTGCAGAGATCAGGGAAATTGTGTACGACGCAGAGGATATCTTAGACTCTTTCACAGCCAAAGTTGAAGCCAGGAGGAGAAAAAACATCATGGAAAAAATTATGCATATGCCCAAAAAAGTTTCAGCTCGCCACGAGGTCGGATTGGGTATTCAGGATATAAAAGCCAAAATCATTAACCTCAATAGAAGTTTAAAAGGATATGCCAAGAGTGCTTTAGGAGACGCAGAACGATTGAAGTTGAGGGAGGATAAACAAAATATACTAAGGCGCGTATATCCTCATGTTTATGAAGACGTAGATGATTTTGTGGGCTTCCACCAAGACGTCGAGATGTTAGTGGCAAATCTAGTCGATGAACAGAGAAATTGTCGAGTCGTTTCGATTTATGGCATGGGAGGTCTGGGGAAGACAACCGTTGCTAAGAGGGTTTATCATCACTATAAGGTAAGATCCTATTTTACTCATTTCGCGTGGGTTTACATGTCTAGACATTGGGAAACGAATGATATTCTGCAAAGAATACTTCTTCAACTTAAGCGATTCGATTGGAACTCCGGTCCCAATCTCTATGCGAGTTATAAAGAGCAACTTTATAATTTTCAAAAGGAATTCAAATGTCTGATCGTTCTAGATGACATCTGGGATAGAAATGATTGGGACCTCCTCAAACCTGCCTTCCCAGACATCAGCTGTAGCAAAATGTTGATTACGACCCGTAAGGAAGATGTGGGTCGGCATATTGATCGAAATGTTTTTCTTCATAAGCTAAGGTGTTTAAATGAAGATGAGAGTTGGGAATTACTAAAGAAGAAAGCATTCGCGGGAAGACAACTTGAAGGTGAGCTTATAATTCCTTGTTTCACAAGTTCATTGATATTTTAATTGGCACTATATTCTTTTTCATAAAAAAAGATTTTTCCCTTTTTTCACATTGGGTGTCTTTTTTTCAAATTTATTTTGGGGGAACAATAATTTTAAATGTGACATGTTTTTTCCTTACTTATTTTATGAAAATATTTCTTAGCCATTCACAAGAATTAGATTTCATGAAAAATAAACATAAAAAAGTAAGGGAACATTTTAAGAATGTGACAGGAATGCTTACATGAGGAAGCATTATTTGTTCATATTATATTTGCGAGATTTGTCCTGCGAGTGTTGACGACTCACAAAATTAACTCACAAGAAGACTAAGGGCCTGTTTGGTTTGCAACTATAATTTTGTTTTCTGTGTTTAAATACAATTCTGATAAAAATCTTCGTTTGACAACCTGTTTTTAAACACAGAATTATAATATTCCTGTGTTATAATCAAGGGCCCGTTTGGTTCTCTATTCAGAAAATTCGATTTAAACACTGTTTTTAAATACAGTTTTAAAATTCAGTTTTTTGTGTTTATAATTATTGGTGTGCGTTTGGTAAAGTTGTTTTTAAATACAGTTTTTTGAAAATTTGACAAAATTGACAAATATGTATATTTATATCATACATATGCGTGTGTGTGTGTGTGTGTATATATATATATATATATATATATGTATGTATGTATGTACATATAAACATACATAAAACTTTCATACATACATGATACATGAATGTATACATACATATATATGTATGTACATATAAACATACATAAAACTTTCATACATACATGATACATGAATGTATACATACATACATACATCATAAATTATATACATGTACATTTAATAACATGTATTTTTAGGTATATTTAATGAGGTATGTTGTGGAGTTTAATTATATATATATATATATATATATATATATATACAGAAAGGATCTCATGCATACCCAGTTTGCATACCCTCCGTGCGGACCATTTTTTTAAAATAGTAAAAAAAATAATTTCGGGCTAATTTTTTTTTTATAGTTTCTAAACATTTCAATAGGAGCATAAAAAAAAATTCAACTCAAAATGAATTATTTTGCTATTTTAAAAAAATCGGTCAAACTTTGTCAGTTTTTAAGTTGTTTTTAAGTTGTTAAAAACTGACAAAGTTTGACCGATTTTTTTAAAATAGCAAAAAAATTCATTTTGAGTTGAATTTTTTTTTATGGTCCTATTGAAATGTTTAGAAACTATAAAAAAAAAATTAGATCAAAAATATTTTTTTTACTATTTTATCAAAATTGGTCCGCGCCAGCGGTATGCAAACTGGGGTATGCATGAGAACCGCTCTCTCTCTCTCTCTCTCTATATATATATATATAAAACTTTCATACATACATGATACATGAATGTATACATATACATACATACATACATACATACATCATAAATTATATACACGTACATTTAATATCATGTATTTTTAGGTATATTTAATGAGGTATGTTAGGGAGTTTAACTCTCTCTCTCTCTCTCTCTCTCTCTCTATATATATATATATATATATATATATATATATTTATAATGATGTCGCATATATAATTCACTATAAAATTACATACATACATGAATTGATAATATTTTTTAATACATATGTACTATATGTATATTTTATATTATTCCATGCATTAATAATATATGTATAAAACTATATATAAGTATCATGTATCTATTGATAATATTATTTAACTTTATATTATTCCATACGTAATTTTGTGTATATGTACATATATATTTTTTATTTATAAGAATTACACACATTAATGTATTATGTATGTATATTATATATTAAGGTATAATTGCTTTAAAATATTAAGAATGAATAATTCTGAGTTGAAAAATAAAAAAAACAGATGTTATAAAACACCCAAAATCTGTTTTCTGAAAAACTTGATTATAACACAGGAATATTATAATTCTGTGTTTAAAAAGAGGTTGCCAAACGAAGATTTTTATCAGAATTGTATTTAAACACAGAAAACAGAATTATAGTTGCAAACCAAACAGGCCCCATGTTTTTCAGAAAACAGATTTTGGGTGTTTTATAACATCTGTTTTTTTTATTTTTCAACTCAGAATTATTCATTCTTAATATTTTAAAGCAATTATACCTTAATATATAATATACATACATAATACATTAATGTGTGTAATTCTTATAAATAAAAGTGACATACAGGGTACCCCGTATCATGGTTTTATTTAGGTCGTAATGATTGAGTTGAACGTTTCTGTAATTGGTTTCCATATCTACCAATCCTTCCATCATATCCAATCTCAAGAACAATTTATTTGAGGAATGGATTTATATTGACAATCCCATAACTTGATCATATGCAAATAAATTAAATTGATTATTCTCATAAAAATACAAATTTAAAACTCATTTATTTTTTCGTTCTTCTATGGCCACATACTTCTCAATATCGAAAGACATAGGCATTCTCTCTTTTGCAATAGGTAATTGATCCATTGTTTGTCGATTCAAAATTCTTCACATTAACAACGGTAATCCTAATGTTTAATATATTCTAAAAGTAATAAGACAAATCATTTGTAATCATTAAGCGACTATTTTCATACATCTAAAATTACCTTGATGCACTAGGTCTAGTTTTATATGTATTAATTATTGAAATGAACCATCTATTGACACATTAGTTGATTCCATTAGATGTTCTAGATTGATCACCTATAGTCTACTTGTTCACTAACACACAACCATAAGTATGACTTAAATCTCCCACAAGTAGCGTCAGATGAACTATTATAGTAATAATAGAAATTGATTCTTTAAGAAAATAAATTGTCTAGTTTTACTTCTCGCTAAGAGAAATTTACGATTAAAGTAATATATTAATAAAGACCTCATGATCACAATCTATTATTATGATCTAATATCTATACAAAGTGAAAACGTTCATCCATTTATTTTGCTTGACTAATTATGTTGACTCCAACTTCCAATTCAAATTTGTGTAAACAACACAATTTTTGGTTTGCTTGAATTTAGTGGGATATAATATCAATTTCTCTTTTATCCAATTCCATTAACTAAACTCAATTTCAAGTGAATTGTAAGTAATAAATGCAGAAATAAAAGAAATGACAAACAAGACTATAATATTAAGTGGAAACTCTTGCAAGAAAAACAACTACACCCTAACTCAAAGTCCGCTAATTCAATAATATTAGGTATTGTTCAAGTTTACGCTCGAATTACAATATTAAACTGACAACCCATAAGTTACACCTGCGATCTAACTTGAAACCTATGTCTTACTAGTTTTCGTTGTTTATCAATAATAACTCTTCAGAACCGTGATACCCTGTATATTTAATATTCATGTTGATAAAGTCTAATTATTAAATCATACATGTTGTTAATAATTTAAATACCATTCTCAGCATGAAATGGAAAGAAATGAAGTGATGAGACAAATATAAGATATGATACAAAATTCATCCAATATGAAACTTATAATACAATGTCCCTAACCATAATAGAGAGAGAAACGATATCTAAACAAAAATCCTAAAATACAAGTCCCAAGACAAATCTCCAAACGAGACATGCCAATATTACAATCCCACAATACATGCCAACTAAGAGTCTAATGAAATACACTTCTTTCAACTTAAAATTAAATGAAAGTCTAAACTGGAAAAGAACGTACATCAATCCCGAATGGACCGTGATACCCTGTATATTTAATATTCATGTTGATAAAGTCTAATTATTAAATCATACATGTTGTTAATAATTTAAATACCATTCTCAGCATGAAATGGAAAGAAATGAAGTGATGAGACAAATATAAGGATGTGATACAAAATTCATCCAATATGAAACTTATAATACAATGTCCCTAACCATAATAGAGAGAGAAACGATATCTAAACAAAAATCCTAAAATACAAGTCCCAAGACAAATCTACAAACGAGACATGCCAATATTACAATCCCACAATACATGCCAACTAAGAGTCTAATGCAATACACTTCTTTCAACTTAAAATTAAATGAAAGTCTAAACTGGAAAAGAACCTACATCAATCCCGAATGGAACTGAAGAAGATAACATGTGCTAGCTTGAGGGAGGAACTCTAAGAGGGAGGTACAGCGTTAAAACCAGAAAGTCACCACGAATAAAGATGGATTAAAATCCCCAACAAGTTGCTAACATACACAACTTTAAACAATTATATATACAGATCGTAAACTCGTAGTTTATAATCAATTATCGCAATTTATAATCAATTATCGTATATCACGTAAGCACATAGTGCATTAGAATTAATGCAATTCATTTAATCAATTGGGTATCCTCTTAATTAATCAACACGTAATCGACATGTGCTCCTTCTCCCTAGCCATCTCAAGAACATGCGGTACACCCATATAAAATCATCACACTTCCCGTAGCCGCCTGCTTCACTGAGACGAAAAACTCGTTGCTACCTTGTTAAACCATGTCGAAACTCCTCAACACCATGTGACGCAAAATTAGTCCATATTAAATCGTACTCGTCAACTATATAAACATAAGGGTGTTCCTTCTCAGCACTCACCCAATAAACCACATTTCATATGTTTATTTATCAATGACATTCTTAATTACAATTGTATTTTACCGCTCATCGTTTTATCATTATTACCTTGTTGCCCCACCCTCGGGTTATTTTCAATTAAAACATTTAGACACGTATTATGCCATTACAATAGGAGTCAAATGGATAATAATCCTAGCAAGGAACTATTAATGAATCGAAGTATTAAAGTAAAGGTGTATTGATTTTATTATGGTTCATGCGTTATCACTTCTACCTGTCTCTAAACTATGTCCGTGGGACTTCTCATAAAAATAAAATCCAAATAAGGAACCCTTGATGCACTTTCGTTTAGTTAGGGTAGTCGTTAAAGCATGAATGATCGGATATGATTTTGATGAAGCTTTTCGAATAACTCTTGGACCGGACTCAACGTGGTTTTTGTAAAATAAAACAAATCAAATGTCATGTGGAACTACACCAAATTAGGCAAATGGTCGTGGACTTTGTCCATGACCAAGCCTGTGGGTTGCGACCAAGGGTCGTGACCATTTTGGGGGTGACCATTTTCGTGGGTCGCGGATCAAATTCCTAACCAACGGGGGTTACGGGCCTCGTCGTCACGGAGGATGGTCGCGAAATCGGGTCGTGATCGAGCCATACTACTGGTCACGACTACGGTTCACGACCAATTGGGGTGAATCGACTTGCTGGTCATGGCTATGGGCCATGACCCCCACCACAGTAAAAAAAATGCGGGTCACAGCTACCGATCGTGACCGGGAGGGAGAGAATGGACTTACTGGTCATGGTTACGGATCGTGACCCTCGCCACGATGAAAAAAAATGGTCGCTGCTTTTGGCCATGACTCTCACCACGACGAAAAAAATGGTCGCGACTTTAGGTCGTGACCAAGGGGGATCAACGCAAAATATGGTCACGGCTCCGACCGTGATCGAATTTTTAGCCACGACGAAAAAAAATTATCACGGACTTTAACCATGACCATATTTATGAGCGACGAAAAAAATAAAGATGCTCATGGATTTTGGCCATGACAATATTTAACTGTCATAAAGGGTTCAGTACACCCAGGCCCCCTATACATTGCCCCTATCGACACTTTCCACCCCATTCTTTCAGTTTTTCTAATTTACACTCCTAACTTTGAAAACGACTACAGTTTACCCCATACCGTCCAACTCCGTTAACTTTTGGCCAAAACCATTAGTCATGTGCGTGGCACATGACATTAACCATGGGCATTTTTGTCCAAACATAATTGTTTTTTTAATCTTTTAATAACAAAAAAACATTTAAAAATTACTAATACACCAAAAAATATTTTAAAAATCTAAAAACTCCTTGGAATATATTTTTAAAATATGAATAGATATTTAGAATTATGAAAACGGCAAACAATATCTAAAAAATATAAAAAAAAAACTTGGAATAAATCTTGAAAATATGAATATGTACTTAAAAATTTTGAAAATACCAAAAGATATTTATAAAATATTAAAAAACATTGGAAAATTTTCTGAAAATATATATATATATATTTAAAAATTTTGGAAATGCCAAAAAATATTTTTAAATATAAAAAAAACTTAGATTAAAAATTATATCAGAAAAATAATTCAACAAATAAAATATTATTTTTGGCAACATTAAAATATCTTTAAATAACAGTAAAAACATTTAAAAATATCAAATACCATTGGAATGAATTCTGAAATTCTGTTGCTACGTATTACGTTGGATGCGCAAAAGGTTTTCGTGCCACTCATGGTGCCATTTGGGTACTTCCAGGGGTGCTCTCCTCCCAACTCGTTTTCAAGACCAAGTGTGCAACACGTTTTCAAGACCAAGTGTGCCTATTTTCGAATGAGCCTAAGTGTGTCATTTTTCAAATTCAGATTATATCCTCAAACCTGGGTTCCCGCGACTGCGCGGTCGATTTCTACGTGTTACGATAGACACGCACGAGGTGTTCATGCCACTTGCGGTGCTAGCCACCCCGCGACACATTTTCAAACCTAAATGCGCATGTTTTTTAATTCGGGTTCTATCCTCAAATCGTGGGTCCCGCAATTATGCGGTTTGTTGCTAAGTGTTACGTTTGACGTGCACGAGGTGTTCATGCCATTCGCGTGCCGTTTGGATACTCCTGGGGGTGCCAGCTCGCCAGCAACACGTTTTCAAGCCTAAGTGTGTCTGCTTTCGAATTCGGGTCCTATCCTCATACCGGGGGTCTCGTGACTGCGTGAATGGATGCTACATGTTACGTTGGGCTTAAACTAGGTGTTCGTGCCACTCGCTGGTCCGTTTGGGTTTCGCTTGGGGTATCAGCCCCCCGTGGCAATTTTTCAAGCCTAAGTGTGCCTGTTTTCGAATTTGAGTCATACCCTCAAACCGAGGGTCCCATGACTATGCAGCTACTTGCTATGTGTTACGTTGGATGCTCACAAGGTGTTTATTTCACTCGCAGTTCCTTTTGGGTGCCGTTGGAGGTGCCAGATCCCCCCCCCCCCCCCGCGACACATTTTTTCAAGCCCAAAGTATACCTATTTTCGAATGAGCCTAAGTGTGTCTGTGCTTGAATTTGGGTCCTATCCTCAAACCGGGTGTCCCGTGACTAAGCAATCGGTTGCTACGTGTTATGTTGGACATGCACGAGGCATTCGTACCACTCGCAGTGGCGTTTGGGTGCCGTTGGGGGTGCCAAACCCCCCTACGGCACATTTTCAAGCCTAAGTGTGTTTGTTTTCATATTTGAGTCCTATCCTCAAACTGAGGGTTTGTGCTACTAGTTTCTAAGTGTTACGTTGGATTCGCACGAGATTTTTGTGTCACTCGCAGTGTCGTTTAGGTTCCGCTGGGGGTGACAACTCCCGCGGCACGTTTTCTAGCCCAAGTGTGCCTGTTTTCGAATTTAGGCCCTATCCTCAAGTTGGGGGTCCCGCAATTGTACGGATGGTTGCTACGTGTGACGTTGAACTTGCACGAGGTGTTTGTGCCACTCGCGGTGCAGTTTGGGTGCCATTAACGATGCTAGCCCCTCCCCCCCCCCCCCCGCGCAACACGTTTTCAAGCCTAAATGTGCCTGTTTTTTAATGAGCCTAAGTGTGACTGTTTTCAAATTCGGGTCCTATGCTCAAATCGGTGGTCACGTGACTGCGGAGTCAGTTTCTACGTGTTACGTTGGACATGCACGAGGTGTTCGTGCAACTCGCAGTTTCGTTTAGGTACCGTTGGGGGTACCCCCACCCTCGCGACACGTTTTTAAGTGTAAATGTGCCTATTTTCGAATTCGGGCCCTATCCTCAAGCTGGGGGTCCCAAGACTGCACATCCGGTTGCTACGTGTTACATTGTACGCACATGAGGTGTTCATGTCACTCGCGGTGCCCTTTGGGTGCCGTTGGAGGCACAGGCCCCCCATGACACGTTTTCAAGCATAAGTGTGATGTTTTTGAATTCGGGTCCAATTCTTAAACCAAGGGTCCCAGGACTGCGCGGACAGTTGCTACGTGTTACATTGGATGCCTACGAGGTGTTAATTCCACTCATGGGGTTGTTTGGAGGCCGCTGGGGTTTCCAACTCCCCGGCATATTTTTAAACCTAAGTGTGTTTATTTTTGAATTTCGTTGCTATCCTAAAATCGGGGGTCTTGTGAATGCATGACCGGGTGTTACGTGTTACATTGGACGTGCACGAGGTGTTTGTTCCACATGCGGTGCCATTTGGATGCCGCACCCCCGTGGCACATTTTCAAGCCTAAGTGTGCAAGTTCTTGAATTCGGGTCCAATCCACAAACCAAGGGTCTCGTAACTGTGCAACCAGTCGATACGTGTTACGTTGGACACGCACGAGGTGTTTGTGTCACTCACAGTATTATTGAGTGTCGCTGGGGGTGCCACCCCCCCGTGGCACCTAAGTGTGCCTATTTTAAAATCCGAGTCCTATCCTCAAACTGAGGGTCCCGCGACTGTGCGGTCGATTGCTACATATTGCATTAGATATGCACGAGGTGTTCGTGTGACTCGTCGTGCGGTATGGGTGCCGCTGGGGGTGCAAGCCCCTCACAGCACGTTTTCAAACCTATGTGTGCCTGTTTTCGAATTCGGGTCCTATCCTCAAATCGGGGATCTTGCGAATCCAAGACCAATTGTTACGTACTACATTGGACATGCACGAGGTGTTCGTTCCCCTCGCGGTGTTGTACCCCGCGGCATGTTTTCAAGCCTAACTGTTCCAGTTCTTGAATTCGGGTCCAATCCTCAAACTGAGGATCCTGCGACTACGTGTCTGGTTGATACTTGTTATGTTGGATGCATACGAGGTGTTCGTGTCACTCGCAGTATTGTTTGGGTACCGCTGGGGGTGCCAGCCCCCCCGCGGCACATTTTAAAGCCTAAGTGTGACTGATTTTAAATTTGGATCCTATCCTCAAACCGGGGTCTCGCGACTACGTGGTCGGTTTCTACGTATTATGTTGGATGGGCACGAGGTGTTCGTGTCACTCGCGATGCAGTTTGGGTGCCGTTGGGACTGCCAGCCCCCCCGCGACAGGTTTTCAGGCCTAAGTGTACCTGTTTTCAAATTCGGGTCCTACTTTCAAACCGGAGGTCCCGTGATTGCACGGTATTTTGCTACATGTTACGTTGGACGTGCACGAGGTGTTTTTTCCAGTCGTGGTGCCATTTGGGTGTCGTTGGGGGTGCCAACCCCACCGCTAAATGTTTGCAAGCCTAAGTGCGTTTGTTTTCAAATTCGGGTCCTATCATCGAATCGAGGGTCCCGCGATTGTGCGGTTGGTTGGTTCATGTTACATTGGATGTGCACGAGGTGTTCATGCCACTCACATTGTCGTTTAGGTGCCGTTGGGGGTGCCAGCCCCCCTGCGGTACTTTTTCAAGCCTAAGTATGTTTGTTTTTCAATTCGGGTCCTATCGTCAAATCAAGAGTCCCACGACTGTTCGGTCGGTTGCTTCGTATTACTTTGGACATGTACGAGGTCTTTGTTCCACTGGCTATGCCATTTGGGTGCCGCTGAGGGTGTCAGGCCTCCCGCGACACGTTTTAATGTTTAAATGTGTTTGTTTTCGAATTCGGGTCCATCCTCAAATCGGAGGTCCCGCGACTGCGCAAACATTTGATATATGTTATGTTGGATGCACACAAGGTGTTCGTGCCACTCGAGGTGCCGTTTTTCTGTCGCTGGGGGTGTTAGTCCCCCGAGGCACGTTTTCAAGCCTAAGTGTGCCTGTTTTTGAAATCAAGTCCTATCCACAAATTGGGGGTCCTGTGACTGTGTGGTCGGTTGCTACATGTTATGTTGGACATGCACGAGGTATTCGTTACACTCGAGGTGTCATTTGGGTGCTTCTGGGGAGGTCAGCCCCCCCGTGGCACGTTTTCAAGCTTAAGTATGCCTATTTTTGAATTCGGGTCCTATCCTCAAACTGAGGTTCCCACGAGTGTGTGGTCGGTTTCTACATGTTACATTGGATGCGCACGATATTTTTATATCACTAGCGGTGTTGTTTGTGTGCCGCTTTCGAATTCGGGTCCTATCCTCAAATCGAGGGTCCCGTGATTGCACGACTGGTTGCTACGTGTTACGTTGTAGGCGCACAAGGTGTTCATGCCAATTCAGGATTTGTTTGTCTGCCTCCGGAGGTGCTTTCCCCCCACAGCTCGTTTTTAAGCCTAATTGTGTCTTTTTTCGAATGAGCCTAAGTGTGCCTGTTTTTGAATTCGGTCCTATCCTCAAACCGGGGGTCCCGCTACTGTGCGATCGGTTGCTACATGGTACATTGGAAGGTCACAGGGTGTTTGTGCCACTCGCGGTGCCATTTGGGTGCTGCTGGGATTGCCAACACCCCCCAGTATGCCTGTTTTCGAATAAGTCTAAGCGCGCGTGTTCTCGATTTTCGGTTCTATCCTCAAACCGGAAGTCTCGCGATCGCGTAACCGGTTGCTATGTGTTACGTTGGATGTGCATGAGGTGTTCGTGCCACTCGCGGTGCCGTTTGGGTGCCGCTGGGGATACCCCCCCCTTCCCGTGACACATTTTCAAGCCTAAGTGTTCCTGTTACGTTGGACGCGGGCAAGGTTTTCGTGTCACCAGCGGTATCGTTTGGGTGCTGCTGTGGGTGTCGGTCCCCGCAACACGTTTTCAAGTGTAAGTATGCCTATTTTCGAATTCAGGTCCAATCCTCAAACTGGGGATCCCACGATTGTGCGACCGGTTGCTACGCGTTACGTTGGACGCGTATGAGGTGTTCGTGCCACTTGCAGTGCTGTTTGGATGACGCTATAGGTGCACACCCCCCCGGCAACACGTTTTCAAGACAAAATGTTAATGTTTTCAAATGATTCTAAGTGTGCCTATTTTCCAATTCGGGTCCTATACTCAAACTGAGGGTCTCGTTACTACATGACCGGTTGCTACGTGTTACGTTGAACGCGCACGAGGTGTTCATGCCACTCGCGGTCTCGTTTAGGTACCGATGGGGATGCCAACCCCTCGCGACACGTGTTCAAGCCTAAGTGTGCCGGTTTTTAAATTCGGTTCCTATCGTAAAATCGACGGTCTCGCGACTACGCGATGAGTTGCGTGTTACATTGGACGCACATGAGGTGTTCGTGTCACTCGCGGTGCCATTTATGTGTCGCTTGGGGTTTCACCCCCCCCCCCCCCCCCCCCGGGAAGGTTTTCAATCCTAAGTGCACCTGTTTTTGAATTCGGGTTCTATCCTCAAATAGAGGGTTCCACTACTGTGCAACCAGTTGCTATGTGTTGCATTGAATGCTCACGAGGAGTTCGTTCCACTTGCAGTTCCCTTTGGATGCCGCTGGGGGTGTCAGCCCCCAGCGGAACATTTTGAAGCCTTAGTGTGCTTGTTTTCGAATTAGCCAAAGTGTTCCTGTGCTCGAATTCGGGTCGTATTCTCAAACCACGACTGTGCTGCTGGTTGCTATGTGTTATGTTGGACGCGCCCGAGGTATTCGTGCCACTCGCGTTGTCGTTTGGTCGTCGTTGGGAGTGTCAGCCCCCCCCGCCCCAGTACATTTTCAAGCCAAAGTATTCCTATTTTTGAATTTGGGTCATATCCTAAAATCGGGTGTCCCGCGACTACACGCCCGGTGTCTTCTTGTTGCATTTGACGTTCACGAGGTGTTCGTGCCACTAACGGTTCCATTTGGGTACCTCTGGGGGTGCTGGCCTCCGACACCTTTTCCATCCTAAGTGGGACTGTTTTCGAATGAGCTCAAGTGTGCCTCTTTCGAATTCCGCTCCTATCCAAAAATAGGGGGTCCATCGACTGGTTGCTACATCTTACGTTAGATGTGCATGAGGTATTTGTGCCACTTGCGGTGCCATTTGGGTGCCGCTGGGAGTGCCAGCCCCCGCGGCACGTTTTAAACCCTAAGTGTGCCTACTTTCGAATTCGAATCCTATCCTCAAATCGAGGGTACCGCAACTATGCGATCGGTTGCTACGTGTTGAGTTGAATGCTCAAGAGGTGTTCGTGTCGCTCGCAGTTTTGTTTGGGTGCCAGCCCCCCGACATGTTTTGAAGCCTAAATGTGCCTATTTTCGAATGAGCCAAAGTGTGCATGTGCTCGAATTAAGGTCGTATCCTCAAACCGCGACTATGCGGATGATTAATACGTGTTATGTTGGACGTACCCGAGGTGTTCGTTCCACTTCCGTTTTTGTTTGTGTGTCGTTGGGGGTGCCACCCCCCGGTGGCTCATTTTCAAGCCTAAGTATTCCTATTTTCGAATTTGGATCATATCTTTGTGCCACTCGCGGTACCATTGGGGGTGCTCTCCCCCTCGCGACAACTTTTCAAGCCTAAGTGTGCCTGTTTTCGAACGAGCTTAAGTGCGCCTCTTTCGAATTCGGGTTATATCCTAAAACCGGGGGTCCCGCGACTACGCGACCATTTGCTACGTATTACATTGGACATTCACGAGGTGTTCGTTCCACGCACGGTGCCATTTGGGTACCACTAAGGGTGCTCGCCCCCGGCATGTTTTCAAGTCTAAGTGTGCATTTTTTTTTAAATTCGGGTTATATCCTCAAACCAAGGGTCCCACGACTGTGCGACCGGTTGCTACGTGTTGCGTTGGATACTCACGAGGTGTTCGTGCCACTCGTAGTGCCGTTTGAGTGAGGTTAGGGGTGCCACCACCCACGACACATTTTCAATCCTAAGTGTGTCTGTTTTCGAATGAGCCTAAGTGTGCATGTGATCGAATTCGGGTCTTATTCCCAAACTGAGTGTCCCACGACTGCACGGATGGTTGTTACGTGTTACGTTGCACGCGCCGAGGTGTTATGCCACTCGCGTTGCCATTTTGGAGCTGCTGGGGGTGCCCCCCCCCCCTCGCGACACGTTTTAAAGCCTAAGCATTCCTGTTTTCAAATTTGGGTCTTATCCTAAAATAGGGGGTCCCGCGACTGTGCGACCATTTGCTAAGTGTTACGTTTGACATGCAAGAGGTGTTTGTGCCACTCGTGGTACCATTTGGGGGATGCTGGGGGGGGGGGGGGGGTGTTAGCACTCCCATGACACATTTTCAAGCCTAAGTGTGCTTGTTTTCAAATTCGGGTGTAACACCCTGCGTAATTCTGGCGTCGGGCGTCACTAAATTAAATACCATTCTTAGCCTGTGACAAATATGAGACATATTAAATTTATTTCCTCATGATAATATAATGAAATCAATCCTAGTAAATTATAATTATCAAAGTGACGTAAAATCCATCACCGTGCTAATCTCCAATAATATCTAACACGAAATAAATATAATCTCCAATAAACGGAATCCATAATGAAATATCTGAATAAAAACTATAACAACTCTGGAATCGAATGGCCCACCAAATCCATAAATTGTGTCTCAATATAAATGTGAAGGAATGGAAACTAAACTAAAATCTAAGTAAAAAATAAATACTACAACTCCACCTCCAAGATAAATCTCCATATACTCCTATGCAGCGACTCCAGCACTAATACCTGAAAAATGTTAGTTAACGCAAAGGGTCAGAGTGTCGAGCATGAATACTTGCTACTCCCTCCAATTAGGTTCCGTGAACCCAGACAATAACATTATACATGATAAATATCACAATAGAATATTTTAAATTAGACGAGATAATTAATCACAATGCGAGTAAAATAAACGCAAATGCTAGAATACTCATTTATGCCATCTCATCATCTAAGTCTCATTATCAAATCATTTAACTCAATTTAAGTTAATCCAATTATTAATTTTCATCATCACTAATATCACATGTAGGACTCCCACTTACATCTTTATCTCATTTTATTTGTTTGGTCGCAGTACTCCCGTTGTTCTACACTACACACATTCCCCTCGCCATAGCCAACCAGTCCGTTTAAACTGTCAGCCCTGCACGTTATGTACGAGGTTCCATGCACGACACGTCTTCATAGCCGGCGAACCCGTTTAAACTGTCAGACCTGCACGTTATTCAGAAGCCACACACCCGCATGTCGCAATAACTAGCCAACTCGTTTCTTACTGTCGGTCATGAACGTTATTAACGACGTCAATATATTTTATTACCCTTTTTATTATCTTTGGTATTAATTCTCAATTTCTCATCTTTCTCGTTATTTTATATTTTTCACCCACTCTTATTCGCGATGTGAGATCCTAAAAAACACCCTTAGTCCCATACCTAAGGGTCCTCAACACATAAATACGTCCTACCTTAATTATAGGATGAATTTCTGTCAATAATCTCCTCCTAGTCTTATGCCTAAGATAGCGAATCGACGGCACGACGTAAAATCAACCCCACTCCAGAATCACCCATCCGTAAAAATCTACACTCACTAGTCCCATACCTAGAAAGCGTAAATCGCAACTAAGGCCTACCTACTAGTCCCATACCTAGCAAGCATCCTAAAATATAGGTGAGGTCATACTACCAAAAATCCCGTCGTACCCGTGATGATAAATATCAATATCAATAAATCACATAATTCAACAACACATACAAACAATATCACAAATTTATTCGTGATAACACCATTTAATTTAATTAACATAATTATTTCCATTAAATCGTTATAGATTAATTATTATGCAAAGTTATGAAATACACCAAAATTGTCCTCTTTTATCAACTACATAATTTTTATGCGTGTGTACCCGTCCCGATTTCAATTAAAATAACCCTCATAAATTCTACGTGCGATCCTACACCCATAATAACCAAAACCCACTACTCTCTCCTACGCATCCAAGGGTTTCTAATCTTATTCCATTAAAAAATCTCATCAAAACAATACAAAATTTAGTTTTCACTTTTTTTTAATTAAGTTGCTAATTTATTTTAACAAAAACATGTCATTAAGGGTTTAGGCGACACTTATAATGCATAATACTAAAGGAATAGAATAGAGTATCCATGCCTGAATAAAAATTGATTGGGAATGATTTCAAAGATGCATTCTTCTCAAAAACTTGATAAAGATCCGTTCTTGACGCGTCTTGAGAAAACTTAGTTAATCTTGACAAATCTTGAGTTAAAACCTTGAAGAAAATTGGGGAAAAGGTTTGTAGATGAAAGGGAAATATTTTGGAGAAGTCATCTCGAGGAAGAGTTTTGAAAAAACTATTTGAAGAACCCAACCATGGATTAGTCTTAATTTGTAATGATTAAGAGTTCTAATGCTAATAGAATTCTATTTAAACAAAAAAAGGTTTCGCCGTTAGTCATGGCCCAGAACCGTGACAAACGTTTTTTTTTTAAATTTCGATTAAAATCCAACTTTTCAATATTAAAACTAAGCATTTTAAATCAATAAAACTTTATAAATTCCAAAATTTTACTTTACCCAAAAATTCCAAATTAATTTAAATTATAACTACTACATTCATGGGGTGTTACATCGGGTCCTATCCTCAAACTGGGGGTTCTGTGACTGCGCGACCGATAGATACGTGTTACGTTGGATGCACACGAGGTGTTTGTGCCACTCGCAGTTCCGTTTGGGTGCCGCTGGGGGCGCCAACCTCCCGCGGTACGTTTTCAAGCCTAAGTGTGCCTGTTTTCCAATTCGGGTCCTATCCTCAAACCTGGGGTCCCGCGACTGTGTGGTCGGTTGTTACGTGTTACGTTGGACATTCATGAGATATTCGTTCCACTCGAGGTGCCGTTTGGGTGCCTCTGGGGTGCACGCCCTCCGTGACACGTTTTCAAGCTCAAGTGTGGTTGTTTTCGAATTCAGGTCCTATCCTCAAACTGGGGTTCTCGTTACTGTTCGGCCAGTTGCTATGTGTTACGCTGGATGACACGAGGTTTTTACATCACTAGCGGTGTCATTTGTGTGCCTTTGGGGATGCTAGCCTCCCGGCAAGTATTTAAGCCCAAGTGTGCCTGTTTTCGAATTCGGGTCCTATCCTCAAACTGGGGTGCCCACGATTGTGCGGCCGATTGCTACGTGTTGCGTTGTATGGGCATGAGGTGTTCTTGCTACTCTCAGTGTCGTTATCTTCCGCTGGAGGTGCTCGCCCTCCCGCAACACGTTTTCAAGCCTAAATGTGTCATTTTTTAATGAGCCTAAGTATGCCTGTTTTTGAATTCGGATCCTATCCTTATATCGGGGGTTCCACGACTGAGTGAACAGTTTCTATGTGGTACATTGGAAGCTCACAAGGTGTTCGTGCTACTCGCGGTGCCATTTAGTTACCACTGGGGTACTCCCCCCCCCCCCCCCCCGGGGGCACCTTTTCAAGCCTAAGTGTGCATGTTTTGAATGAGCTTAAGTGTGCCTCTTCGAATTCGAGATCTATCCTAAAACCGGGGGTTCCGTGACTGTGCGACTGTTTGTTACGTATTACGTTGGATGTGCATGAGGTGTTCGTGCCACGCACAGTGCCATTTGGGTACAAGTGGGGGTGCTCGCCCCCCCTCCCCGGAGATGTTTTTAAGCCGAAGTGTGCCTATTTTTTAATTCAGGTATATCCTCAAACTGAGGGTCCCGCGACTGTGCGACTGGTTGCTACGTGTTGCGTTGGATGCTCATGAGGTGTTCGTGTCGCTCATAGTGCCGCTGGGGTGCCAGCCCCTCTGTGACACATTTTCAAGCCTAAGCGTGGCTGTTTTTGAATGAGCCTAAGTGTGCGTGTGCTCAAATATGGATCCTATCCTCAAACCGGTTGTCCTGCGACTGTGCATCTAGTTGCAACCTGTTAGGTTGGACGCGCCCGAGGTTTTGTGCCACTAGCAATGCCATTTGGGTGCCGCTGGGGGGTGCTTGACCCCTCCCCCCCCTCGCGACATGTTTTCCAGCTTAAGTATTTCTGTTTTTGAATTTGAGACCTATCATAAAATCGGGGGTCCTACGACAGCACGACCGATTGCTACATGTTACGTTTAACATGCAAAAGGTGTTCGTGCCACTCGCGGTGTCGTTTAGGGGATGCTGGGGGTCTTAGCACCCCCGCGACACATTTTCAAACCTAAGTATGCTTGTTTTTGAATTTTGTTCCTATCATCAAACCGAGGGTCCCGCGACTGGTTTCTACGTATTACATTGGACGCGCATAAGTTGTTCGTGTCACTTGCGGTGTCGTTTGGGTGCCGCTGGGGGTGCCTTCCCCCCATAGTACATTTTCAAGCCCAAGTATGACTGTTTTCGAATGCGGGTCCTATCCTCAAACCGGGGGTCGTGCGACTGAGCTGCTGGTTGCTAAGTATTATGTTGGACGTCTATGAGGTGTTCAATCCACTCGTGGTGCTATTTAGGTAACACTGGAGGTGCCCCTCGGCTACATGTTTTCAAGCCTTAGTGTGCCTAGTTTGGAATTCGGTCCCTATCCTAAAATCGGGGGTCATACGACTGCGTGGCTGGTTTCTAAGTGTTAGATTGGACGTGCATGAGGTGTTTATCTCACTCGCGGTGCCATTTGGGTTCTGCTGGGGGTGCCAGCCCCCCGCAACAAGTTTTTAAGCCTAAGTGTGCCTGTTTTCAAATTCGAGTCCTGTTCACAAATCGGGGGTCCCGTGACTCCCCGATCGGTTGCTGCATTTTATGTTGGCTGTACAGGAGGGGTTCGTGCCACTCGCGGTACCATTTGGGCGTCACCGGGGGTGCGAGCCCCCCGCGGCACGTTTTCATGCCTAAGTGTGCTTGTTTTTAATGAGCCTGAGTGTTCTTGTACTCGAATTTGGCTCCTGTCCTCAAATTGGGAGTCCCTGACTATGCGTCCAGTTGCTACGTATTACATTGGACGCGTACGAGGTGTTTGTACCACTTGCGGTGCCATTGGGGGTGCCTTCCCCCACCCCCCGCGACACATTTTCAAGCCTAAGTGTGTATGTTTTTTTATTTGGGTCCTATCCTCAATCCAGTAGTCTCGGGTATGCGCGACCGGTTGTTTCGTGTTACGTTCGATGTGCACGAGGAGTTCGTACATCTCGTGGTGCCGTTTGGGGTGCCTACCCCCACGGCACATTTTCAAGCTTAAGTGTGCCTATTTTTCTATTCGGGTCCTATCGTCAAACGGAGGGTCGCCCGACATTGTGACCGATTGTTATGTTTTACGTTGGATGCACACGAGGTGTTCATGTAACTCGTGGTATCGTTTGGGTGTCGCTAGGGGTGCCATCCCCCTCGAAGCATATTTAAATAAAAAGTTTGCTTGTTTCGTATTTGGGTCGTATTCTCAAACTGAGGGTTTCGCGAATGCGCGACCGGTTGCTACGTGTTATATGGGACACGTACGAGGTGTTTGTGTCACTTGCGGTGCTGTTTGGGTGCCGCTCCGAGAGTCACCCCCCCCCCCCCCCCGCGATATGTTTTGAAGCTTAAGTGTGTATGTTTTCAAATTCGGGTCATATCCTCAAACCGGGGGTCCTACGACTGTGCGATCGGTTGTTACATGTTACTTTAGATGCACACGAGGTGTTCATGCCACTCGCGGTGCTGTTGGGGTGCCGCTGAGGTTGTCAGCCCCCTGACACGTTTTTAAGCTTAAGTGTGCCCATTTTTGAATGAGCCTAAGTGTGTCTGTGCTCGAATTTGGTTCATATCATCAAATCGGGAGTTCCTCGACTGCGCGATCGGTTGCTACATGTTACATTTGATGTGCAGGAGGTGTTCGGGTCACTCGCGGTGCCGTTTGGGTGCCTCCGGGGGGTGTCAGCCCTCACGCGGAACATTTTCAAGCCTAACTGTACCTTTTTTGAATTTGAGTCCATACTCAAATCGAGAGCCCCATGATTGCGCGGTCGGATGCTACGTGCAACGTTGGAGGTCCATGAGGTGTTCGTGTCACTCGATGTGTCGTTTGGGTACTGCTGGGGGTGTCAGCCCCCGCGACACGTTTTCAAGCCTAAGTGTACTTGTTTTCGAATTTGGGTCCTATCCTCAAACTTGGGGTACCTCGACTGCACGGTCAGTTGCTACATATTACGTTGGATGCGCACAAGGTGTTGGTGCCACTAGCGATGTCGTTTGGGTGCCGCCGGAGGTGCCAGCCCCCCCGCACCACATTTTCAAATCTAAGTGTGCTTGTTTCAGATTTGAGTCCTATCTCCAAACCGGGGGTCCCACGACTGTACGATCGGTTGCTTTGTGTTACGTTGGACATTCACGAGATGTTCATGCCGTTTGGGTGAGGCTAGGGGTGACAGCCTCCCGCGGCACATTTTCAAGCCTAAGTGTGTCTGTTTTCGAATTTGGGTCCTATCCTCAAACTGAGGGTCCCATGATTGTGCTATCGGTTCCTACATGTTACGTTGGATTCGCACGAGGTTTTCATGTTGCTTTAAGTGTCGTTTGGGTGCTGCTAGGGGTGCCAGCCCCTCGCAGCATGTTTTCAAGCCTAAATGTGCAGGTTTTTGAATTCAGGTCCAATCCTCGAATCGGGGGTTTCGCGACTGTGCAGACGGTTTGTACATGTTACATTGGACATGCACGAGGTGTTCATGTCACTCACGGTGCCGTTTGGGAGCCGCTCGGAGTGCCAGCCTCCCCACCCCTCCGCGACACATTTTGAAGCTTAAGTGTGTCTGTTTTCGAATTCGGGTCCTATCCTCAAACTGAGGATCCCGCGATTGCACGGTTGGTTGATTCATGTTACTTTAGATGTTCATGAGGTATTTGTGCCACTCGCGGTGTCGTTCGGGTCCTATCCTCAAGCCTAAGTGTGTTTATTTTCGAATGAGTCAAAGTGTGTTTGTGCTCGAATTCGGGTCTTATCCTCAAACTGATAGTCCCGCGACTGTGCATCCCATTTTTACGTGGTATGATGGACGCGCATAAGGTGTTCGTACCACTTGCAATGCCATTTGTGTGCCACTAGGGGTACCAATCCCCCACGTCACGTTTTTAAGCCTAAGTGTGCCAATTTTCGAATTCGGGTCCTATCCTCAAATCGACGGCCCCGTGGCTGCGTGACCAATGGCTACGTGTTACGTTGGACGTGTTCGAGGTGTTCGTGTCACTCATGGTGTCATTTGGATGCCGTTGGGGGTGCCACCCCCCCGGGATCACGTTTCAAGCCTAAGTGTGCTTGTTTTTGAATTCGGGTCCAAACCTTAGACTGGGGGTCCTGGAAGAGCACGATTGGTTGCTTCGCATTGTGTTGGATCTGCACGAGGTGTTTATGCCACTCGCAGTGCTGTTTGGGTGCCGCTGGGGGTGCCATCCCCCCACAGCACGTTTTCAAGCCTAAGTGTGCCTGTTTTCGAATTCAGGTTTTATTCTCAAACTGAGGGCTCCATGACTGCGGGACCAGTGGCTACGTGTTACATTGGACGCGCACGAGGTGTTCGTGTCCCTCACGATGTCGTTTGGGTGATGTTGGGGGTTCCATCCCCCTTGCGGGACTTTTTTAAGCCTAAGCATGCCTATTTTCGAATTCGGATCCTATCCTCAAATCGGGGTATATTGTGACTGCGTGACCGGTTGCTATGTGTAACAATGGACATGCACGTGGTGTTAGTGTCATTTATAGTCCCGTTTGGGCGTTTGGGGTTCCAGCCCCTCGCGGCATGTTTTCATGCCTAAGTGTGCATGTTTTCGAATGAGCCCAAGTGTGTTTGTGCTCCAATTAGGGTCTATCCTCAAATTTGTGTTGTTTGGGTGACGCGGGGGATGCTCGCCATAATGCAACACGTTTTCAAGCCTGATTGTGCCTATTTTCGAATGATCCCCAAGTGTGCCTATTTTTGAATTTAGGTCATATCCTCAAACCGGTGCCGTTTGGGTGCCGTTGGGGGTCCCGCAACACGTTTTCAAGCCTCAGTGTGCCTGTTTTCGAATTCGGATTATATCTTCAAACCTCGGGTCCCACGACTGCGCGATCGATTGCTACATGTTATTTTGGACGGTCACGAGGTGGTCGTGCCGTTTGGGTGCCGTTGGTGGTGCCAGCCCCCCGCGACACATTTTCAAGCCTAAGTGTACTTGTTTTCGAATTCGGATCATATCCTCAAACCGGGGCTCTTGCTAATGAGCGAATGGTTTCTGTGCATTATGTTGGATGCACACGAGCTGATCATTGCACTCGCAGTGCCGTTTGGGTGTCGCTTGAGCCTAATTGCGCCTGTTTTCAAATTTGGGTCCTATCCTCAAATCGGGGGTCCCGCGACCGCACTGCCGGTTGCTACGTGTTATATTAAACTCGCACGAGGTGGTCGTACCACTCATGGATACGATTGGGTGCCGCTGTGGTGCTAGCCCCTCCCTCCCCCCCCCCCTGCGCGCGCGCGCGCGACACCAAAGTGTGTCTGTTGTACAATTTGGGTCTTATGCTCAAACTGAGAGTCCCGTGACTAGGTGACTGGTTTTTACATGTTATGTTGGATGCGTACGAGGTGTTCGTGTCACTCGCGGTGTCATTTTGGTGATGTTGGTTGAGCTAGCCCCCTCCCCCCCCCCCCCCCCCCGCGACATGTTTTCAAGCCTATGTGTGCCTATTTTCGAATTTGGGTCTTATCCTCAAACTGGGGGGCCCGCGATAGTGCCACCGGTTGCTACGTGTTCAATTGGATGCGCACGAGGTGGTCATTCCATTCTCGGTGATGTTTGGGTGCAGCTGGGGGTGTCAGTCCCCTCGCAACACATTTTCAAGTCTGAGTGTGCCTGTTTTTGAATTCGGGTCCTAGCCTGAAATCGGGGGTCCCGCGACTGCGTGGTCAGTTGCTACGTGTTACGTTGGATGCGCACAAGGTATTCGTGTCACTTGAGATTTCGTTTGGGTGCCGTTAGGGGTGCCAGCCCCCAACTGCACATTTTCAAGCCTTAGAGTGCCTATTTTAGAATTCGGTTTTTATCCTCGAATAGTTGGTCACATGACTGTTCGATTGGTTGCTACGTGTTACGTTCAATGCACACGAGGTGTCCGTGCCACTGGCGGTGACGTTTGGCCAACTAGGAGGTAGGGTATCTATGATTAATGTGTAGATATCCATGACATGACCTCCGAATCCCATCTTTCTCAACTTGTTGACAATATTCAATTTAACGTGCATATGGCGCGAGACATCACAGTCTATGTCAATGGTCTCTGTACGTAGTTGTATCCATAATGAGTGGATTTTTTTCTGCCTTCTCCAACAACGTAAGCAAGGTCAAGGTTACGTAGAGATTATGTGTGTGAAATATATTTTGTATAGCGTCATCCCAGATTTTTGGTAGGAAAAATAGAATACGATCGAACCGATCTCTTTCTGGAGATCAACTCCACGATTTATAAGGTAGTTAAATTGTTCGATCTTTTTATTTCCATACCTATAAATAGGAGTACTGTCTATATGGCGCGCGGTAATAAAAGAGTTATATGTGTGGCCCAATTGCAACCTCTCGCACCCTTATTGCCAGTGATTATCACCGTGCCTCATTTTTCGTGAGAAAAGTATACGAGGGTATTAGGGTATATTAGCTTGATTAAGGTTTTGATTCATCACTACCCTTCTCTTAACCCCTAGCATTCTGGATCTCACCGATGTGAAATCCTAACAACAACCCGCTGTAATTGTTTGCAACAAATTTTGTTAGGGTTTATTATGAAGTTTAAAAGTATATGTGTATTATCAATCCAAGAAATCCAACAACCAATAATTATTCCGTACTCCTTCTATCATCTACGTGATAAAACACATGCCCATAATCACAATATCTCACTATAATAAGGTCATTTCTAAATTTATACATGATAAACTCATAAATGACACGTTTGTTAATGTGCACACGTGTTTGCGATTCATATTTAAAGTAGAGAAGTAAAGAATTAAAGAATTGCTAAAATATGAATAACACGAAGATACAAGTAAAACATGAATAACATGATGAAAATATAAGTAAAACATGACGACAAGACACGATAAGACGACTGACGCGAGTCTTAATTGTCACACAAACACAACACGGTAGGAGTTACTGTTAAAAAGGCACGACACACATATAACCCCCAATACAATATTTAAAAAAATCTATTTAATTATATTTTTTCAAAAAAATCACAACACGCATATAACCCCCAATACAATATCACGACACACATAACCACAAGACAATGTCAAAAAAATCCATTTAATTATATTTTGTCAAAAAAAATCACGGCTCGCATATAACCCCCAATACAATGTCACGACACGCATATGACCCACAATAAGAAGACTGGCGTGAGTCTTAATTTCCACACGAACACAACACGGAGTAGTTACTATTATAAAATTACGACATGCATATAACCCCCATTATAATGTCAAAAAATTCCATTTAATTGTAGTTTGTCAAAAAATTCACGACACGCATATAACCCCCAATACAATGTCATAATACCCATATAATCCACAATACAATGTCAAAAAATTCCATTTAATTGTATTTTGTCAAAAAAATCAAGACACGCATATAACACCCAATAAAATGTCACTACATACATATAACCCACAACATAGTGGACGTAATTTTTTTTACTTATTAAAAATCCATTTAATTATATTTTATCAAAAAAATATAATGTCTAGGGATTTGAATAATATTTTGTCAAAAAAATAACCCCCAATACAATGTCTAGGGTTTATTGACATACAATACAATGTCTTCATAGTCACACATATAAACACACACACACACACACACACACACACACACACACACATACATACACATATACACACATAAAAAAAGAAATACATATAAATATATACAAATAACTGGGGTTTGTATTACCTTTAGGCCGAAATTGAAATCGAAAACAAATCCAACAAAAATCGAACACAATCGTGCCAAAATCGCCTAGGGATTTAGCTGCTATCGAAATCGATCGAGGGAAAAGAATTTGGTGCGTCTGTTGGCATTTTAATGTAAGGGATATGGTGACGACTCTAGATCATAACCCACTACCGCGTCCCTTAAAAAATTTGCCACATCAACTCGTGGCACGTGTAGGATATGGAGTGGTCACGACCTCCAGCCGTGACCGACCCCTGAAATGGTCATGGTCTTCATCTGTTACCAGGGTGTGTGTTGTGGCCTTTTTCATTCACATGGTCATGGGCTAAGGCCATGACCCATCCGCGACTAAGCTTGGAGGGAATTTTGGCGCGAATTTGGCGACAAGATAGTCACTGCCCAGGTCCATGACCCACAGTGGTCAGGGATTTGGTCCGTGACCACTTTCAGAAGCATCCATGGCCCAGTGTGGTAATGGATCTAATCACACCAAAGGTTAAGATGGTCACGGCCCGGGCCGTGTCACCCAGGCCGTGACCATTCGCAGGATTTAGTGTAGTGGTTTATGAGTATAATATAGTAATACACATCTTATTAAAAAGGGTCTTGACACTCCGTGAATCATAATATATGCAAAAGGATGTGCATAAAATTGTTTGTGACATTCAAGCCCTAGGGCATTAGACTATAAGATCCAATGGAAGGGATATGCATATCCTTCCTTGGTCAATTAGATAAGGATCTTGTGCAAATATGTTAAAAATGCCAATGGTTTACAAGGAATGCAAAACAACCAACAGATAAGATGACTCCAATGCTAAGACAATGGACTTCAAGCCCACCTCGTACCATCTCTGCCACTCAACAAGGTAAAACAAAATTATGCATAATCGTCATAGACTAATTCACCAAATGTTCTGATCAAAAACCCTTGGAAACCATTATAGAAAGAAAACTAATACTTTCATCAAGAAAAATATCATTTATCATTTTGTTTGAAAAGACTGTTGTTTTCATAATGAGAAGTAGTTCAAAAACCCACCCTTTACTCCAAATATTGCATTAACAACCATTATTCTTCATCAGGGCGTCCATAAGAAAACGAAGAAGTACAGATGAATAGTGGGACTTTCTTCCTCATTTTTAATATCAAGCTAGACCAGGCAAAATGTTTTGGCGAAGAAGAGTTTTTGAGCATCATATAGGTATAGAGGAGCACAATGAGAGGTCCCATTGGGGAAATAAACGTTTTTCAACCTATGGGACTGTAGTTGTACATTAATAGAGATTGAGGTTCTCACGCAAATGATGACCTATTTACAAGAAGTGTCTAATAATGAAAGACTCAATAGTTATTATTTAAGTAGAAAACAACATAATATCTCCATAAAATTTAAGAAGACCAGGTAGGGAATTTTGACCCCAAGTGGGAAAGCCTTGGGCCACACTCTTTCTCCATCATATCATTATACCTTGAAAGGGGCATGCACCAAATCTAGTTATATCATCTCTTAAGGCGACATGAGATATCGGTATACTAAATAGAGTGTGTGTGTTTGTGCGTGCGTGTGTGTGTGTGTGTGTGTGTGTGTGTGTGTGTGAGAGAGAGAGAGAGAGAGAGAGAGAGAGAGAGAGAGAGATGTGTATGGGTGTGATAGAGACATCAAGTTGTACTGTATTGGGGTTTGAAAGATATTCATAGTTAATAGTTTCCCAGTCGTGGATGTAGACGTATTTCATGGGTTAAACTATGCAGATCTCATCTCCCTGTTTTTTTTATCCATATTCTATATTATTAATTTCTTGATCATTATATTTATTCACTTGTAGGAACGACATGATGCTAATACAAGTGATTGAGGAGTTAGTATTTATTCATGCAAAGATGTTCCTCTGAAGCTGGAATAAGAGATTGTCCACCTCACCACCCCAAGGAAAAGTTACTGTGTTGTTTTTCACGTCGCTCGACCAAAGTCTGTCTCTGACGCGTACTCTATTCACATCTTGTTTAGAACCAAATATAGTTAGAAAAGTCTCGCAATCTCTTGCATAATGAGCGATGCTTCTCTTCGCTAGTGGTTTCAGAATATTCCTTGTGCTAAGAGATTATCCTAAGTCGTCATTGACTCTTCGAAATCGATATGCGTGTGTAAAAGAAGTTGTATATTGTTAAAAAAAGCCTAATTAGAACGTTAAGTAAGCACGAAGTAGGCTAGTCCCCAAAAATGCTCCGATCGTAGGTTCATTTGTCGTTGTGGGTTACAATTCACCTTGTGACTCATTCTTTCGGTCGAGCATTCTTCGCAAGGTAGCACAAGCCAATTAGTTTTTCATTAAAAAGGCATGATAGTCTTCCACTATATAAAAGTAGTGCGGAGCAGTGGGTACTTGATTGATCAAGAGAAAGGTCCACTTTTCCCCTTATGATATGACGATCATTAGCGTTATCGGTGAATGTGTTCCTCTACTCATTCTTTCGGTCGAGCGTTCTTCGCAAGGTTGCACAGGCCAACTAGTTTTTCATTAAAAAGGCATGATAGTCTTCCACTATATAAAAGTAGTGCGGAGCAGTGGATACTTGATTGATCAAGAGAAAGGTCCACTTTTCCCCCTTATGATATGACGATCATTAGCATTATCGGTGCATGTGTTCCTCTACTCTTAATAATGCCCTCCATTAGTAATATTGATCATATTTCCCAGCTCTCGGTCATGAATGTCTAACATGGAAAAACTTGGTCATTCGTCGTAGCTCACTCGTATCTCCCCCTCCCTATTGGACAAGAACATATTGATGGATTGAACGAAGTAAGGAAGGGGAGATAGACATCGCTTTCTTCAATTCATTATTCTATGTCGCGAGCCTTTCCCTTGGGATTTTTTTTATCTACATTCCCGTGTCTTAGAAATAGATGCTAAACGACCAGATTAGAAATGTGCATGTAGCTTTATCACCTTAACCATCATTAAAATACACGTTGAAGACATAACAACCTATTTTTGACGTAAACTATATGTCAATGGCCAAAAACAAAACTAAGAATTTCTTATATTCCAAAATGAAACTATCTCTAAATGATGAGTACATGGGTTTTTATAGGTGGAATATTAATTGCTAGCCAAATAATTATCAAAATGACTAAAAAGGACAATTATTAACAAAAATATACCTAATTAATCTCAGACATGCTTGGAGACCAATCAAAAGACATAAAAAGAAATAAAAGAACTAAAATAAAAGGAAAACTAATAAGAAATATTAAAATGACAAATAAACCCTAATATGAACCCATTTCCATCACTCTCATCGGTTTTAAAAAAGTCCGCCCTCGAACTTAAAGGGTAACCGGCAACGCGGTTAGGCCTCCTTCCATGAATTTTTCAATTTGAAATGGTAGGCGTCCTCGTACGCGACTTGTGTACCTATTTGCAAGAAACACAAAAACATTAGGCAAAAATTGCGAGGGTTTAGGCTTTCTTGTTTTGGGGTTTCCAGGAAATTCGGGTAGGGTGGGTTTTCTGGGTGGGTAAGAGGTTTCGACGGGTCTGTCGAAATTTTTGGTTCGAGCGGGTAGGCGGGGAAGTGATGATCATTAGAGGGGTTCTGAACGGTTGTTTGCTCCGGGTTGGTGAGTCGGGGTTTCAGTGGGTTCGTCACGTGACTCAAAATTTTTGATGGCCTCTTTACCGGGCCTATGGGAGATTGATTCTAGTGGATCATTCGTGGTGGTGGGTGAGTGAATTTTGGAAGAGAGGAGTTGGAAAAGGGCATCAAATTTCTTATTGAGTTCTTGAATGCTTCCTCTAAATTCTTGATTAATCTCTTCTTGTAGTTGTTTAGATTTTTCGGAGCAATTGAGAAAGTGGTGTTCAAACTTGATAATCTGCACACTGATACACCAATAAACCAATGTTGGAGCGACATCCGCTCTGATACTAATTTGATGTAAAATACATGCCAATGGACAAAAACTAAACAAACATCCAATTCTAAAAAGTGAAACAAGGAATTTCTTAATTAAAAATGTAATCTATCTCCTAATGAGGAGTACATGGGTCTTTATATGGGGGAAATTACTTGCTAGCCAAGTAATTCCCCCAATGCCTAAAAAGGACAACTATAAATAAAATTATACCTAATTAGTCCCAAACATGCTTAGAAACCAATTGAAATACATAAAAGGAAATAAAATAACTAAAAGAAAAGAAAACCTAATAAGAAATACTAAAATGACAAATAAACCCTAATATGAACCCATATCCATCAATTTTCCACGCCATATGCAAGACTTTCTTGGTGTTCCATAGGTCTTCCCTCAGCTCGGTATTTTTGGTTCTTGAGAATGGTTGCCACCTCTCTAAGTGAGACATTGTTTACTTTCCTATTGGGAAGACTTTGGCTCCATTCAAAAGGGACCTTCCCTATAAGGCGCATCCCGACATTGAGCAAGCATCGTCTCTTTAGCTCAGAGCACTACTGGTGGAGGTTTCTCAACCCAGCATAATACTTTCACGAGCAATGGTCCTGAGTAAATCAGTTCAATCAGACCGCAAGGGAAAAAGCGAGCGATAGACAAATGTCAACAAAGTTAGCGTCCCCCTTTCTAAAGATGGGTGAGCCTTTTCTTTTTGGATTGTCTTCTGCCCAATACGGTACCCCGTGCCATCAATAGGTTTAACCAAGGTTATAACACGACCCAATTCGACCTCACTTACTAGTATTTGAGCAATCCTTCTTGATGGTTTTACAGAACTTCCTTCTTGTATCACCAAAACATCACCCATTAATACACCACCAACATTATTTTTACCTACTACTATTCATTCTTGTTATTGAATTGGAATTTATGACAATATTGGCCCTTTTCCCAAATATGCTGATCAACACAATATTTTAACTTGCCCATAATTATAATACTAGGTAACATGCATAATTAATTATAATTAATTTAAATAATTTAATGAAGACTTAATCAATAAATTGGTTTTAGGCCATATTTCCAACAGAGTTCGCTACCTTTTCCCTATTTTCTCGAGAGTTCATAAAAACAAATTGTGTTTTAATCCTTTTTAACATTGTAATTAAATGCACACTTGTTGTATAAATTTCTGTAAGCTTCTTTGAAAATAAAAAATCTTAGGAGTAATTTATCTAATATTCTTATAGAATGACGTAAATCGTAGAAAACAATTTGAGTATAACATGTATTTTATATGGGAGAAGTGCAAATGAATCATACTTATTGACATGCCACCACTGTTGCATCATTCGATCCACGTACTCCATATCCGTGATTTTTACTTTCTTGCATTTTTTTTGTATATTTTTTAAATGGCTGGAGCAACATTGATAAATTTAAAGTGCCTATTATAGAGAGATGAGATTTCTTATGAATAATGAATTTACTATTTTTAGTATTTTTTCAAGAAATTCCCCAATATATCGATTGGAGAAATTCAATTAATTGGATTTCAGGAGATATGTTACTAATTTGACCACAATTGGTTGTTAAAAAAGTGTTTTGGTTTACAAACTAAGAAGACATAGGTTGCGTTTTTTTATATAAATATGAAATCTGAATTGATAATTATGTTTGTTTTATGTCTAAATAAATCTCTCAGTAAATATATTTAATCAATTTAGATACATCGTCATGAATCAATTACAAACATAGTTTTCAAAGTTGACTGCATTTATCTGTAACTTTTGTTTATCTGTAACTTCTTATCGTACAGATTACAGTGCTGACCCGGAGATGGAGAAAAATGGGAAAAAAATGATAGGAGGATGCGGGGGTCTACCCCTAGCGATCAAAGTGCTTGGGGGAGTATTGGTAGACAAGAACTCACAAGGGTGGGCAAGCGTGCTCAAGAGAATGTATCTCATTCTGGAAAGGGGTCAAGATATCCAACAGGAAGACGGAACGGTGCAACAAGTGCTAGATCTAAGTTATGATGATTTGCCATCTCAAATGAAGCGTTGCTTTCTTTATATGGGGAATCTCGGAGATTATAGCATAAAGGGAGAGAAATTGTGTCTTTTGTGGATATCAGAAAATTTAATCTCCAAAGAAGACGTAGGAGACGGAGAAACAATGATGGATGTAGCACAACTTTACTTAAATGAACTAGAACAAAGAAGCATGGTTGAAAAGGATACATCAGATGACATGGAACCATATTTTTTAAGTGGGAACCATATTTTTTCAGTTCGTAAATATGAGGCTCGAACAAATAGACGTGTTGAATCTTTTCGCCTTCATGATCTGGTGCGAATTCTATGCTTGAAAAAGAAAGAATGTTTTTTTAAAACCATAGATTTTCGATCACAGGAAAATGTACCTTCACAAGGTTCATCATCCTCTTCAACGAGTAGTACTAAAACACGTAGAATGGCCATCATTCTGGATAAGGATGGTAACGGGTGCATTTCAGGTCAACAGCATGGAGCAAGTAAACACCTTCGATCTATACTATTTCTGATTATAGATCGATTTTATCAACGAAAATTCAAACCAGAAATACCTGATTTCAAAAAGTTCAAATTGCTCAGAGTTTTAGATTTTGAAGGGTTTAACGGAAATACATCAGAAGAAATAGGAAAACTAATCCTCATGAAGTACCTGGCTTTCACAATGAATGAACCCTCAGTATTGCCATCATCTATATGCAAATTGCAATATTTGCAAACCCTCGACCTATCCGGATTCAGATATATATCAATACCAAACATGTTAGGGAGTTTGAAAAAATTGTGGCATCTATATGTTCCTCGGCGTATTGATTGTATCAAACCAGGCGAGAAGTTGAGACTGGATGGTTTAAATGAGCTGGAGACATTGGAGTACTTTAATCCGGATATTTTTGATGTGGAAGATCTCATTAAACTCAGCAATCTTCGAAGATTAGCAATATATATTTCATTTAGAGGAAATAAAAGAAACTTGGAATCTATCCTCCACTTCCTGGAAGATAGTTCACATAAGGTACATAAATTATGTCTTACCATAGATATTACATATGGGTTTACAAAAGAAGTGCTCTCTCTTGTTTTTGAGTGTCGTATTCTTCATAAATTGGCACTACAGGGTATTTGGAAGGAGAGTCGATGCAAGTTACCTGAATATAACATCCATAGTAGTCTCACCCATATATCATTAATAGACACTAATATCGAAGACGACCCAATGGCAACACTTGAGAACCTTCCTTACTTAGAAATCCTATCCATGGAGGCAGCGTATATAGGGAAAGAAATGGTATGTTCTGCTGTAGGTTTCCCCAAACTCAGAATTCTTCTACTGTGTCATTTTTTCGAGCTAGAGAAATGGAAGGTTGATGAAGGAGCGATGCCCAACCTTTCATGTTTAGAAATCACTCGTTGTCCGGAATTGAAAATGCTTCCAGAGGGATTAAGATTTCTCACTACCCTCCGAGAATTGATAATTGCTAAAATATCTGAAGCTTTCATAAATCGGGTTCAGGTGAAAGAAGGTGTCGAAGGTGAAGACTTTTACAAAGTCCGACACGTGCCTTCTCTCACATTTCTCGTCAGGTATTTTCTTACCAAACATCTTAATAACTATTATTATCTTATTCAATTTATCAAGTTTTTTTTTTCCTGAACAATATTTAACTTTAATTGATCCTTACGCTAAAGGTGGGAACCCACATAGCCCATTTTTTAAACATTAATGTTTATGTTTTTACCAAAGACCTCTCAAATAAACACTCAATTAATTACTCAAAATGAAATAAATACTTCGCCATTAAGCGTTGCAGGTGTCAAAATAGTTCAGAGTAATATTAAATCGGCACAAGATTATGACACATTTTGATGGATATATTACATGTCATATCTGAATTGGTTGTTTGTTTGAATGATAATGATTGAACTCCAATCATCAACCAATGCAGACATAATACGTCAGTGTGTTTCTAAAAATGTATCAGAATCTTGTGTCGATGTTGAATTACTCAATGGTCTATTACTAATAATTTTTGTTTCAAGTTCAAACTTAATCCTATTAGTAAGTTAATGTAATGACATGTTAGTGTGACAACTTGGAAAAATATAAAATTACACTAATGGTTCAGTTATCAGGATACATGTAGTATTAAAAGAAAGATTTAGTGTGAGTAGGTTCATCGTTCGAGTTACATGGTTATAATATCAATCGCATGGTTACGATACAACTTGATTGGGAATATTAATCGCTAAAATACATTATATGTATAAATTTCTCTGTATATAATATTCTCCTACTGTGCGTACGCTCATTCCTCGTTTTTTGTCAGTCAAATCTTCTTCGACCCCATTTACTTATAGTGATTGCAATGAGAAGGATACCGGGAATGGAAAGGAGAGTGTTCATGGTAGTAGAGCTCTGATTGCTATTTGTTTTAATATGTAACTTATTTCGAACTATGGTTTGGTTATTTCAAACTTTCACGCAAGATTCTAAGTTTGGTTGTAATAATACAGGACAAATGCAAATATTCCTCTAATGTTATTTATTCAATGAAATTGAAAAACTGTTTTATTTCAAATGTTTCATATTTTTTATAAGTCGAACATCATTTCATTAAATAAATTTAATACATTTTGTGACACAAGTCAATAATCATATGTTTATTTAAAAAGGATATTTTCTTAAATGAATTTAAAGTATCAAACGGTTTTCCACATTGACACCCATAAACAGGACGCCGCAACAAACTCATACGCTTTCTAAAAATAAAAATACCACTCATTTTTTATATTATATTTTGTGATGAATGACTCCAACTAGCGATATGGATTTATCCATATAATACAAAATTTGTATTTCGGGCATATTTGATCGGTAATTTGGATAGTAATTTCGGTATTTAATTTTCGTGCCGTAATTTTGATAAATCATTTTTTAAATGTGTAAACAAAGACAAACCACAAAGTTTGCTATTATTTTGGTTTTGATAATATGACAACCAACCTATTTTAATACCGAGTGGTCAATCCTCTACAAATATATCGCGGGAATCGTAATACGGATCATTCTCATCATCACTGTAGCAATAATATAATGTAACATAACTAGTAGAAATAATTCATACATTTAAAATAAATAAAATAACCAATAACATAGTTAGTAATAAGCATGAACTGAATAAACCATAGGTTAGCAAATAACATCCACAATAAAAATCGAATAATCACTGAATATGGAAGAGTAAATGTCTGATAATATATAAAAGTTTACAGTAAGATAAAAGCCTATCATTTATAGGCAACACGCCCGACTGTAAATAGAAATAACTCATCCTATCTTGACAAGAACCAACTAGAGTGTCTAAGCAAGGATGTATCATCCACAACTACAACACGGTAAGAGCGGATATATCCCTGCTGTCCCGATAGCTGCTGCTGCACACCTCACACCTCGGGTGTAAAAAGGAAAATAAGGAAAGATAAAAACCTGCGAGTCAAAGCTCGAAGAGTAGAAAATACTTTCGCAAGTAAATATTTGTTTAAATCGTTTAAAACAATAGTGTATTACTTTCATGATTAACCGGTCGCACTCACTTGAGATAAATCCCAACTCTTAACTATAGTGTGCACCTAACGTATTCATTTTATCCATCCTAATTAAACTACTAGGTCTAATTATGATACATAACCTCTATTTAAGCCGAACCCCGCTAATACTCAATATTAGCTAGGTCTAACTACCTTCACTAAGTATACATATATAATCAATATTTTAGCGATACACTTGCTATAATTAAATAATTACATGATCAACATACGCAGCTACACTCCAACCATAAATAGACATACACACTATATCATATAAGCTGGATCAAGAAATTATTTAGTGGAGGCTAGAATGGATTATCTTTTTAGTTTTCAATAGACTTCAGATTTATTCATTTTTTTACATAGAGATTTTTAATTAATCCATTTAGGTGAAAAGGAGTATTAATTTTAAGAAGACGGAGACATATCTAGATAGAGAGCATTAATTATGATTTACACCCCTAATATTATTGTATTTTAGGTATAATTTAGATAACTCCGAAGTACCGAAAAACGAAAAAGACAAAGTCAGAATGCTTACAGAGAAATGGAGGTAATGAAAGCCCTTCCTCAAATGTGCGGGTTTTTAAAATGAAAGGCAAAGAGAGGGAACATTTTTTAATGGTGAGAAAAGACTTCACAATTCCCAAAAATGATTATCACATGCTTACACGCACGAAAGATGAATAGGCTTATGACGACTACCAAAGCGACGATTGTTATTTCCCCAAGGCTAAATAAAGATGTCAGATTTACTGGCGTGCCCTTAGGGCACTCAATAGACAAAAGTTGTTCAATTTCTAGGGAATTTATGGAATCGCCCTCCAATGAACATACAGAAGTTCTAGACAATTGTCGAACTCTAACCAAAAGAGGAATCATATCATCCCTACAGAACATGAATACTTGTTCAATATCAACAACTGACCTGGGCACAAAGACAATCGAGCTCAATAAGCCCATGGACTTTGAGGGAAATTGTGGGGTCCAGAATTGAGTTAGCACGTGCTCGGCCACGTGGGCCTACAATCAATGAAGACTCCAAGTCAAAAGAAGAATCTTTCAGCTTAATAACTTGTAACAAGAGAACAAACCCTTGCACCCCGTGAACGTAGGCACATTACCGAACCACATACATCTTATGTTGGGTGTATGATCTCAATATTTTCTTCCATTACTACTCTTGTTTGACTTGTGTCCATTGAATATCACTACATGTAGTAAATTATCCTATAATCACATTTGCCAAAAAATAAATCGCAAGAAGTTTAAGGATTTTATGAAACATTAGGGTGGTTGAACTCAATATTTTTGAAAAATTTAGGGTTAACTCAAAATGGACAAAAAAGTGGGAGTGTAACTCAATATACACCCTTGAACAATTTCTAGGTTGCACATTTCCTTTGGGACATATATATATATATATATAGTTAAGCTCTCCAACATACATATGAACATACCTATTTTTTAAAATAGTAAAAAAAATGTATTTTTCGATCAAATTTTGTATACACAATCTCCACAATTAGGAGATCATCTACAAAAATAATCATCAAAAAATTCAACCCAAAACAAGTGAAATGACAAGTGGATAAATATGAATATTTTCTACCGTTCAAATTTTTGTCATCGTCTCACTCACTTCCGGGTTGAATTTTTTGATATTTTTTGTAAATGATCTCCTTAAAATGTAAATCATATACACTGAGTCTGGTTAAAAAACTCAGTTTTTTACTATTTTTAAAAAATGGGTATGATCATTGGTATGCTAAGTGAGGCATGTTGGAGACACTGACTGATGATATACTTACTAGTGCAAACCTATTTTCTTAAAATATTAAAAAATATTGAGTTAAATTTTTTTATGTGAAATTTAAACATTTCAAGGGACCCATATAAATAAATTAACTCAAAATAACTTTTTTTACTATTTTAAAAAAATCGATCAAACTTTTACATCTTTTAAAGCATTTTAAAATATACGAAAGTTTGACCGATTTTTTTTTTTAAAAAAAAGGTATTTTGAACTGATTTTTTTATATGAATCTCGTAAAATGTTTCATCACCATACAAAAAAACTCAACTCAAAAATATTTTTTTATTATTTTTAAATTGTGCCAGCGGTATGTATACTGGATATATATATGAGTCTCTCTCTCTCTCTCTCTCTCGGAGAGAGAGAGAGAGAGAGAGGAGGTCTCTTATGCAGACCTGATAAATTACACGTCTCCATACGCTCTACCCTAACACGTCAAAACCACACAATCTAAACGTTCTCTCTCCTCTACACACGGTACAAATCATATCACCGAAAGCTATTTCTCTCTCCTCTGCACACTGTCACCCACGATGTCCAATGCAGTAACCTAAACAATGTTATTACAAAGAAACCATTACCAAACATAAAGTTCTCTCATCACCTAACACAAAGTTCTCTCATCAGCTAACACAAAGTTTCTTCTAACACAAATAGCCTCCGAATCATCAAGTAAAAACACCACCTTTTTTTTTTTTTTATATTTCATACCTTCATTTATCTATGCCGCAATTATTTATTTCATAAAATTTTTGTAACGAAAATCTTAATTTCTTCAAAACACACCTTTTTTTTTTGTAATGAAAATGTTAATTTTTTCAAAAACCCACGTGTTTTTATTTTCCCACGTGTTATTTCAAATACCCACCTATTTTTTTTGTTTTATGACGAAGTTGTTAAACCCACTATTTATTTCAAAAACCCACTTTCTTAAAATTTTCGAGATTTCATTTTTGTTATTTTTTTGTAACGATTTTTTTTTTGTAATGAAATTCTTAATTTCTTCAAAACACACCTATTATTTTTTTTGTAATGAAAATGTTAATTTTTTCAAAAACCCACCTGTTATTTTTTTGTAACTGTTTCTCAAATAATTTGTGTATCGCAAATGCTAATTTTTGTTTATTTTTTTGTAGCGTAATTGTTTATTTTTGGTAGCGTGACTGTTTATTTTTGAAGTGTGACTGTTTAATTTTGAAGTGCAACTGTTTATTTTTTGTATTTGTTTTCATTGAAGAAATGAAATCTAGCGTTGGGTTGAAAAAAATATCCTTATGCTACTGCGGGCACGAAACACCTATCAAGTTGTCAACTACCATGAAAAATTCGGGACGACGTTTCGTCGCATGTCCAAATTACAAAGCGCGTTCATGTGGATATTTCAAATGGATCGACATAGAAACGCCAATTTCAGAACGATTCTGAAGTCTTCAAAGCCAAGTTGATATACTGTCAGAATTGAATACTATCGAGAAAGAAAAAAGTAAAAAATTTACCATGTTGATTGCAATTGAAAGAGAGCGGAATGCGTACCTACTTGAGTTGTTGATTCCGAAAGTCTACGGTGAGATCACAAAAGATGTGTTTTCCTGGTTGTAGATAACAGGTGATTGTGGCCCTGAATAAATTAACTGACAATGAATGACCCAGTTGTCCCCTTCACAACCACAAGTCTAGAACGACAACCTTCTCTAACTACCCCTCGCTTTCGCTTAACATTTGGGTTTGCAATCACCATACCCTTGCCTTCTTTAAAACATACATACTCCTTCCTAATAATCTCATCAGTTCCACATTTTTTTCTCGCTCCACTTTCGAACACTAAAGCCCGCGGCTTTGGAATACACATTATAAAAACAGTCGATTTTTCTAAGGATTGAAATTCTTGGCCCACTTTGGGACTGATATCCTTTGCAACTTGAGGATAATATTTTAAAGAAGATGCCTCCAAATTTGAATCAACATGGACGTCTCCACCTTCATCCACAATAGCTAATTATAAATTATGATGACTCTCTAAATCATTCTCCATTTAACTGCAATTGAATTCAGAAAAAAAAATGATAATAGGTAATTTTTAATAGCTATTTTTTTAACATCTATTTTTTTAACAATAAAAAAAAGACAGCTATTTAAAAACAAAACTATAACAGCTAGTTTTAGAAAAATATTTAACAAACCATTATGTTAACAGCTAACCATTTTTTAACAGCAATTTTTTAACATCTACTTTTTTAACAGTAAAAAAATGACAACTATTTGAAAGCAAAATTATAACAGCTATTTTTAAAATCTATTTTAACAACCATTTTTTTGTAACGAAAATTATAACAGCTATTTATTTAAAAACCATTTTTTTAACAGTAAAAAAAATGACAGTTATTTAAAAAAAATCATAACAGCTATTTAAAAAAATATATTTAACAAACCATAATAACAGCTACTATTTTTTAGCGTTTGTTGATAATAGCTATTTTTTTAAATAACCGCTATTATTTTTTTAGCGTTTCTAATAACCAAAAAAATGATACAAGTTTTTTATTATTTTTTTAGCATTTTTTAATAACAGTTATTTTAAAAAATGATAGCAAATATCAATAAATGTATTCTTCAAACAAAAGTTTAACAGGTATACAAACGATGAAACATGTATTACACACCTTTTAACCAATCTTCAAGTCTCAATAACAATTTTGACACTAAATGTATTCTTCAACCTCCACAACTATATAAAATAATGGTTTCTCGAAAGTTTGTTCTTTTAATGTTTGTTCCTTTGAAGTTAATGGTTTGTTTAGAGTGAGGTTTTTCTTTGCATATGGGGTTGCTGCATTGGACATCGTGGGTGACAGTGTGTAGAGGAGAGAGAAATAGGTTTTAGTGATATGATTTGTACCGTGTGCACATGAGAGAGGAGAGAGAATGTTTAGATTGTGTGGTTTTGGCGGGTTAGTGTAGAGCGTGTGAATGCATGTAATTTATCAGGTTCGCATAAGAGAGCCCCTCTCTCTCTCTCTCTGTATATATATATATATATATATATATATATATATATATATATATATATATATATATATATACTAGGGTGTACCCGTGCCGATGGCACGACGATAAATTTGTTCCCTTGATATTAGTACACATTTCGATGGCACGGCGATAAATTTGCTCCTGTAAAAAATGTGAACCCGTGCGGATGGCACGGTGAAATAAAAAGTCAAATTAAAAATAATTTAACTCTTATGCATTCTACCCCACATCGCTTCCAGCTCATGGGCCATAATAATTGTTTTACATACTTCACAATTCCTATAGGTCTAAGATGGTTTCACGCCCACATATTATTTCGTAATAGTGATTAAGTCTCGCAGAAAAAGACATAACGCGATAACATTGTTTTCTGTGCAAAGATATGAGGGAGGTAAATAGATTTCTTCTTGGTAGAGCGTATATCTCTATCAATGTCACGTCGATGATTTCTTACTCAATGAACTTTTATTTATGGTATGTTTGAATTTATTATCTTGATCATACAACATTTCTACCATCCTGCAAAGGAATACAAATATTTTATAATCAGGTTTTAGTAATTATAAAAATGCCAAATAAGTATTTAGTAGAATTCTTTAACCTTAAACTAAGAGAAGCATAACTTCACATGTTTACATGTTTACAATGACTCCATTTAACTTTTATGGAATACAAAGAAGCAAATCAGTTTCATTTACCATGTGCTTTGGAGTGTTTGTGTAATCCAACGAAAGTTCTCTCTATTTCATCTTCTTTAATTGCCACTATGAACCACCTCAATCACCCAGTGTATTTCAACTTCTACGTTTTCTAAGAAATGTCACTATTTAATGGATTTTTCAACCAACAATCACCAGCACCGTCTCGCTACATGATCTATTTCTTTTGGTTTGTTCCAGAAAACAAATAAAGTAAACAACGATTAAATGTGACTAAACCCATATATATGAAATATATTTATTTACCTTTACAAAAGGGGTCAAAAACACAAACCAGGACAATTAAATGCTATATTGCTAGCAACCTCACTGGAAACTATTGGTAAATAAAGATAGATAGAAGGATGTGAATGGTTATGTTGTAATGTTGAGATTAAGAGTAAAGTAGAGAGTGGCATACATGTTCTAAAATGAGAGAGTGAGAACGAATATTGTAGGTGAGGTGGGTCTTAGTCTTAGCTATAAAATTTATTTTCTATTTAATATATAATATTCAAATTTTGAATTTCAAATATACAGACAATTCGTGGATTTGGGAATTAAAAAATGAGCACATGGCTCGAGATCTGAGTGACTTGATTGTATAAATCAGTAGAATCCAATGCTTCTTAGACCACTGTAAAGAAAGGACAACACCTAAGAAGGCAAAACACCAAATGAATTGTTAGTTGTACATTATGGAACCCGCATTCCATTTCAGTCAAAGAAACATACGAATTTCACCATAAATTCTAAGAAAATAAGTAAGAAAACAAATCAAGCACCCCGTGTGGATATTTTTCAAACATTTGGCTCGCATATACAAATATTCACACTTTGAACACATCATTGTCTTCGATTTTCTAATATTCAACACCTAAACATCACATATATCAGCAACATTAAAAATAGGATGGTATACATAATTAACACATACAAAAAAGACCCTCGACAAAAAAAATTAACACAATAAAAAAATTATGTTACGGCAACAGTGAGAGTGAGATATAAGAAGGAATAAATTTCATGATTGGACCCACAAAGAAAAAGCAAATAAAATAAAATAAAGGGAGATTTGACCTTATGATGTAAGACATATCACCTGCTCTCAGTAAATTGGACTCAAGGTTCAACGGAGAGACTTATCCACTAATTAAACACTCAAGTAGGGGCCACTATTCATAGGCCATTTCTAAACTATTAAATGGTGATATCTGCACTATTCATAGGTCTATGTTTTGGAGTGCTAAAAGATTGTAATGGAGTGTATTTAGCCCAAACGATGATTAAAACTGATAACTTAACTTAATATTATATGAAGTAGAGGAGAGGTCAGTAACCTATTATGTTCTTAAAACAAAATCCAATTATAAACATAAACTTTCTTTTCTTTAAAGATATTTTCTCCCTTTTCATCACAATCTCATCATAAAGATCCATTAAAGAAAATACCAGCAGAAAAAAGAAAGAAAAGGGGACTATGATTCAATTTCAAACCCATCAATGTTCCTGTGAATCTTTCAGATGTCAAAAGGAGTAAATTTTCATATTATTTGAAACATATATTTAAGAGTTCTAAAAAACACTTTTAAGTGCTCAAAATAGGGGAAGCTCTAGGGGTTAAATAATGTGGGTTACATTAGAAAGTAACCAAAATAACCACCCCAATATTAAGCAACATTAGTTCCCCAAATACAAAAAACTGAAACCACAGAAACATATTTTTTGCGATCCAAAATCCCCAACTGCAAAAAAGTTATTTCATTCGAATAAAATATTTTAGTATCAAACACTGAAAATAATCTAACATATTTCTTATAACTTTCCAAAGTAAGAACATCATACTATAATTTGGCCTAAGGTAGGATCTAAATGTTCAAATGACAGTACAAAAATATGGAAAGAAAGTATTTGTCACATATCTTAAATGCAATTATTCAACAAAATATAAAAAAACATTTTAATCCTTCTCTAATCAATACATCCGCCACCTGATTGTGTACCAAACACTACATTGCCACAAATTTTTATTTTCTATACATAAATCTCGACTCTGTATGGGGAATAAATCAAAGAATCCGTTCAGGGAATAAAGCCAAAGGACCTAGGCACATAATTTATTCCCATTCTTTAAAAAATACTACAAAACTGAATATAATTACAGTGCATTTGTGAGATGGAAAATGAAATTAGTTTGAATTCAAATCCTCACCCCTACCCAAATCGAGACCCACATACAGATTCTACACACGGGTAAAACCCCCACAGCGGACCACACTTCTCTGCCCAAGGAAAATAATTTGAAATTAGTGTTCTTTGATGTAATTGTTGTAGAAGCGTTAATAGAATTTGTTTTCATTTCAGTGTTCTCTTCTTCAAAATCCCTTTTTCTCAAACCACAAAGAAACTCGGCCGTGGAGACATCCAGGCTCTTCACCATAAACTCAAATGCAATGCTCTACGTTCGCCAACAATTCAGTTTTTGCAACAAAAAATAGCGCTTTTATACGTAAAATCGGAGATCCAACGCCACTGGATCGAGTGCCCATATTCTGAACTACACATATGAGATCCAACGCCACTGGATCGAGTACCCTTATTCTAAAACCGGAGTTGAAGACCTCCAAAATCGAGTACCCACAACAGGAGGTTTAGGTGAAGAGCGGAGGTTTAGGTGGAGGAAGATGGAGCGGATGAGGGAGAGTGAAAGGGGGCAGATCCACTACCCACAACAGGAGCAGATGAGGGAGAGTGATGAGGGAGAGAGAAGTGGGCTTTCATTGTTCGGAGAGAGAGAATAAAAATGGTGAAGATTGAGTGTAGGATTGGTTTTTGAGAGAAAAAGAGGATTGAGTGTTTGCTTGGCACTGATGATACTTTCGGCGGTATCATAAATTATTCTGAATAAATGTACAATCCAATAAATGTAGGAGGGATTTGTTTGATAGTTCGGAGAGAGAACCCTTATCATAAAGCAAATCATTTAGGGCCCTTAGATCCAAATTCGTAAGATTTAATCTGCGCCGTCAGTTGATAAACACTAAATCAATCAACTTTCAATCTCAGCCGTTAATTGGGAGAGACAAAAAACCCCACCTCCTTTATTATATATATATTTATATAGTTATGCTTTTGTGTGGACTAATCTACATTTTAAGAATGCGGACCGGACATGTGTCACCTGTCGATGAGCCCAGAAAAAAGAGAGAGTGTGCCTATAATTTAGGCGATAATTTCTAGGTGCACCGTTAGGTGACACATGTCCGGTTCGCATTGTTAAAATGTGGACTAGTCCGCACCAGATCATTATTATATATATATATATATATATATATATATATATATATATATATATATAGACACACACACACACAGTAGGGATTGATCGATCGAACTTGTTGATCAAGTTTTAACAGCAAGGAGACAATTAAAAGCCCACGCAATAACTTGATATCTACTCATTGATTACGGGTATTCACCTGCAAATTAGGGCATGATAAGTAAATTACTCATTAGAAAAAAATCATTGCATTGTACTTAGTTAGAAAAATAATGATAATTAGGACATAAAGAAATATTACAAGAAGGCCTCACCCAGTTGAATTTTGTACTCCAATTTGACGCGTGGGTGGATGAAATTAATCATCCATGAAACATATGTTTCTAGAATTACCAGTTATGTCATGTAAACAAGTTGATTGCTATTCTTCTAAATACAATCATCAAATAAGCATAATAAGATAACTTGATATGATAAGGGAACATGAACTTGTAAGAAATCTAGAGTTAAACTTAGGGTTGTTTGATAAAAAAAGTGGGCAAATGCAAATGATTATGGGGCAAACGATTCTATGGCAAATAATTTCAAGGCAAATCATTATTTTCAAACATGTGTGTGTTTCATACAAGTTGAAAAATCATCAATTTTCCACCTTTTCTATCAAACACAGAAGTTGGAAAGAAGAAATAATTGTGGAAAATTTATTTACGGAATATATAAATATATTAAAAAAATTATTTATGGAAAATATATTAGATAAAATAAATAAAATATATTAAATACATATTAAAAAATATTAAATATATTAATATATATTAAAAATAAATAATTAAAAAATATATAAAATATATATTTAAAAATATATTAAATATATTAACAAAAAGTACATTAACAAATTAAGGAAAATATATGAAATAAATAGAAAATATATGAAATATTCAAAAAAATAAACAAAATATATGAAATATTTAAAAAATATATGAAATATACAAAATATCAAAAAATAATATATGAAAGTTATGAAATATACAAACAAATATATGGTGGCAAATTGTGCTTAATGCTCTTCTACATAGAAAACAAATTATAAAAAAAAATTCGCTATCAAACAGCCTACAAGTTGAAAAATCTTGAAATTTTCCAATTTTTTAAAATTTGCCTAAGAATTCAAGTGCTATCAAATGGACCCTTAGTTTATATTCTACAAACTATCATTCCAAAAAAACAAATTAAAATAAAAAATTTATATCTCCCCATTGTGGTGTACATCTTATGCAACTTGGGTGGCTTTAAAAACTGACAATTAGGTACGATGATGCATGATTGTGCAATGAAAATTCAAAGTGGTCTTCTGGTGTAGCTTGTCAAAAGTCTTCCGCAATTAGCACATTTACACATCTCTTTTAGCAGCATCTTAACTTCCAAATCATGTCCCCAAAATTGTTCCAACTATTCCATTTACAAACTCTCCAATATTCCTTCCACCTATTAAAACTGTAACTATAAACGCTTTTACGGTTAACCCCTAATGTTATCAAAGAATATTTGCAAGAAATGGGAGCCCATAGGAATACCATATTTACATATGTTATGCTCGTTTTGAAGCTGAAGATTTTGTGCACTAGTGCTATTACATAGACACTTACCAAAATTGTTATTCCAACTATATTGGGCCTTTAAGTGGTCCTCATTTATGGGAGAAGACTGGAATTGGACCTATATTAAATCCTAACTGTGGAAGACAACTGGGAGGACCAAAATAAAAGGGGAAACAACTTGCAGTAATTTATTTTATTTTAACTTTCCTATATTGTTCAAATCAATATATTAGTTTATTTCCTTTCCTTTTTTTAACGAAATTTAAGCTTTGATTAAACTAAAAAGTGTTGGAGATTTTATAAAATAAGTGAGTAAGAGTTTTGGGTGTAAGAGCTTAAAAAGCTTGTCCCACATTGGAAGTGTGTGGAAGAGGTGTGAAGCTAACCCAAATATAAAAGGGGATATTGTCCCACATTGAAAAATGTACAAAGCTAAGTGTCACCACTAAGCTATAAAAGGAGTGGGCAACCTTTGAGTCCCACATTGGAAAAATATAAAGAATTTGTGCACTTAATAAGTACAAATGGAAGATGAAGAGTTAATTCATCTAGCATTTAAGAGGCTATTCAAGAGACCTCAATACGGTGCGAAGCACCGTACGCACACGCACACGTACACGCGTGCGGGTGCGGGGCAGTGGGCTGTAGAGGCATGTGCAAAACCGATTCGGTATTAATTGTACCTGTTCGGAAATGACTTAAGACTGTTAATCCAACAGTCATGACTCATGAAGAAAAAGCTTTTCATTATCTATAAATAAAGGCTGCCTAAAAATAAAATTAGATTGATAACAAAAACCCAGTTTCAGATTTCCAAACCTTGCTATTACTCTCTTATAATTTTTAGGAGATACAAATTCTCTTATTCTGTTTTGTGCACAGAAACAGAATAAGAACTTGATTGACTGTTCTTCGCTGCTGCATCCAAGGGTTGTCTTCAAATATACAAGTTGCAGGCAGTGCAAGTTGCTTCATTGTATCTTGAGTATGGATTTGCGAATTCTCGTTTGTATACCGAAGTTATTCGTGTGGGGCAAATACTGTATTTAGGAAAGTGACATCACGCCTTGAAGATTCATAAAGTTACATTGTTGTATTCAAGTTGACATTGTTGTGATACAATAAAGAGTTCTATTTCTGTATTTGCTAAATAATTTCTAACAATCTAAATACAGTAATTTTAGAAATGGCCGACTCTTCCAAATCACTTCGACAAATAACAGAAGGCTTTGTCAAGTTGGAACGTTTTGATGGTGGTAATTTTCTGCGTTGGCAGGAAAAGGTTCATTTTCTTCTAACAACATTGAAGATTGTATATGTCTTGTCACAACCGAAACCAAATGAAGATGAAGATGAAACCGTGGAACAGATTAGGCAATGCACAAAATGGGAGACCGATGATTACTTGTGTCATGTTCACATTCTCAATGTACTTGCTGACAATTTGTTCGACTTGTACCAAAATGTTGGGACTGCAAAAACTTTGTGGAAAACATTGGAGACCAAATATCTTACGGAAGACGCTACAAGTAAGAAGTTCCTTATCGATCAGTTTTTAAGCTTTAAAATGCATGATAATAGGACTGTACTAGAACAATTTCATGACATCCAATGCATCATAAATCATTGCAAACTGAAAAAATTAAATATGGATGAAAATGTAATTGTTGCTGCCATAATTGAAAAACTTCCTCCTTCTTGGAAAGATTATAAGAAAGAACTCAAACACAAAAAGGAGGATCTTTCACTTGAAGAATTAGAGACTCATTTAAGATTTGAATAAGAGTCTCGAATTCTAGATGGTAAAGAGGAACAAGAAAATTCTGTTTCTAAGGCCATATGGTGGAGGAAGGAAATGAGCAAAAATATGGCAATCATGGAAAAAATAACAAGCGGAAGAATTTTTCAAATAATTCTAAAGCAAACAAAAAGAAGAAAGGAAATTGTTTTCATTGCAACAAACTAGGTCACTTCAAGAAGGATTGTCATGAGTTCACGAAACTAAAGGAAAAAGAGGGACATCAAACACAAAGCAAAAATATGCTGCTATGATATCCGGGGCTAATATGCTTGGAGAAGACAACTCTTGGTGGGTTGATTCTGGTACCACAAGGCATGTTTGTAAGGACAAGAACTTGTTCTCTACCTATGAAACAGTGGAAGGAGATGTTCTCTATATGGGAAATTCATCTACTGCTTAGGTTAAAGGCAAAGGGACAGTGGATCTCGAATTCACTTCCGAAAAAATTCTTAGCCTCACCAATGTTTTTCATGTTCCCGATGTTAGGAAAAATTTAGTTTCTGGAAGTCTTCTTAACAAATTTGGCTTTAAGCTTGTATTTGAGTCAGACAAATTTATTCTGACTAAGAATGGTACCTTTGTAGGCAAATGATATTTGTATGAGGGCATGTTTAAGCTCAATATCAATGAAAAAGATTCTTCTGCTTATATTGTTGATTATCTTTCATTATGGCATAGTCGTTTAGGACATGTTAATACAAAGAAAATGCATTTCATGGTTAATTTAAATTTAATTCCTAAATTTGAGAATGATATGAATGAAAAGTGTAAAATATGCATGCGAACAAAAATACCAAGATTGCTTTTTCCAAAAATAGAAAAAACTACATCTTTGTTGCAATTAGTACATAGTGATGTTTGTGATTTGCATGGAACACCTACTAGAGGTGGTAGTAAATATTTTACTACATTTATCGATGAATTTTCAAAATATTGTTACGTATATCTTTTAAACTCTAAGGATGATGTGCTTAATAGATTTAAGACATACAAAAATGAAGTTAAAAATCAATGTGATACTAAAATAAAATGTCTTAGATCTGATAGAGGTGGTGATTATCACTTTCCTCAATTTTGTGAAGATATAGGAATTATACATGAAGTTACTGCACCTTATACACCACAGCAAAATGGAGTAGGAAAAAGAAAAAATAGAACACTAACTGAAATGGTTAATGCTATGCTTTCTTCTTCTGGTTTAAGTAAAGAGTTTTGGGGAGAAGCACTTTTAACTGCGTGTCATATTCTGAATAGGATACCTGTTAAAGATAATAAGAAAACTCCTTACGAATTATGGAAGAATAGAAAACCTAATTTAGGTTATCTTAAAGTTTGGGGTTGTAGAGCTATTGTAAGACTACCTGAAACTAAGAGAAAGAAATTAGGAAGCAAATGTGTTGAGTGTATTTTCATAGGTTATGCACAACATAGTAAAGCTTATAGATTTTTGGTTAGTGAACCTAATGATTCTGTTGAGGTAAATACAATAATTGAATCGAGAGATGCAATTTTTTATGAACAAAGGTTTTCTTCTATTCGTAGAATTAATAATGAAAAAGAAGTTAACACTCCTTCACAATTATCTGATACTCCACTAGTGGAACAAGAAGAGATTAGAAAAAGTAAGAGACCTATGAAAGAAAAAAGCTTTGGTCCCGACTTTGTAGTCTATCTTGTTGAAGGAACTAGAGACACATCTTCTAATAAATATGCTTTGACTCTTAGCATTGAAACAGACCCACAAACTTATAGTGAGATAATTAAGTTTGTAGATTCAGCATTTTGGAAAGAAGCTATAAATGATGAAATGGATTCAATCTTGGAAAATAAAACTTGGAAGTTAGTAGATTTACCTCATGGGTCTAAACCCATTAAGTGTAGATGGATTTTTAAAAAGAAAATGAAAATAGATGGAACAATTGATAAATTCAAGGCTAGATTGGTTGCTAAAGGTTTTACACAAAAAGAAAGAATTGATTATTTTGATACCTATGCACCTGTTGCTAGAACCTCCACTACTAGAATTTTAATTGCATTAGCATCTATATATAATTTTGAGATTCATCAAATGGATGTGAAAACTGACTTTTTAAATGGTGACTTAGAAGAAGAAATTTACATGGAACAACCTGAAGGGTTTGTTACGCCTGGACACGAAAATAAAGTATGCAAACTTATTAAGTCCTTATATGGCCTAAAACAAGAACCTAAACAATGGCATGAAAAATTTGATAAAGTCATTATTTCTTATGGTTTTAAAATTCATGAATCTGATAAGTGTGTTTATAGTAAATTTGCTAATGGTAAAGGTGTGATCATTTGTTTATATGTAGATGACATGTTAATTCTTGGTACTGATTTAGAAAGCTTTAATAATACAAAGAGTTTTCTGTCTTCTAAATTTGATATGAAAGATATGGGTGTAGCTGATGTCATATTAGGAATGAGAATAATAAGGAAAGATAAAAATATAATTCTCACTCAATCTCATTATGTTGAGAAAATTTTAAAGAAATCTAATCAGTTTGATTGCACACCTGTTAGTACACCTTTTGAACCACGGATAAAGATGATCCATAATAAGTGTAGAGCTATTTCACAATTGGAATATGCACGAGTAATTGGTAGTTTAATGTATGCCATGACATGTACTCGATCTGATATTGATTATGCTGTTGGTAAATTAAGTAGATATACTAGTAATCCAAGTTTATTGCATTGGCATGCTGTCAATAGAATATTAAAATATTTGAAAGGAACTATGGACTATGGTATATACTATAGTGGATATCCTTCAGTACTAGAAGAATTTTCTGATGCCAGTTGGATAACTGAGCGGGAGTATCATTCCTCAACAAGTGGATGGATTTTCACTCTTGGTAGAGGAGCTGTTTCTTGGGGATCAAAGAAACAAACTTGTATAGCTGATTCTACTATGGCAGCTGAGTTTGTAGCATTAGATGCAACTAGTAAAGAGGCAGAATGGTTAAGGAATTTATTGATTAAAATTCCAATTTGGCCAAAACCAATGCCTCTAATATCTATACATTGTGATAGTGAGTCTACACTTTCCATAGCTTATAGTAAAGTGTACAATGGAAAATCTAGACATATTGGCCTGAGACATAGTTATGTTAGACAAATGATTACAGATAGTGTAATCACAGTGGATTATGTAAAATCAAGTCAAAATTTAGCTGATCCTTTTACAAAAGGTCTTGCAAGAGGACTGGTGTCTAAGACATTAATAGGGATGGGACTAAAGCCCATTAATAATAATCACTCTTGATGGAAACTCAACTTGAAACTTGATATATTCAAGTCTCAAGTTCAATGATTAAAGTACATCATATGACGTGATTGCAAGCACTATAAAATTTAACATCCCAAGGATAAGTGCTTTGAACATGTAATAAATAATGAAAGAGGATGAGTTTAACCTTAATAGATTTATGGTGTTTTAAGTTACATGGACACCTATGATAATCTACCTATATAAGTGTGGAAGTGGTGTCGTTTCCTATGAGAACTGGGCTTGACTCTAAAGCACTCATGAAATCAAGGTACATACACAAGGCCTAATACATGTGTCGGCTTATATGGATAATCAGTGACTAAAAGATTTGTGTGTGAAGAAAAATCCGGCTGATCAATATGGATTGATAGTTCAAAGACAAGTCTACTATACTTTTATGGTTAGCCTTGACGAACCTTCACAGGGTATTGGTTCAAGTCGTAAGACACCAATACTTATACACAGTCTTACAGACAATCAAAGATTTACAAAACTTATTTTGAAAATGGTGGAGGAATGTTGGAGATTTTATTAAATAAGTGAGTAAGAGTTTTGGGTGTAAGAGCTTAAAAAGCTTGTCCCACATTAGAAGTGTGTGGAAGAGGTGGAAAGCTAACCCAAATATATAAGGGGATAGTGTCCCACATTGGAAAATGTACAAAGCTAAGTGTCACCACTAAGCTATAAAAGGAGTGGGCAACCTTTGAGTCCCGCTTTGGAAAAATATTAAGAATTTGTGCACTTAATAAGTACAAATGGAAGATGAAGAGTTAATTCATATACCATTTAAGAGGCTATTCAAGAGACCTCAATACGGTGCGAAGCACCGTATGCACACGCACACGCGCACGCGCGCTTGCGGGTGCGGGGCAGTGGGCTGTAGAGGCGCTAGTGGCGAACTTTGCACTTCTCACGTCGCGTGTCCGCAGTGGTAGAGGGTTGCCAGGATTCGTCCGGGTCGGATCGCGGTAGCTCGGGCGCGATCACCTTTGGGTTGACCCGTGCAAAACCGATTCGGTATTAATTGTAACTGTTCAGAAATGACTTAAGACTTTTAATCCAACAGTCATGACTCTTGAAGACAAATATTTTCATTATCTATAAATAAAGGCTGCCTAAAAATGAAATTAGATTGATAACAAAAACCCAGTTTCAGATTTCCAAACCTTGCTATTACTCTCTTATAATTTTCAGGAGATACAAATTCTCTTATTCTGTTTTGTGCACATAAACATAATAAGAACTTGATTGACTGTTCTTCGCTGCTGCATCCAATGGCTGTCTTGAAATATACAAGTTGCAGGCAGTGCAAGTTGCTTCATTGTATCTTGAGTACGGATTTGCGGATTTCCGTTTATATACCGAAGTTATTCGTGTGGGGCAAATACTGTATTTAGGAAAGTGACATCACGCCTTGAAGATTCATAAAGTTACATTGTTGAATGCAAGTTGACATTATTGTGATACAATAAAGAGTTCTATTTCTGTATTTGCTACATAATTTCCAACAAAAAGAGATTACGAGCGAGCTCAAATGCGACACAAACACACCTATACACCCCAGACAACCTGTTGGTACGACAACAAGGACAGTAACAAAATACATAGAATACAGCCCATACAACCAAACAGATTTTTAGTTTTTATCAAGGTATGGCTTTTGGGTATATTTGTGTGTGCAGCTAGTTTTACTAGGACACAAAAACAAGGACAACTAATATAGTAGTGTCAGATCAACATTTTTAAGACATTTGTACTATTGTTTCATTGTCACATTAGTATTGAAACTGACGTGACATCTAGTTAACGTGGAACTACCAAGTCAACACTCATATATGTTGAACTAATACACTATTTTCGTGCTAGTGTCCGACCAAAAAATGATTTTTCAAGATATGTTGTACTAAAATTAAGTGTTATAGACAAGCAACCAAAAGCCTAAAAAATGTTGTACTTAACACTATAACACTTATTAGACTAGCAGCTAAAAGCCTCAAAAACAAAATCAAATAATATTTTCGTTATAAATCAAGTTTGCCTTTAAAAATCAGAGTTTTATTTTATTTATTATTTTACTACCAGTAAAAGACGTTTTTATACTTTAGTATCTCATCATTTGTAGAGGAACCGCCTAGTATGACCGCATTGGTTATGTGGCATTACATCTCGATGTCCTCATACACATGAGGTTACAATTTTATGTAAGAAGGGCTACAAACTTACAATTGTAGATAATACGTGATGACACAAACCCAAAATTAACATATATATTGTGTTAATCCAGTATTCGTTTCATAAAAAGTTCATTTTTACTTCTTTTCTGTTTGCCTGGCTAGTTCTATTAACTCAACCACAATTTATACGTCAATTTCAAAGCCAAATTAAAACCACACTTTATATCCGTAGGCATTTAATCTGCAAAATTAGGAAAAAGAATAATGGTATACTTCCCAAACTACAATTACCGGTAAAATACCGAAAACCATCTGGACCGTTCATCTCTTTTCCCAAATCAAAGCCTTATATCTTTAAATTCAGTTTATGAAAGTGCCAACTCATAATTTTGCTCAAGGGTATTTTTCTAATTTTTAAAAAATTGATATATAATTAGACTTATGATTTATTTTAAAGTTAAATAAAATTTATATTTAATTAAGATTTTTTCCACAAGATATTTAACTTAAGATTACTATTTTTATTAAGAATTTATTTGTACTAATATGATACAATTTTTTTAGCCCAATAATAATCTTTTTTTCGCATATTAGCCATATCGTGGCTTAAATTTTTTTTTTCTTACTTGACCTCAAAGAAAATTTTGCCATGACTTTAATTGAGTCGTGTTCGTGTTTGGTAAAAAAATTAGATTTCACGTAGTGTCGCGTTATATTCGGGTGTTCACGTTTTGCTGCGTTTTAATTAGGTAAAAAAATCAGATATGACTTAAGATTGCTATTTTTATTTGGGTCGTGTTTGCGTTTTGTAGCGTTTTATTAAGTGTTTTAATTGTGCATATTTTTGTCATTGAAATGTGCGCTTTTTTAAGTGGCCAAAATGTTAACTTTTTTTAGTTGTTGAAATGTGTATATTTTTTAGTGGCTGAACTGTGTATTTTTTTTGGTGGCTGAAATTTATAAAAAAAATTGTTGTTAAAATTGTAATCTAATAGTGGCGTATGAGTTTGTTGGGTTTGGAGATAAAAGGATGATATAAATAAATGTTTGGACATAAAAAAATATGGTGTATTATCTTTTTCTCTTATGTGGTGTCCAGTTAATCATTCGATTTGGGATGGGTAAATTGGTTCGATAAGAGTAGCACCACTCTTTGAAATAATATTTCATTTGTTTTTATCCAAATACAATACACCCCAATACACATGCTTAACATGATAATGTTTCCTTAAAAATTTGTAAAACCCCTTGTTCTTTGCACCTCTTTGATAATGTTATCCCACATTGATTGACCATTAAAATACCATTCTTTATTTGGATCTTACTACAAACTATCTTGTTTTTTTACACTCAAAGAGAAGATGGTCTCTAGTTTCCACAACTTCCTCCACATAGCACACATATATCCTCCATTATGTACCCCCATTTCTTTAGCCTGAAATTGATCCATAATTTGTCAAGAGCAGTCAACCATGTGATAAAGGCCTATTTAGGGGCATGACCCTTAAACCAGACCATGCTATAACATTCAACAGGTTCCTTATGTGATCTGAACAAATCATAGGCACTTCAAAATGTGTAGTACTCTGACCCATGCCATAGTCCAGATTATTTTGCATTTTTCCTCTCCACTTGAAAATGTATAGTACTCTGATCCATGCCATAGTCCAGATTATTTTGCATTTCCCTCTCCACTTGAGGATTTAAATCACATATTCTAATATCCTCTAGATCTCTAGACAGGGGGGGGGGGGGGGGGGGGGGGGAGGAGAAGGGGCATCCAGAAATTCTTCTTCTAACATATCTATCCAGCAAAGAACACTACAGTCCAAGTCTACAAGTGAAGCCGATAGTAAAGCAGAGATGTCATTACCTCGCTCAGTGATAAGGCTTATGATACCTAGTCATTAATAACAAAAAATCTAATTATATAATAAAAATAAAATAAGAGGTTGATAATTTCAAAACACCCCCTATTGATGCACATGCTAATCAGAGTGGAAGGTATTCAGTGTTAAGTTTCTACAATGAAATAATTACAAGTCTTATAACTTAGATAAAGGATCATCTTGAGACTTTGTATGTACTCTGATTTCAATTTCAACTATGTCCATCTAAAACGCCACATTGGAAAATAAAATAAAAATTCTTCTTCTTGTTATAATTAGATCCATCGCTGGTACCAACGACACCCCCTAATCATGCACATAATTAGTCTCAAATATAGAACGCAACCGGAACTATTTTCCTTTTTCTTTTCTCTTCTTGTTTTTCTAATAAATTCTTACCCTGCAGAACCCTCATACTGGATTTTTATATAAAAGAAGTGAAAAAAATTTACTAGTAGTAGTAGATTTCACATGACCTTATTCTTGTATTTCTGAGACAAACAAGTGAAGAGGAAATAGGATTATAAACATGGAAGTTAAAACACTTGAAGACAAATTTTAGAAGAAACTTGCTCCTCATAACTTTTTTTTTAATAATTATTTTCTCTTCCTGAGGATATCATTTTTGAATAGAAATAAATTGTAATAATTTGCAAATGCTTGGAAACATTATAAAATCAATGAAAGGTAAGTTATTTTTGTGCTGTGACTTAGTTGTTTTGGTGTAAGGAGTATGTCATGAATGGGATGTTAAACTATATAATTGTTTTCTTGGAATGACTATAATAGCTAACAATTATATGTCAATTCTATGTTCCCTTTAGTAGTTCAGCTAATTGCATTGACTATGATTACCCCAACATATCACATACATAACTCATAACTCATAATCCAAGCTTCATAATTTGCTAGAGTTCATAACATAACATAAAGCCCTGTAAATCAAAAGCCTAGATAATATGTCCAAGTAAATTACAGTAGTTCAAGATTCCTTTTCTCAGCATCGGTTTAGGACAAAACACGACATATGAAGACTATGAGGACCCAAGACAAGACCAAGATAAATTGTCCAGTTCTCTTCCTCTCTTCCTCCTGGGCAGACCAAATATTATTTGTCGACCTCGAGAACAAATGGGTGGTCAAACCGTACAAATTTCATAAATCCTTGGTCAGTCTGCAAAATACACGCACGGCTAACATTTGACTACCCAAATCTGAAGCAAAATTAACAAAAAAAATAAAATGAGCATGCTAACGTCATAATTTTGACACCCCTGAATATCCTCGGCCCATGAAGTACTTATAATACTTAGTTGACTGCAATAACAATAACTTCCATCCATCTATTATTTCCCACATTTGTTCATATTTTCTGTCATAAGAGCCCAATCTGAAGTGAGATGCCACATAGGAATGCCCACGGGGTAGTCTGTTAATAATTTATAATGGAGTTCGACGAAGGGTGAGGACTATTTCACTACAGGTTCTTCAGGATTTAACATTGAAAACTTGAAACTTTAGGGTGAAATGAACACAAACACAGAATTTCAAAGTTATATATTTATTTCCCCTTACTTGGGTAAATAGCATCATATTCAAATTCAAGGACACAGTATTATCGACCAACAAATTGTATCAAAACATAAGGACACAACAATTTGAACAGAACTGCAACCAACAGCAGCTCAAGCCAAGCAGTAGGACATAGACAGTATCAGCTGAACTAGCAAATTCCAACCAAACATGACAAATATATAGAAACTAAAACGATATATAATGGTTTTATTTATATAAGTAAAAAACTAGGAAAAATATAATAGTTCACTAATACATACATATTTATATGTTCTCTTATTATTTTTCTTTTACATGAAAAATCCTCTTTAAGCTACACATCTTATATCTTGGATTTTCTGGTAATCAAACAAACTTTTAATAAGAGTTGTTTAGAACTGTTTGTTATTGAAAAGGTCTTTAGCTGCCATACTAGAAAAATATGCATTGTGACTAAGTGACTATTAACTTCCAATAAAGATTTCTCCCCCCCCCCCCTTTTTTTTGAAACGTGCTTTCAACTTCGGCATAGCTGTATAATGGACAACTAACTCAATTTTGACTTTTTTCTATCTGATTGGGAAATGTTTTCTCTAGCTGTGACAGAAGGTAAGTCCACCTTGATATGATTTTCCTTGAGAAGGAAACTAGATAACTTAAGGAGAGAGAAAAAAACATGAGAATGGAGAAGATTCATGTTGCAGATAACCCTCTCTTGTGTGATGAAAAAGAAGTTCTTTAATTTGTTGTCACCTCTTTGCAGACTTTGATTAACAAATTCAAGAGTGACGTTTATATCTTTTGGTGTGTTTTTCTACAATGCTGTAACTGAGCATCTTCCAAAAATATCAATACAATTTCAAATAATAGCACTCTAGAGTCATTGTAAAAATGCTATTTTTGCATCAAAATTATTCAAAAAGAAAAAGAAAAAAAGATATAGGGTGACCGGGGGGCACAAGATTAAATGTGTCAAGTAAGAATTACCTTCATGCCGCTGGTATCAACAATATATTCATGGGCAACCATTTCATTGACACTGCGGAAAAGAACAGGGTAGTGTCTATCAATCCCAAAGCGAAGGACATGAACAAAGAAGAATACAGATAGAATAATCGTGATAATTGAGAAAGAGAATAAGTAGAATAGCTACAAAATCAGAATTTTAACTGAAGATAAGCAAAAAAATGCAAGTGCAAGGCACTAATTTGTCTTCATAATTAAGTTTTCCAGAGAATGAAATGCACAGATACTCAAAAAAGTAGGGAGACCTCTAAACTTTTTTCCATTTAACTTGCATTCAAGATGACCACTTTGATGCGTCGGACCTAGGGGTGCAACCGGTACTGGTTTTTACTGTACCGTACCGTTTTGGTCTGAAAAAAAATGATTTTGGTTTCATATTATGAAATAGCGAAAACCGATTTTACCGAAACCGAAAATACGGTCAAAAATTTGGTTGGTTTTAGTTTTTAGATACAAAAAACCGATTTACCGAATTTACCATACCGATATCGTTCCAAAATTACCGTACTGAAATACCGTACCAAACTTTTTGTGCAGTGTCAAATTATTTTGGGTATCATACTACTTCTATTTATTTTATTTCTCATGAGTGAGTTTTTATATTCTCTTTGAAATTAAATTTATTTATTTGAGTATTTGGTTTAAGTGTTAAATAATCATGTTAATTAAACATATATTTTGTTTAATTAATCAAACATTTAACACAAAATGAATTAGGCAGCATTTTGTTAAAATAAAAAGAACTGTTTTTTTTGTTCGCTATACTTCCGTTTTGCCCTTATTTCATTTGGGCTTTATATTGTGATTTGTGTAGAGATCTTTTTTTAGGGTTTCCATTTCATTTTTTTAACTCTCTCTCTCAAAAAGTGCGATCGTCATTTTTGTTTGAGCTCTCTCTCTCTCATTTTTTTTTCTTCAACCTTGGGTTGATTTTGAGAAATAATTTTTTGGGGACTTTTATTTGAGAACACCATTTTTTTGTTTTGAGATTTGGCTTTCGATTTGATGTGGTTACTTCGTTTTGAGATCGAGTTTCTGGTGCCAATTTTTTCGACGCCAGCTGTATTCGGATCTGAGTTCCCTCCGTGTTTTCCGGTGATTTTTTTTCTCGATGAGTTGACTTTTTCGGCGAAGGTTTGTTTTTTCGGTATTGGAGGTGTGGATGATTTTGACTTTTTGGCGAACATTTTTTGAGGTAACAGCTCCCTCATTTTTCGATGCTCATCATCTTGGCTCACTCTCCTCAGGCACTAGCTCCCTCATCTCGTCTCACTCTCCTCCGGCTCTGACAAAAGCTAATCGGTTAGTTTGGTCTCGTATCTGTTTAAATCTATTGTTCCAAATGCTACAAATGCTAGAAATTATACCTTTTGTGTATGTTTCTAATTGTTCCAAACAACTAGAAATGCTAGAAATTGTAACAACTAGAAATGGGTATATTGAAATATATACCAGATTTACCGAATGCATAAACCAATTTGAAATTCTGGTATTTATCGAGAAAAAAACGAATTGAAACCGAAATTATCGAAACCAAAAAAACCTAAAAATACAGAAAAAATCGGTCGATTTGGTTTTGGTTTTCGTTTTGATGTACCGGTCGGTAAATTGGTACGGTACGATTTTACCATATAGAATGCAGTTTTGGTATTGGTAAGGGGTCGTTACCGACCATACCGAACCGGTTTCACCCCTAGTCGGACCCTAAGAAACACCGACACAGACACGATCCTGTCACACGACACGGACACAAAAAATTAAAAAATAGGACATAGGGACACGTCGATAAATAATATATTTGTATCAATTTATTTAGAGAAGACACTAACATGAAAAAAATAAAAAAACATGTGTGAATAATAATTTTAGAAAAATGAACTGATATGTTAAAGCAAAACATGAAAATAAAGGTTTTTTAATATAATAATTTTCCTCGAGAACCATTCTAGGGCCATTAGAGCAAATCATTGGAACATATTTATTAATGGATGGTGCCTAAAACAATACCACCAATTTAATTCAAAATATTATATACTTATACATTAGGTATAGACACGTGCAAACAAATGTCAGACACACAAAAATTAATTTCGGACGCATGAAATTAAGGATCGGACACATTAATTTTATATTTAAATTATGAACACATAAAAGGATTGTCGGACACATGACTGAATTTCGGGTGAATGTCAGGAGAATGTCGGTGTCCGACACGGACACGGAAACGGACACGGACACGTCACTGATGTGTATGGGATCTCTAGCGACACGTGGCGCATGGTTGTGCCTATGGGAGAAGACTATCTTTTATTTTGCATTTTTAGTGTAGGGTTTAATTGTAATTTTCCTTTATTTTTAGTGTCTTATTAGTTTCCAAGTATGTTTGGAACTAATATGTCATTTTTAGTTAGTAGTTACCCCTTTTAGTCATTTTGGGTAATAACTTGATTAGCAAGCTAATTTCTCTAATAAATAGGTCCCTTGGCCCTCATTTGTACTCAACCTTTAATATTGAGAATTGAGAATAGAAAGAGAAAGAAACCCACTTCATTTCTTTCAGTTGTTGTTGTTGTTGTGTAGTGTAGTTGTTGTGTAGTGTAACAATAACGCTTCTGCATTCTCGATTCACATCAAATTGGTATCAGAGCGAGGTTTGTTCTTGGTATTTGTCGGGGTGCGTGAAGCGGGTCACGAGTGGAGATTCAAACTCCGAAAACCCTTCAATCGAAAGATTGATAAATGTCGAAAAGATAATATGGTGCATGGAAACCCTAAATTCCATCACCACTAAAAGAGGGGATACCACCTCTTTTAGCTTCCCCACCTCCATCTCCAGCTCCTACCGCTACACAACCACCACCCCGATATCTCCGTCTTCAATTTTTTTTCCCAATCCTCAACCCAAAATTAAGACCCTAACCCAAAAAAATTCAAGAAAATACAAACCCCACCAAAGAACCCTCAAAACCCTAGCTTCCCCACCCTTTTTCTAACTTCCGACCAAACCCCTGCTGGAGATACCCTAGAAAGGGGGTCGGAACCCTTCCCACACCTGTCACCTTCCTCCGTTCAGCCACCCAACCCCTGTTCGACCACCGACAAGTCTCCCAAACCCATTCCCGACTCTGGTTCCCCTCCACAACGCCCCGAGCCCCCCAAAATAGCCCTACGGGAGAAGACATGTGATCTCTAGCGACATGTGGCGCGTGGTTGTGCCTACGGGAGAAGTCTATCTTTTATTTTGCATTTTTAGTGTAGGGTTTAATTGTAATTTTCCTTTATTTTTAGTCTCTTATTAGTTTCCAAGTATGTTTGGGACGAATATGTTATTTTGAGTTAGTAGTGGCCCATTTTAGTCATTTTGGGTAAAAGCTTGACTAGTAAGCTAACTTCTCCTATAAATAGGCCCCTTGGCCCTCGTTTGTACTCAACTTTTAATATTGAGAATTGAGAATAGAGAGAGAAAGAAACCCACTTCATTTATCTCAGTTGTTGTTGTTGTTGTTGTTGTTGTTGTTGTTGTTGTTGTTGTTGTTGTTGTTGTTGTTGCGTAGTGTAGTTATTGTGTAGTTAATAGTTGTGTAGTGTAACAATAACGCTTCCGCATTCTTCATTCACATCAGTCACCTTTTTAGAAGTGTCAATAGACCATCCTTCATCTACTCCATATCTTAATTATTAATCGTGCTCATGTCCCTATATATATATATATATGAGAGAGAGAGAGAGAGAGAGAGAGAGAGAGATGCTGAGTTTATTGTAATCATAAGGATGAGATCCTATAGAAAAGCAGAGGAGAAAACAAAAGAGCAAATATGTATGTAAAAAATTGGTGTTTAGAAATAGTGAATGTAAGACATGGGTAAATGACTTACCACGTAAGGATGAGATCCTATAGAAAAGCAGACGACAAAACAAAATAGAAAATATGTATGAAAAATGTAGTTGTTAGAAATAGTGAACGTAAGATATGGGTAACTGATTACCATATAGTTCCATTAATCTTGATAGCAGGAATATGGGCAATCTTGTTCCACTCTGGGAAGGTTCCTTTGGTGCATCTTTCAATAAGAAGTGGAGAATTATAAATTTCCGATGGGTTCTCTGCTTCCGACCATTCATCTAGACTTTGCATTTCCTTTAGAGTGAGTTCTCTCCATCTTGGAAATATTATTATAACTACTGCTCCACCAGAGCTACTAATCACACCATCACCAACCGTAGCATTTCCATAGAATTCAGGACCAATATGCTTCACATTACTCATCCAAATTATCTCAACAACCTTGAGATATGGAAGGTGACCCAATGCTGGGATTTGATCTCATGCATTGGAGTTCTTCAGTTTTATCTTCATCAAATTGTGAAGTACTTGCAATGACTGACAATCCATCATCATCCAAGATGCAAATTTTACACTCCTAGAGTTTTCAATCCTTAAAACTTTTCAAACTGGAGTGAGATTTAACACCTTCCAAGACAGAATCATCACTGTATTCTTTGCCTTCTTCTAATGTAAGGCCAATAAAATACCAAAGTATGGATGTCTTACTTCCTAATCTGACAACCCTTAAATGAGTCAATATAAATATGCACCAAGTTAACCTAGTTCCCAAACTTCTTTGGAAGCTCTTCCAGATGGTTCATTCTCAAAAGTCTGCAAATTATAGATCTTTGTGATGGTGTTTGGCAGGCTACATATACTAGTCTTTGAGGTGTCAAGATACCTTAAATGTATCAGTTCCCCTATCAAACCTGACAACTCTTTGATATTATTGTTAATTAAAATTAGAACGCGTAAGAATTTGAATTTAGACAGTGTGTTGCTAGTGAGACCTCCTTCAAAATTAGTGCTTGCAACCTTTGAAAACTTCTATTTAAATTTTTTAGTACCCCACTAGTAGAGGTCAATGATAAATGCACAACCTTAGAAGAATCATCCACGTTAGCACCCGACTCTAATGTGAAAGACTAATTTCCCGATATATGCCGTGCAAGATCATGCATAAGACTGTGCATCTTGCAACTAATGATACCATTTATATCCTTCTCCACATCTTGTAGTAGGGAATTCAACAACAAGGTATTAAAATAGTGGTTACCCACAACCTCTATCACTAAATCACCCCATTTGGAGGATGAAGCAATCCTAGAGTTATCCAAAGTTGTATCAAAACAATTTTTCCAAACTTGGTATCTTTTAGAAAAATAGAACTTGCAAAACAATGTTTTCAAGATGACTACGCTAATTGGTCGTAACTCAACCTTAAGTTGGGTAGGACTTCTCCACTTATATGAGTGAGTCCAATATTCGACTCCACTCACTTTCACACTTCTTAAAGTGGAATAAACACCATGCAGCCTTTATCGCTAATGGTAGACCACCACACATTTTCACAATATCTCTACCAATAACCAACTTTTTAGAGAGTGAAAATAAATCGCGTACCTTGCTCCTCTTTCGATTCTCCACCTTCCGTCGAAGAAATTCATACGTAAACTTATTCAACGTAGCAACAGCATCGAATGCTATAGCCTTGAGTTGTTTCAGCCAACGTTGTTGTTGATGTTAAAAATTAGATTATATCTAATTATTTAATCACAGATAAAATAAAGTGAGACAAAGAAATTTTAAAGTGGTTCAGCCTTGTAAGAATGGCCTACGTCCACTGTTTCTATTATTGCTGACTGTTTGGGAATTCTTGATTATAAGTTTTATCAAGAAATTCCCCTCCTCTTATAATGAGGATGATACAATGTATTTATAGCCCTCTGGCTGTACATGTGAAAGGGTAATACATTCAATGCCCCTTAAGCGTATACATCTATATGATAATAAGCATTTAATGCGCAGTCAATCTGTTGGTTATCCTGCAATTAATGCTTTGTTCGAGGTGCAGCTCGGACCGCCTAAGCTCCTCGCTACTCAAAAGTTCCTCGTAAAGTTCTTGTTCGTCGGAGCGACTGAGTTGATCGGGGAAGCAGAGTTCCTCGTTGCAGTATGGTTCCTTGGAGTCAAGGTGTTGTTCGGAAGTGTTTGTTGTTGCCATGCAGATTGCCACGTGTCTTCACTCAATTGAGCCATGTCAGCAGACTAAATTTGATATCAACAGAAGCCCCCAATGTTTCATAGTTCGAAATTTGAGGAGTGTGGAACATTCTTTCTCGAAATATAGCGGTTTTAAATGGTCATCCTGAAATTTAGGAGTATTTTCTTTTTTATTTATTTCTCCTTCCAAATTCGTAGAATCGGTCTTTTTTGAATTTTTCTAACCGCTTCGATTCCCGTGCCCTTTTTGTCTTTTTAGCCGCCAGTAACGTAACCGTCTCTTTTTATAATCATTACTTTTACCCTTTCCCAAGGCAAAGTATTGAAACGTTGCAGAAAATCCCATCGTCTTCTACTTTTTCAAATTTGTCTCTTTGAGTTTTCCATCGTCTCTCTCTCATGTGCGTTCATCTCTTTCATCATTTGTTGTCAACAGACTCATCTCTTTCCTGTAAGATTTTCTTCTTTCTCTTTGATTTTCTTCTTTCTCTTTGATTTCCTTCTTTCATCATGGTTTATCCTGTAGAATCGATTGATAAATTTCGCTCTGATTTCTCTATTCCCTCAAGGGTTATTTTGGAAGAGCTTTCTAAGCCTTCAGACTATTTTCGTTTGGCTGAGGGACATTGGTTCCCCAGTCTCTTTGTCGCTGAGTGTGGCTTTTCTTTTCCCCCAAACCCTCTATGTCTGGAATTCTGTCAATACTTTGACGTGGTTCCTGCAAGAATAGCCCCCAATACATGGAGAATAGTTAATGGTGTTTATAGATTAAATCAAATTCATGGAACTCGTATAGGAATTCCTGAAATTATGTTTTGTTATAGATGGGATGTCGGCGATAATACTTTTTATTTAAAAATTAGATTTTTAAATAAAGATTTAGTGGTCAATCTCCCAGATGCCAGTAGGGACTACTTTGAGCACGGGGTTGTTATGAAAAATTGGTAACACCCTCCATTAACTGGAGATGATGTTTACCAGGGTCCCAGATGTCCTCCCTATGGTAATGGGATAGGTTTTTTTTACTTTATTTTCAAAATTATGCTTCCTTTGTGTTTGATAAAATGTGCCACTGAAATTTTAATTTTGATTTATTTGCAGTTAACAGCAAAAAAAAATCTCCAAAAGAGGCAGACGTTAATATAAGGCATTTAAAACTTATCTGGAGTTTGCATCAGACTGTTGCCGATGAGCATATTAAGTCAGCTTCATATTTGCTGCAGTACAAGAGTTACACCTCCTCTTTTACTGCTCGTCCGGTGATAAGCGACGCAGAACCAATACCGGCCTCTACAAGTTCTTCACCTGAGTCACGTATTCCTTTGAGTGAAAGGATGAAGAAAAGAAGACCTCCTACCCTTTTTGAGAAATCTGCCTCTGGTTCTGGAGAGGCAAAGAGAAGTAAGCTTGATGTCCCAGGAGAGGGGACAAAGAAAATTGATGCACCTCCTTCGGCTGCTACTGTGAAGGTTGTCGAGAATCCCCCAGTGGCCCCGAGCAAGGCTGCTGCTCCAAGCGAGGTGATTGTCATTTCTCCGACTAAGACTACCTCGTTAGTCGAGAAAGTTGATGCTCCTCTGAGGAGGCTGAAGAAATGCTCCTTTATCAATTTGGCTGAATCCATCTCTCAGCCCCCGACTAGTGGTGTTCCCACTTTTGTTCCCCCGAGCTCTGCTATGAACTCGGTGAAGACATGGATCATTCCCGAGATCCAAGGTATTGAAGAAAACCTTTCTCGGGACACGGTTACCACATTAGCAGCTCGTCATATTACTTATGTAAGTCCTATAGTCTTAAATTTTCATTCTTTCCTTTTCGTATCTGTGCACTGACTTGCTTTCGTTTTCTTTTCACAGTTGGTGAGCTGTTTTAATACAATTCTTAATAAAGATGAAGCTATTAAAGCTTCAAGCTCCTCGTCTGGTGTAGAGGAAGCTTTGATGGTCCTGGCGCAATCTCTGAAAGATTCTCGTTAGAAATATGATGATGACAAGACGATTTGGGAGAAGAGGCTTACTTCGACCGAGCAGGAGAAGGCTCAGGTTATTGAGGTCTCCAAGGGGTTGGAGAAAAAAAAATGATTTGGAGGAGAAGAATAAAGAGCTCGAAGGGAAGCTCAAAAATGCTGGGGAGCTTGAAAATAAACTCAAGGCTGCTGAGGATGAGTTGGGTCAACTTCGAGAAGTAAGTCGTCAGAAGGAGGAAGTTGAGAATAAATTGAAAGCTGCTGATGATCTTCTTTCCGAGAAGCTTTCCTCGGAGAAGACAAAAAGGAAATTGGCTGCTAAAAATTCCTTCAGCGCTGGCTGGGATAAAGGGTGGAATAAAGGTTTGGCTTCCATGATGTCGCAAGTGGAATATGGCAGCCTCAAATACTTTAGAGATGGATGGGTCGCTGCTCTGCAAGAGATGAAAGTTAATGAAAATTCTGAATTATTTCAGCGACACATCCCGGGCCCCCCTCCAACTCCTGAAGATGAAGAAGAAGACGAATCTGCCTCTGAGGAGTCTTCCATGGTGATGGGAGATCAAGTTTCTCATTCCCCAGTTATCCAGCCCACTAACGAGGAACTTCAGCTACCCGTTACTTCACCCGAGTAACCACCAGCACTTCCCGAGCAACCCTTTATTCCTTCCGAGCAACCTACCTCCTCGTCCCAACCTCCCGAATAAGTTTTGGGAGATAAGGAAAAGGTGTAGAGTTGTTCGGATTTCTCTCTATTTTATTTTTCCTTGTCAAATGTAACTCTAAACTTTGTACTTTTCCTTTATAATGTAATAAAATTTGAAGTTTCGCCTATTCATACTGTTGTTTCTCTTCTTCATGCTCTGTTTGAACTCTTATTGATTATTGCTTTTTCTTCCTTTACTAGTTTCTGGCCAGGATGGAATTATTGTCTGCTCATGATACAAAACTGTTAAGGCAAGGCAATGAGTATTTCAAAGCCAGCCATACAGACATGAGTGCAGCTCAAATAACTGACATCCTCGGTCAAAGTGCTTCAGAGTAAGCAATTGAAGCCTATCAATATTTGAAGTGCCTGCTCGATCGTGCAGTGGCTAACAACGTAGCGTACTATGATATGATTGAAGATCTCTAAGGCACTCTTGAAGAACTTCAGCAACAATATAAAGAATCTATTGCCTTTTTGCACGAGGAGTACGAGAAGAAGTATCAGCAAATCAGTGACGATAAGGGATATGATAAACGATTTGCTGCTTACGATGTGAGGGAGAGAACTTTGAAGGCTGAGGTCGAAGAGCACACACAGATAGCTGAGTTGTTAGAGCAAGAAAATAACCTGCAAAGAGAGGTGTCTCAGTTGAAGTCTGTAGCTTCCACCTCAAACGCCTTGATCCCTGTGACCGACGAGGGATTCTCTTTCTTGGAGGTCAAAAATGCCAACCTGAGGGATGAATTAGAAACCTTGAAGAGAGCTGGCCCTTCTACATCTACTCGGGGATGAACAAGAGCTCCTCGGGGATGAGCAAGAGCTACTCAGATTTTTATCAAGGAACAGAGAACTCAATCTGCTATAGAGAACCAGGCCTTCCAACTGATGGAAAAGAACCAGGCATTGGCTGAGATGTCTAAGAAGATTAGGAGTCTGGACGAGCAGCTTTCTGCGCAGAAATCTGTCTTGGAGAATAAAGAACTCTTTATAAAAAATATCCACGAGCAACTGGAAAGATTGACATATCAATTCCACAAGCAGCCCAGAGAATTCTGGATGGCTGGCTACAATGAGGCTCTCTACCATTTGGATGATCGTATCCAAAATGCAAATAACGAGGGTTACAAACAGGGATGGTTGAATGCCTTAGGTGTACTGCAACTGGAACAGGGTCATTACCTGTGGGATTACCATAATCCTGGGCTACTCGACCTACCAGTGCCACCATTCAAGTTTGATATGAGTTGGATCCCTGCTCGGGCCATCCCTCGGTGTTTGATTTACAAATACCTTGGTGAATACAATCTCCATTCCAATGTTGAGATGTCTCATCCCAAGAACCTACTAGATTGACCATCTGTGATGAACATCAGGACGCTTAAAGATCTTAACTTCATAAATTTCCCTCATTCTTTAAATGATCCACCTGCTGGCGAGGAACCTGTTTCAAAAGCAGAGGGGAAGAAACCAATAGAATAGGAATCTTGATGTAATAAATTTGAATTTCATTCTTGATGTATTTTGTTTTACATTTAATGAAATAGTTTTATTTACAAATCTTGACTGCCATTGTCTTATAATTATAAAACACTTTACATCTGTGCATATATATCTGTTAAAAAGATAACAACATTGTGTTATTTGTCGATCAACTTATTGTCGACTAGTTTGAATTTGTGGTAATCAATTAAACAAACTTAATGATGTTTTATTTCTCGACCAACCTAGAAGTAATTTAAAAAGTTACGAGTATCAAAAATTTTGCTCGATCACTTTCTCGTATTCATAAAATGTTTTCGACCAACCAAGGTCGGTAAAATTTCCTTTTCGACCAACTACAGTTAGTGGGTTTTTTCTTAATGAGCAACTTTGGCACTTTTTAGAATAGTTTTACTTCTTAACCAACCTTAGCTGGCATTTTTAGGAATAGATTTACTTCCCGACCAACCTTAGTTGGCATTTTCGGGAATATATTTACTTCCTAACCAACCTTAGTTAGCATTTTTAGGAATACATTTACTTCCTAACCAACCTTAGTTGGCATTTTTAGGAATACATTTACTTCCTAACCAACCTTAGTTGGCATTTTTAGGAATACATTTACTTCCCGACCAACCTTAGTTGGCGTTTTTGGGAATAGATTTGATCCGAGTTTTGCTGAGTAGTGTGTAGCACTAGTAATCCGCAAAAAAAAATCCAACAAAAGGAAAGAACTGGGCAGAACATTGCCACTTTATTCATACTGATGAAACTGCATGAGAGTTTACATTACTGATAATATTTGCACAGGTGTTCAGCATTCCATGCATTTTTAAACTCCTCCCCCTCTAAAGTTTCTATTTTGTATGTCCCTGATCTAACAACTTCCTTAACTCGGTAGGGTCCATGCCAGTTTGCTTCCAGTTTGTTGTGCTTTTCAATCACCTTCTTTAGCACATAGTCTCCTTCTTTGAAGTCGCACTTCTTCACTCTCTTGTTGTAGAACAAAGCTGTTTGTTGCTGGTAAGCAGCATTTCTAATGGCTGCTTCTTCCCTAACCTCCTCGAGCATGTCCAAGTATAACCTTCTCATTAAATCGCTGACAGGGGAATTGAAATTCAATATTCTGTGTGTTGGGAGACCCAATTCGGCGGGTATAACAGCTTCACTTCCAAATGCTAACATATATGGAGATTCCCCTCTTGTTGCTCGGGGAGTAGTTCGATAAGCCCATAGCACTGATTGTAGCTCGTTGATCCAGTTTGCTTTCGCGTCATTCAGTCTTTTTTTCAAACCATTCAACAGCGTTCTGTTTGTCACTTCAGTTTGTCCATTTCTTTGAGGATGGCCTGGTGCCGAGTGGATATTCAAGATATTTTACTGATGACAATAGGCAGCGAACTCCTCGTTGACAAATTGTGTTCCATGGTCTGTGATGAAGGCATGAGGAAGACCATATCGACAAATGATGTTCTTCCAAATAAATTGGTACACCTTGTCATACGTCATATCAATGAGAGGCTCAGCCTCAACCCATTTAGTAAAATAATCCACAGTGACCACGAGATACTTAAATCTTCCCCTGGTCGTCGGCAGTGGCCCGACCAAATCTATTCCCCATATGGAAAATGGCCAAGGGGAAGTAATGGGTGTCAATAATGCTTGGGGAGTTCTTCGGATGGAGGAGAAGCGCTGACACTTGTCACATTTTTTGGCATAGGCTATACAATCAACTCTCATCATCGGCCAGTAGTATCCTTGCGTCATCACCCTTTGTAAAAGAGTCTGACCTGCTACATGGGCTCCACAGGACCCTTCATGGACCTCTTCAATCAAATCTTTCACCTCGGTGTGATGTACACATCTTTGCAAACCTGCTATAATTCCTCATCTGTATAGAATACCATTAGTCAGTACATAACGAGCAGCCTTAAACTTCAGTTTCTTGGCTGCAAGTTTGTCAGTTGGTAATTCCCCTTTCTCAATATATGCCCTGATGGGATCCGTCTATGATGATCCTAAATCAAGGGTAATAAAGTTCATCGTGAGATCTTCATATATACTCCGACCAGCTAAAACTTCAATTGAGATTGTTATTCGTAGCTCGGTACGAGTAGATGATGCTAATCGAGCTAAGGCGTCTGCTCTCGCATTCTTCATTCTTAGTATTCTGACCATCTGAATAGCAACAAATTCCGACACCAGTTCCTTTGCCTTTGCATGATATCTGATCATTAATTCTCCTTTGGCTGCATATACTCCCATCATTTAATTTATGACCAATTGCGAATCACTGAAGACAATAACTTGTTCTGCCCCTATGGTTTTTGCCAGACTAAGACCTGCGATCATGGCTTCATATTCAACTTCATTATTCGAAGCTTTGAATTGGAAACGTAGGGTGTATTCCATGTCGACCTCGTCCGGACTGTTCAAAACTATCCCTGCGCCACATCCTGTAGCGCAAGATGAACCATCCACATACAGACTCCATATAGGTAACTCGTCTTTAAATTTTTGATCTGACAGAGTTCCTCGGTGGAAAATTTATTGCTTCCTTTCACTATCTCCTGATATTTCTTGTTGTTCGTTGATAATCTTTTCTTGCCCTTTTACCAACCTAAGCTGGTCTGGGCTTGAATTTGATGATCCTGTAACATCCACAGGTTGATCGGTGAGCAGCTTTTGCTCCTCGGGGGTATCAGGATAGGTGAACTCTGCTATAAAATCTGCTACCTCTTGCCCTTTTAGCGATGATCTGGGTTCATAAACTATATCATATTCACCAAGTTCTATTGCGCAGCACATCAACCTTCCTGATTTTTCTGGTTTATGAAGGGCTTGTCTCAATGGAATATCAGTATATACTACTATAGTATGAGCCTGGAAGTATGGATTCATTCTTCTACTTGCCTCGATCAATGCTAGTGCCAATTTTTCCAGCTTTGGATATCTGATCTCTGCTCCTCGGAAGGCCTTACTTGTGTAGTAGATCGGTTTTTGTACTCCATTCTCCATTCTTATCAATGCCGAACTGACTGCATTCTCGGACACTGCCAGATACAAGTATAATTTTTCTCCCATCACTGGCCTGGATAACAGTGGATGTTCTCCCAAATACTTCTTCAAGTCTTAAAAAGCCTTCTCACATTCATCATTCCACTCAAAAGTCTTTCGAAGCGTCTTGAAGAATGGGAGACATCGATCAGTTGCTCGTGATACAAATCTGTTGAGTGCTGCCACTCGTCCTGTAAGACTTTGCACTTCTTTCTTCGTCGTTGGGGATCGCAACCCTAACAGAGCTTTGATCTTTTCAGGGTTAGCTTCAATGCCTCGCTGATTGACAATGTACCCGAGAAACATGCCCTCTCGTACTCCAAATATGCACTTGGTCGGGTTTAACTTCATTTGATATTTATCCAACTGATCAAAGGTTTGGCCTAAGTCAAGTAGATGATCGGCAGCTTTCTTGCTCTTTGTCAGCATATCGTCAACATAGACTTCCATATTGCAACTGATTTGTTCTGCAAACACTTTGTTCATCAGCCGCTGATATGTTGCACCTGCATTTTTCAAACCAAAAGGCATAATATTATAACAATAAGTTCCCCTAGGGGTAATGAAAGAAGTACTCTCCCTGCCTTCAGGTTTTATTTTAATCTGATTGTAACCAGAATAAGCATCCATGAAGCTCAGCAGCTCGTGTCCCGAGGTAGCATCCACTAGTTGATCGATTCGGGGCAGCGAAAAGTGATCCTTTGGGCATGCTTTGTTGAGGTCGGTGAAGTCTACACACATCCTCCATTTGTTGTTCTTCTTTTTCACCATCACCATATTTGCTAACCAGTCTGGATTTTAAACATCTTCAATAAAGCAAGATTTCTGGAGCTTCTCGACTTCCTCCTGTATAGCTTGATTCTTCTCGGGACTGAATACTCTTCTTCTCTGCTTCACGGGCTTGATCTCCTTATTCACATTGAGTTCGTGACATAAGAAATTTGGGTCTATCCCGGGCATATCCTCATGAATCCACGTAAAAGTTTGCTTTCTGCCTCTTAGGAAAGTTATCAATTCATGTTTTAGTGAGGCTTCCAACGATGAACCTACTTGAGTAGTTCGTTCAGGGTGCTCGTCGTCCAGAATGATGTTTTCAGTAGCTTCCACCACTTGACCCTTCACGAGTTGCGACTCATCTCTAGGATCCAATGTTTCAATTTTTTCACCTTCATCCACTTGATAGGTAGTAGTCTTTTTCTTTGATTCCTCCAGTTCCACTTGCTCGGTAGATGAATAATAGCATTCCCGAGCTACTTTTTGATCACCTTTCACAACTCATACTCCAAAATTTGTTGGAAGTTTTAGACATTTATGTACCGTAGATGGTACAGCCTTAAATTTCTTCAATCCTACTCTTCCCATGATATTATATGCTGATTAAACATTCTTATCCATCACGAAGAAGCGTATTCTTTCTGTTCGACAAGCAGGCCATGTACCAATGAATATATCCAATTTGATCGTCCCAAGTGGAAGTACTTTCTCGCCAGTAAAACTGAGGAGCGGTCTATGATAAGGATCCAGTTGAGATAGCTTTAGATTTAAACTGTCGAAGCACGAGTAGAACATGATGTCTGCTGAGATACCATTGTCTACCAGTACTCTTGAAATCATTACCTACTTCATCCTCATTTTCATCACCAATGGGTCATCATGAGGATATAGAACACCTGCGAGGTCGTTATTTGAGAAACCAATGACCAATTTTTCTTTGTTTACCTTTCTCGGGCGATCCTCCTAAGCTAGATTTATTCGCTGAATGTATGAACAAGCTTGAGCCTCACAGAGGTAAGCTTTTCTCTCTGCAGTAAGGTGTCATCCTCCTGCATCTCCCCCTGTAATAACATTACAATCAAATGACCCAAAACGTATTGAAAATACCTCACGTTCTGGCTGCCTTGGTCTCTTGGGAAGATCGGGGTCGTCGTCTGGATCAATTTCATGGTCTCTTTTCTTGTTCTCCTCTGCTCGACGAGGAGATCTAGACCTCTCTCTTGTTCGGTCGATGTTTCTTCTTTCATTCCTCCGATCAACATACTTTGTCAGTTTTCCTCGTCTGATGAGTGTTTCAATCTCATTCTGAAGAGCTATGCAATTTTTTGGTCATATGGCCATGATCTTTATGAAACTCGCAATATTTTGCCTTATTCATCCTATGAGGGTCTGCCTTCATTTTCTATAGCCAGTTTAATTCCTTGTTGCTCTTGATTTCTTCTAGAACATGGTTGATGTCTTTCTTCAAAGGAGTATAATTATCAAATTTCTTCAATACTTCCCATGATGACCTTGTTTTTGAGTGTTTGTCACTACCATTGTTCTTATGCTCTCTCTTCTTAGCTTTATCACCTTCCACCTTGGTTTCTTTGGCATCCATATTCTTTTTCGCAGCCATAGCCTCCTCGGCATTCATAATCTTGGCCGCTTTTCCCATCAGATCTGACATGGTTCTAGGTGGATCTTTGGCCAAAGTGTAGTACAACTTATTGGGCAGTAGTCCACTCATCAAGGCGGTAATCACTATCTTTTCCTCATAATCAATGACTTCGAGTTTCTCGTTATTAAAATGAGTTATATAATCTCTGGTACTTTCACCAGCCTTTTGTCTAACACTTAACAAATGCGCTACTCGTTTAACTGGCTTTGCCCCAAAACAGAAATTCCCAATGAATAACTCGGCCAGTTGAAAAAAAGTTGAAATCTTACCCCGAGGAAGATTATTATACCATATTTGAGCAGATCCGGTAAGAGTTCCCAAGAATACTCTGCATCTCATCTCATCTGGAATAACATAGATGTCGGCTGCAGCTTGGTATTGTTCTATATGAAGGACATGGTCGGTCTTTCCATCATATTTGGGGGTCACAACAGGTGCTTTGAACTTTGATGGTGTTGGAAAATCTACAATGGCCTGGACAAAAGGTGTTCCTTGAACAAAAGTTTGTTGTAGAGGGTTCTTGGCTTTAGCCATTTCCCCTACAATGGCCTGCTTAATCTTTCTAGCGCACTAGTCCTTTCTGGAGAGAGAGTGATACGTTGTTCAGTATCTGTGGCTCGTACCAACGAATTTCGTCCAGGTTGATAAGAAAAATCTTGAGACTCCTCGGTACGGTATGAATCGGTACGCCTAGTACGCGAAGAAAGTAAACGGTTAGTTCTTTGAATACTTCGCGATCCTGAATGGGTCGGTGCACCGCCATAGAGGGTTTATATTAGTTATCGCATAGTTTCTTGCATGGCTATCTGACCCTGGGCCAGATTTGTCATTATTCCAGCCAGATCTGGAACGTTTGGCGGAGCAAATGGATTTGGAGGGCTTCCAGCGTTTCGATTGCGGGGTTCTGGAATATCAGCCATTTGTAATGAATTATTTTTGATGAAAAACGATATTACTAGTCGCTTCCCGCAGACGGCGCCAATCTGTTGATGTAAAAAATTAGATTATATCTAATTATTTAATCACAGATAAAATAAAGTGAGATAAAGAAATTTTAAAGTGGTTCAGCCTTGTAAGAATGGCCTACGTCCACTGTTTCTGTTATTGCTGACTGTTTGGGAATTCTCGATTACAAGTTTTATCAAGAAATTTCCCTCCTCTTACAATGAGGATGATACAATGTATTTATAGCCCTCAGGCTATACATGTGAAAGGGTAATACATTCAATGCCCCTTAAGCGCATACATCTGTATGATAATAAGCATTTAATGTGCAGTCAATCTGTTGGTTATCCTGCAATTAATGCTTTGTTCGAGGTGCAGCTCGGACCGCCTAAGCTGCTCGGACCGCCTAAGTTCCTCGGTACTCAAAAGTTCCTCGTAAAGTTCTTGTTTGTCGGAGCGTCTGAGTTGATCAGGGAAGTAGAGTTCCTCGTTGCAGTATGGTTCCTCAGAGTCAAGGTGTTGTTCATAAGTGTTTGTTGTTGCCACGCAGATTGCCACGTGTCTTCACTCAATTGAGCCATGTCAGCAGACTAAATTTGGTATCAATAGTTGCACAATGGTTATCGTGAGTTTCTTGCGCTCAGCATCAGAAAGTAAAGCTCGAATCATTTCCAACGTCTCCTGAAGCCTTTTCAGTTCATCCTTAAACCCCCTCATTTTAGTTCACCTCGTCAGCTGCAAGTGAGAGTACTTTGCCCAAGATTCCTTCAGCAACAACACTCATCAGAGTTACAGCTTCTAGTACTTGAAAGACCACAAATGTTTGTGCTATAATTAGTAATTAGCTATACAGTGCAAAATTACTTGAATAAGACAAACCCACGTGAAGCCTTTCCAATTTTTAATTATTCATTGGCTTCCTTAAAAAAAAGATTATCCGGACTATATTATAGAAGGCAAACACGTTGCCATGTAAGGGAATCATATACCATTGACAATTGAATTATTTGGATGGCTAACACTGTTATTCAGAATAGCTCATATTTTTTGCGTTTTATTTTGTTATCCTTATGACAGGTATTTAACAAAATCAGCCAAGATATTTTCCCAAAAATATATTATAGCTTAGATATATTAGGTTATGAAAGTAACACTAAAATTTTAAAAATAATAGAAAATTACAAAATCATACGCTACTACAATATTTTCCAAAAAAAAGCGCCCTCCATATCCTAGCGAAAAAAAAATCCAAATCTATCAGTAAATTAGGACCTTACAAGTGATCTCCGCTAGAGGCACTTGAAAGAGAATGTGAAAGATGTTCCAAATGTATCATACATTTTGGATAATTTGGTCATACATTCTTGGAAACTTGACAAATAAGTCATATTTACCTAAGACATTCTTAATTGGTCCCATTAAAATTATTTTTTCCAATATGTAGTAATATATATTATATGTTTAGCACAAGTTGCACATGTACTAAATATTTAATACTTGTTTTCTAATGAGACTTATTAGGGAAAAAATATTTTCTAATGGTACCAATTAGAGGAGAAAAAATAGATGGCCTATTTAACTTTACTAAAAGAACTTATTTACGTTCCGCAAAATGTTGAACAACCCGTCAGTCAATGGAACGACTTCTTAAAGAAAGAGGCTAGGAAGAAAAAACTTGCCCAAAGGAGAAAAATTGAGAGAACGGGGAAAAAAGTTAATGTCCATAATCTTGGGTCCAAATCATATAATGATTCGAAGGATGAATGGGTGGAGAGGACCAAGGGGGCTCCGAAAAGAAGGGACAAAACCTAATCGGGTCAACATGTACTTACATGCCTGACGGGATAAACATACCAACAAATTCATAAACACATTGGCTGAGACTTTGGTGAGTTTGAATTTTGAAAAGTGCGAACTGTGTGATAATTGATTAAACTAGATTCGCAAGTTTCCAAGTACCCCTTATTTAATTAGAGTCCCTAAACATGCATCTAAGGTGCATATGTCAACCCATAAATAAATAAAGCATGTGACACGAAAATATGCTGAGACACAGATTTCAGTTAAAAAACCCCCTTTCGGGTAAAACCTTTATTTCACTATGAATATACAAGTCGCAACTTACAATTACATAGAGAAATATACAATGGATCAACGTGCAGCCAACCCACAAAGACACGCAGTCTTGAACTCAGCAAGAGAATACACGCAGCACCCTCCAAGGACTCACAACCCAAACAACAAAGAAAGAACCGCATCTCTCCTCAATGACACGCAACCATAACACTTTGTAGAGACTCCCTTAGCAATGACACGCAGCCCTCAGTTGTAAAGATCTCTCCACAAAGATGAACAACAACAAAGTTTGTGTTCTAGGGTTCTAAAAGATTCACAAAAGTAATTGGGATTTTTGTGTGTGAATCGAAAAGATGTTTGGCACATCAAAAATTGAAGTCTTGTTGTGTTTGTACTCTTAGAAACGTTTTCTCAAAGACTTGAAAAAATACACCACCGAAATAGGTATATATATAAGAAATATAAGACGGTGGATAAGAAACTCACGGAACTGAGCGAGTTTATCCCAGGCGGACCGGTCCGGCTAGGAGGCGGATCGGTCCGACCTCAGATCGGTTCTTTTTAAAATAGTCTTTATCGGTTCGCTACCAGTTCGGGGTCTATTGGATCTTAAGCAAGGCGGATCGGTCCGGGTAGAGGGCGGACCGGTCCGGAGGCGGATCGGTCCGGTATAGAGGCGGACCGGTCCGGCTTCCCAGAAAAATAAAAAACTTTTAAAAGCCTCATTTTGCTTGAAAAAACTTACTTCTTATTTTTATGAAAAACATTTTATGAAAATTTCCCAATACTAAGTATGAACTTTAAGGAACATAAAAACAAAAATTTACCAAGTTCATTCTCGCAGAGGCTATGATGTTGAAGATGCTTTGATATTCCGATCCATTGGTGTAGATGCGATCTTGAATTTCTTCAACGGTGTAACGGCGTACGACATACAAATTGATAATGGACAAAAATGTCCTTACAAATTTAATGATTATATACAAGCTATAATAAAATAATGTGAAATTATGGTCCTAAATATATTATTATACTACCGGAAACGATAGATGGCGTGAGGAGCAGTCATTTGGATTGTGTAAACATAAGGATTGCGCTAGGTCCGATGGATTAAACTTATTTAATTAGATGTCAATCGCACAATTAAATCTAATTTTAATTTATTACCCCCAACATGCATCTATGTGATTCATCAAACGAAATAAAACATGCATTCAACAAAGGCAAAGATTCAGGAAAAATTCCTTTCAGGCAAAACCTTTATTCAACACTTTAGAGAGTTTACAAGACTATCGACTTGTAGACTACTTGATATCCGCCACAAGTATAATGTGTAGTGCCTTCCTACAACCTCTAAATAATACGCTGCAAACCAGAGTTGTCCACACACAGCATCTCCACGCTTGGTATCGACCGATTCAACCTTCGTTGTCAGCATCACAATGGTCTACAGTGGAGTTAATCTCTCCACAGATATGTCTATGCAAGATACAACAATCTAAGGTTCAAAAGGATTCACACAAATATATTTTTCGGACGTGTTTTGTGAATGAAAAGAGTTTTATAAACTAAAAATAATGAAAAGCGTTGCAGAAGATATGGAGAAACTGGTTTGGCAAAAGTTTTACGAAACTAAAAGACGAAACAGGTATTTGTAAGGCGAACACAAATTTTGAGACAGCGCGTCGTTCGAACGAGAAAGAAGCCTCATTAGAACGACACCCTAATCTCGTTTGAACGAGCTTCAAATGAGCTTCGAACGGTGCAAAACAATATGCCATCACTTGATGGTCGTTTAATGAAGGCCATCTAACGAGACTTCGAGCGAGTTTACTAGTCTCGTTTATCTCGTTAGAATGACCTAAGGCGAAAAAAATAATTTTTAAATAAAAAAAATGCCTCGAGTTTAAATAAAAATCCTGTATCGGTTTAAATAACATTTAACATCCTAAAATAAATTTAAGGAATAAATTTAAACCTTTAATATCATTATACCTTCATAATGTGGAGATCCTTGAAAGTTTGAGATATTGAGGATTCGGTTCTTCGTGATGGTTCAAGTCGAAGTGTAATGGGATACGCCAAACTACATGTTAGCCTATGCTATGAACAAAATTGTTCTTACAAATCTCCCCCTTTGGCTATTCTGGTACAAACATAAAATCTTAAATCCAAATTACATCAAAAATCCCCTAAGACAGAAAATTATCCTAATACCCTCCAATCCTAGAAAAATAGCTAGGTACAAGATAATGATGTCTTCAAATCTCCACTTCTATTTAGTGTATTATGAATTTGATCTTCAAATTGTGACACCTCGACTAATTAAATACCGGGTAGCTACTCCTTTATAAAATTAATTCAAAATGCCAAGTTGGCTCAGTTAATAGCATCACTATCGAAAACATTTTATTATTTCTAACCACCTAGTATTTAAAAAGCAAGATGCCAAATTTTAATTTAAGTCTGATTAATATGAAACAAATGTAATGACGAAATAAATAACACCATTCACCATACTGAAGTAAAATGAATAACCATCACAATAGAGTAAATAAAGTCTGGAGGAAAACTCCTCACTACAATACCATAACTGAAATAAATAAACTGAAACAATACATGCTAAAGTCTGAAAACTGAAATGTAAAAGATGTCTCTAAAGAAATGGGCAACATGCCCTACAACTGATAGATGGTGACTCTGGAATCCAAAAGATAGAAGCATCTACATGCAAATCCCTGTAGCTTCCACAAGCAGCTACACCTCGTCACCTGAATGAGTATCCTATGCTTGGTGTCCTTGTGGCTGGGCACCTAAAATGGTTTTACAAAGAAAAAGAGATTTGAAAAGCAAACGGGTCAGATCCTGAATGTGGAGCTATATTTTAAAAACCTGCAAGTGCTTTAAAAACATTAAATGCAAAGTACATGTTAGGACGTACACTCGCATGATATTCTCACCCCTCGTCTAACTATGCACTCCTAACGTAAGTACCCATCTATAACGACCCATACTACTAGCTAAGTGACAACATAACTAGCTAGACTGCCAAAGGTCCTACCCATATTACTCGGTTCCATTAACATATAACGCTCGTAATTATATAGGGATTTAATGTAATCTCGGATGCTCAAAATGCATAATATATATATCACTAACCCGTTATGTTATTCTCGAAACAATACTGTAGTTATATACACAACATTTACATGAAGGTTCTTATTAATTAACCGTATATTATTCACATCATAAATATACAATACAAGCACCCCGAGAACTAAGCTGCGGTGCACACATACTCTGCTATCCATCTCGGTATATCACGTACATAAGGATCACATATTCCGAATCTCTCAGGAATAGTTCAGATAACACAAATCACAAATAGTGGAGGCGAACACAGTCACCATTACATGGGTCACGCACATACCTACGCTCCCATGATCAGCAGACTTATTAATATCACAATAAGTCCTTCTATGACCTATGTTCATCGAGGTACCAGTCTATATCTCCCCCGTAGGCACACAAGGATTAGAGGGTCCTAAGCGAACGCAACCTCCCGTGATAGCAAGTATGGTAGGTATGTCATACACACAATCCATATACCAATACTAAGTAAACACACGTCTTAGTAATACCGTATTTTAATCGTAGTACATATCGCATTCTCGTACTAACTAGAATTATCACCATTTATATTATTCCGGTTTGTAATTATACGCGCCATAATTTCTCACGTCGTAGTAGGCACTCACGTCTTAACCCAAACTGCCCATGTAATACAACTCTCGTATGTAAATTCCTTCTCATAAATACCCAAATGTCCCAATTCTATTATTACTACATCTACGGAATGATATCTATATCCTCGAATAAGTTTACGGAACTCTAAAAGTCAAAACAGTCCAAAATGGCCCAAACTGCCAGCTCGTTAGAAGTCTCGTTCGAACGAGGCTGTTCGAACGAGTTTGGACTGTCAGCTCGTTAGAAGTCTCGTTTGAACGAGGCTGTTCGAACGAGATCCCAGTTCGTTCGAACGAACTGTCCCTTCTAACGATATCTCGTTCAAATGAGATATCGAACGAAATCCCTACTCGTTAGCAACGACTGGTCAACTCGTTAGAATCTCGTTCGAACGACCTGGGGGCTGCTTCTAACGAGTTACCAGCTTCGGCCCAGATTTTTCCCCAAATCGTTTTTCATCCATTTTAACACCTCAAATCTTCTAAACTAAGTCCCAACAATCGTTTAAAGGTCTATAATCAATACTAAACATATATAGTCACATCCTAACATGTTTTTAAGGGATCAATCCATCCTAACATTAATTAAATTTACAACTTTCTACACTTTTTCCAAATATCTCAAGAACATGAACCCTAACTACATATCATCATCAAATCTCAGAATTTAATTCGTTTTTCTTTCACCCAATCATGTATTAACATCAGATTAATCGTCTCCAAACTATTCTACATGCAATTTATCCTCAATATTCAGAACCTAAGTTCAATTAATCATGGGTTTTCATTCATCTTCCAATAACAATTATAAATCTTCAATTTTCTAACATGGAAAGAACATTTGCTGAATTTAAACATAATTAAACCACTTGCCTTGTTTATTTCCGGATTTGGTGTTTATTTGGTGAAGAATCTCTGCAGAATTTTCTCTCTTTCTCTCCTTCTCCAAGCTCCTTCTCCAATGGTGTCTTAAGGTGGCTAGGGTTTTGATTTGGGAACTTAGAAAACCTAAATGATAATCTACGTAGCTTTCTAGGTTAATATGGTTTGGTTAATGGGCTTAATGGGTTAAATCCACATCAGATTTACACCTCTAATTTTCGTCACTTTTAATTCCTCAAAATGTAAAATTACCAAAATACCCTTTAAGTTACCGGTATGGCCTAAAAATATCCCGGGACCCAAACTATACCCCTGGCTAGTGTTTTCTGACTATCTCGACCCTTCCGGACGCGTTGGTGCACTCAAAACGACCATACGGATTATAGATTTTAAATTCACTTTTATTATCAAAATATTACATCGTGACGCGGCGGTCTCATGCGTCTCAACAAAATTTCTAAAATGTCGTATATAAATCTCACGACAACTTTCATAATACCAAATACATAAATAATCATATATGCACATAATCAAATACCAACTCGCATCTCGTTAGTATTTATAACCCGGATTAATTATCAATTAATACGCATTTAATTAATTAATCCCAAAAATAAATATAGCCAAAAATACGGGGTATTACATACTTCCCCTCTAATAACTGAATTTCGTCCCGAAATTCGAAACTAGAAAGTACCTGCTAAAAATAACTCTGGATAACGTTCACGCATCTCATCCTCGCGCTCCCATGTGGACTCCTCGACATTGTGATGTCGCCACTGAACACGCACTAACGGGACTATATTTGACCGCAGTTTCCTCTCGCTTCGGTCCAAAATAGCAATCGGCCCCTCCTCGTAAGAGCTATCCGACTGGAGATCGATGTCCTCCACAGCAATGTGAGAATGAGCCAAATTATCTCTAAGGTATTTCCTTAGCGAGGAAATATGGAACACGTCGTGAATCCGATGCAAGTGCTCCGGTAGTCCAAGTCTATACGCAACCGGTCCGATCCGCTCGATAATAGGAAACGGCCCCACATACCTCGGTGCCAACTTCCCCTTCTTTCCGAAACGCATAATCCCCTTCCTCGGAGATACCCTGAGCAAAACCTGGTCCCCCACTTGGAACTCTCCGAAAAACCTCTTCGCATCAGCATAACTCTTCTGCCTGTCTTGAGCTACCCGGATGCGACTCCGAATCAACTCAGTCCTTACCGAAGTATCCTGAATCACTTTCGGCCCAAGTAGTTTGTTGTCCCCCACCTCCAACCAACATGCTGGGGAACGACAAGGCCTACCGTACAATGCCTCAAACGGAGCCATGCCAATCGTGAACTGATAGGAGTTGTTGTAAGCAAACTCCACCAGTGGAAGGTACTACTCCCATCCACCCCCAAAGTCAATAATGCACATGCGTAGCATGTCCTCCAACATCTGATTGGTGCGCTCTGTCTGCCCATCGGACTGCGGATGATAAGCCGTACTCAACCGCAATTCCGTGCCCATGGCCTCCTGGAAACTCTCCCAAAACCTCGAAACAAATATCTTGTCTCTGTCAGACACGATATTTAGGGGCACACCGTGAAGTCTCACAATCTCTGAAATGAAGACCTGGGCATACTGTCCCGTAGTGTAGTCAGTCCTTACGGGTAAGAAGTGAGCGACCTTGGACAACCTGTCCACAATTACCCAAACGGAGTCGTGACCCCTCTGCGACGTAGGCAACCCCGTGATAAAGTCCATGGATATGCTCTCCCACATCCATACCGGAACCTCCAACGGCTGTAGCAATCCTGCTGGTCTCTGATGATCCACTTTTACAAGCTGACAAGTGGCGCATTTCGAGACAAACTCAGCGATATCTTTCTTCATACCGCTCCACCAATACTGCCGTCTCATGTCCTGGTACATTTTGTCCCCTCCGGGATGTACCGCGAACCGTGAGTCGTGCGACTCTGCCATAACATCGTGTCGTAATTCCTGTCCTTCCGGGACTACCAATCTCCCATTGAAGTGCAATCCCCCGTCTGAGCTAACGGTATAGGACTCGGCTCCCTCTGCTAGCAATCGAACTATCTGCTCCTGACAGAACGAGTCATTAGCCTGTGCCCGTACTACCTTTGTGACAATCTGCGGTGTAACGGTCATCACAGATATGAAAGATCGGGCCACTGCATCCTGGTGTCCCAATTCCTTCCACTTAGCCTTCCATACCTCTGCCACCTCATCTACTGGCCTACGGCTCAACGCGTCTGCTACCATGTTAGCCTTACCCGGGTGGTACTGGATGTCAAACTGGTAGTCTTTCACAAACTCAAGCCACCTACGTTGCCGCATGTTCAACTCTTTCTGCGTGAACAGGTACTGTAGGGACTTGTGGTCCGTGAACAGCTGAAACTTCTCCCCCAAAAGATAGTGCCTCCAAATCCGTAAGGCAAATACCACTGCTGCCAACTCCAAATCATGCGTGGGGTAATTCTTCTCATGAGGCTTAAGCTTACGGGAAGCATAAGCTATGGCCTGTCTCTCCTGCTGCAATACACCTCCAAGTCCTTGTAAAGACGCGTCGGTGTAAACCAAATACTCAACTCCCGGTCTCGACAATGCTAATACAGGTGCTGAGGTCAATTTGTCCTTCAATTCATCGAATGCCAACTGACAGGCATCACTCCAGATGTATGGCACACCCTTACGAGTAAGATGTGTCAAAGGACCTGCTATCTCTGAGAAACCCCGAATAAACCTCCTGTAGTATCCTGCTAAGCCCAAGAAACTACGAATCTCCGTTGGTGTCGTGGGCTGTCCCCACTCCCTCACCGCTGATACCTTTCTCGGATCAACAGATATTCCCTGGTCGAAAATAATATGACCCAAGAACTGGACTTCCTTCAGCCAAAACCCGCACTTCTCATATTTTGCATACAACTCGTTCTGACGAAGTGTCTGCAAAACCTGCCTCAAATGCTCGGCGTGCTCCTCCTCTGTCTGAGAGTAAACCAGAATGTCATCAATGAAGACAATGACAAACTGATCTAGGAAATCCCTGAACACTCTGTTCATCAAGTCCATAAACACTGCTGGAGCGTTGGTCAAGCCGAAAGGCATAACCCGAAACTCGTAAGAACCATATCTCGACAAGAACGCAGTCTTCGAGACATCCTCCTCCCTGATACGCAACTGATGGTATCCCGATCTCAAGTCAATCTTTGAGAAGAAAGAAGCTCCTCTCAACTGTTCGAATAAGTCATCGATTCGAGGCAACGGATACTTATTCCGTATCGTGACCTTATTCAACTCTCGGTAGTCCACACACAATCTCAGTGAACCGTCCCTCTTCTTCACAAACAAAACCGGAGCGCCCCAAGGTGAGGTACTCCTGCGAATAAAGCCCTGCCCTAACAGCTGCTCTATCTGATCCCGTAACTCTCGCATCTCAGCTGGAGCCATACGGTACGGTGCACGTGCTATAGGTCTCGTACCCGGTAGCAAATCAATAACGAAATCTATCTCTCGACTGGGTGGTAAGCCTGGTATCTCCTGAAACACATCCGAATACTCCCTGACAACCGGGATCGAATATAAAGGAATAACAACCTCCTTAGAGGTATCCTCCTCTATGTAATACAGATGAGCGGTCGATCCTCCCTCTGGGCGAGGCATCGCCACTACAAACATCTCTTGCCCCGGAATGGCAAAAACAATGCTCCCGCTGAAGCAATCAATCATGGCCCTATATGCTACGAGCCAATCCATACCAATGATCACATCGTGAACATGCATGTCTAACACTAACATGTCTGCAGGTAATACCAAGCCACCAATCTCTACCCCCACTACCCGGCATATAAAGAAAATAAGTGACCCACTCCCTAATGGTGAGTCGACACACGTCACTGTGCTCTCTGCCGTAGCTAACAATCCTAAAGCTTTCGCGAAGTGTGTAGCTATAAAACAATGTGTAGCACCCGTATCGAATAATACCCGACCCATAGTGCCATGGATAGGAAAAGTACCCTCGATCGCGGGCGGTGCCTGTGGAACTGCAGCCTGGTGAACGTTGTAGACACGTCCATACTGTAGCTGCCCCTGCTGGAATGGGTGGCAATGCTGCCATCTATGGCGGTGCGGGAAGAGCGGCGGGAAACATAGGCCTCTGTGGCTCCTGGCGAGCACCCTGTTGTTGCTGCTGTGGGGTCCTGCCCCTATCAGGACAATCCTGCTTCTTATGGCCAGTCTTGCCACAAACAAAGCACTTCCATGGGAAATTCCCTCCCCTCTGTCCCTGCTGTCCCCGGCCCTGGTGGCCATTACCGTTCCTCCCTTGGCCCTGCTGGCCCTGATGAAACTGCTGCCCATTCTGCCCCTGTTGGCCCTGATGGCCGTTTGGACCCTGATGGCCCTGACGGAAACCTCCCTGTCCCTGCCTGTAGTTCCCTGACCGGAACCTCTTATTATCCCCCTCCTGGGAGCCCTGCTCATTCTGCCTCTGCCCCTGACCCGATTGTGCCCCGCTGGCACCATGTCCTCCGGTCCTGCCCTGATGGCTAGACTCCCCCGACCTCTTGCCCTCGGCCATATGAAAACGGTGGTCCTGGCAGTGCAACAATGCAGCGTTAAACACATCAGAATAAGTGGCCAACGATAGGTTCCCTAGCAGATGCTGACGGATTCTCCAATTCAACCCATCGGTGAACTTCTCGATCTTCTTCTTCTCTGTTGGTATCTCATCTGGAACGATGGTCAACAGATTAGTGAACTCGGCCTCATACTCGGCCATTGTCTTGCCCTCCTGCCTCAGACTCATCAGCTTCCTCCCCATCTCGGTATGAACAGCCGACGGAAAGTACTTGCGGTCAAACCGCATCCAGAACTCCTGAATCGTGAGAGTATCCCTCTCCTCCGCGGTGGTAATAGACTCCCACCACTGTAGTGCAGATCCAACTAGCTTGAAAGTAGTTAGCACCTGCTTCTGAACATCAGTGCACTCATGCATCCTCAAGTGCCTCTGCATATCCTTCCTCCACTGGCTCGAGACTACTACATCTGAACTTCCTGCAAACTCTGGCCGATGCGCTTTCTGAAAAGCATCACGTACACGCTCCCAAGCAGACGGGAATGCATTTGCCTATACCGGCGCGACAACCGGCGCCTGAGGTGGTGCCTGCTGAATCACGGCAATCGCGGCATTTACCGCTTGGGCTACTATAGTTGCAACCTCAGCGGCGTTCATCCTACCCTGAACTGGAGCGGGCTGGGGTTCGGGCGTTGCATCCCTGGGAACTCGTCGTGCACGTCATGGAGGCATCTGAAATAAGAACAAAGTTTATAAGTTCGCTGTTTATAAACTTAAATTAGCTGAAGAACGAAGCATACACAAAAAGAATACAACAGTCCTAAAATATAGGGCTCTATATCAAAGAAACGTAGCGAAAACATAATAGCCGTACAGATCCTAAAGGACACTAGAACCTGATGCTCTGATACCACCTGTGACACCCCGACTAATTAAATACCGGGTAGCTACTCCTTTATAAAATTAATTCAAAATGCAAAGTTGGCTCAGTTAATAGCATCACTGTCGAAAACATTTTATTATTTCTAACCACCTAGTATTTAAAAAGCAAGATGCCAAATTTTAATTTAAGTCTGATTAATATGCAACAAATGTAATGAAGAAATAAATAACACCATTCACCATACTGAAGTAAAACGAATAACCATCACAATAGAGTAAATAAAGTCTGGAGGAAAACTCCTCACTACAATCCCATAACTGAAATAAATAAACTGAAACAATACATGCTAAAGTCTGAAAACTGAAATGTAAAAGATGTCTCTAAAGAAATGGGCAACATGCCCTACAACTGATAGATGGTGACTCTGGAATCCAAAAGATAGAAGCGTCTACATGCAAATCCCTGTAGCTTCCACAAGCAGCTATAGCTCGTCACCTGAATGAGTATCCTATGCTTGGTGTCCTTGTGGCTGGGCACCTAAAATGGTTTTACAAAGAAAAAGAGATTTGAAAAGCAAACGGGTCAGAGCCCGAATGTGGAGTTATATTTTAAAAACCTGCAAGTGCTTTAAAAACATTTAAAACATTAAATGCAAAGTACATGTTAGGACGTACACTCGCATGATATTCTCACCCCTCATCTAACTGTGCACTCCTAACGTAAGTACCCATCTATAACGACCCATACTACTAGCTAAGTGACAACATAACTAGCTAGACTGCCAAAGGTCCTACCCATATTACTCGGTTCCATTAACATATAACGCTCGTAATTATATAGGGATTTAATGTAATCTCGGATGCTCAAAATGCATAATATATATATCACTAACCCGTTATGTTATTCTCGAAACAATACTGTAGTTATATACACAACATTTACATGAAGGTTCTTATTAATTAACCGTATATTATTCACATCATAAATATACAATACAAGCACCCCGAGAACTAAGCTGCGGTGCACACATACTCTGCTATCCATCCCGGTACATCACGTACATAAGGATCACATATTCCGAATCTCTCAGGAATAGTTCAGATAACACAAATCACAAATAGTGGAGGCGAACACAGTCACCATCACATGGGTCACGCACATACCTACGCTCCCATGATCAGCAGACTTATTAATATCACAATAAGTCCTTCTATGACCTATGTTCATCGAGGTACCAGTCTATATTCCCCCCGTAGGCACACAAGGATTAGAGGGTCCTAAGCGAACGCAACCTCCCGTGATAGCAAGTATGGTAGGTATGTCATACACACAATCCATATACCAATACTAAGTAAACACACGTCTTAGTAATACCGTATTTTAATCGTAGTACATATCGCATTCTCGTACTAACTAGAATGATCACCATTTATATTATTACGATTTGTAATTATACGTGCCATAATTTCTCACGTCGTAGTAGGCACTCACGTCTTAACCCAAACTGTCCATGTAATACAACTCTCGTATGTAAATTCCTTCTCATAAATACCCAAATGTCCCAATTCTATTATTACTACATCTACGGAATGATATCTATATCCTCGAATAAGTTTACGGAACTCTAAAAGTCAAAATAGTCCAAAATAGCCCAAACTGCCAGCTCGTTAGAAGTCTCGTTCTAACGAGGCTGTTCGAACGAGTTTGGACTATCAGCTCGTTAGAAGTCTCGTTCGAACGAGGCTGTTCGAACGAGATCCCAGTTCGTTCGAACGAACTGTCCCTTCTAACGATATCTCGTTCAAACGAGATATCGAACGAAATCCCTACTCGTTAGCAACGACTGGTCAACTCGTTAGAAGCTCGTTCGAACGAGTTCGTTCGAACGACCTGGGGGCTGCTTCTAACGAGCTACCTGCTTCGGCCCAGATTTTTCCCCAAATCGTTTTTCATCCATTTTAACACCTCAAATCTTTTAAACTAAGTCCCAACAATCGTTTAAAGGTCTATAATCAATACTAAACATATATAGTCACATCCTAACATGTTTTTAAGGGATCAATCCATCCTAACATCAATTAAATTTACAACTTTCTACACTTTTTCCAAATATCTCAAGAACATGAACCCTAACTACATATCATCATCAAATCCCAGAATTTAATTCGTTTTTCTTTCACCCAATCATGTATTAACATAAGATTAATCGTCTCCAAACTATTCTACATGCAATTTATCCTCAATATTCAGAACCTAAGTTCAATTAATCATGGGTTTTCATTCATCTTCCAATAACAATTATAAATCTTCAATTTTCTAACATGGAAAGAACATTTGCTGAAGTTAAACATAATTAAACCACTTGCCTTGTTTATTTCCGGATTTGGTGTTGATTTGGTGAAGAATCTCTGCAGAATTTTCTCTCTTTCTCTCCTTCTCCAAGCTCCTTCTCCAATGGTGGCTTAAGGTGGCTAGGGTTTTGATTTGGGAACTTAGAAAACCTAAATGATAATCTACGTAGCTTTCTAGATTAATATGGTTTGGTTAATGGGCTTAATGGGTTAAATCCACATCAGATTTACACCTCTAATTTTCGTCACTTTTAATTCCTCAAAATGTAAAATTACCAAAATACCCTTTAAGTTACCGGTATGGCCTAAAAATATCCCGGGACCCAAACTATACCCCCGGCTAGTGTTTTCTGACTATCTCGACCCTTCCGGATGCGTTGTCGCACTCAAAATGACCATACGGATTATAGATTTTAAATTCACTTTTATTATCAAAATATTACACCGTGACGCGGCGGTCCCATGCATCTCAACAAAATTTCTAAAATGCCGTATATAAATCTCACGACAACTTTCATAATACCAAATACATATATAATCATATATGCACATAATCAAATACCAACTCGCATCTCGTTAGTATTTATAACCCGGATTAATTATCAATTAATACGCATTTAGTTAATTAATCCCAAAAATAAATATAGCCAAAAATACCGGGTATTACACAAATGTACCTACACACATGAAATAAAGCAAATACCCCGTGATGCATCGATTTTAAAACACATAAGTATTTCTCCCTCATAAACCAAACTCATGTAAATCTCCCCCGTAATTTGTTATCCCCCTTTTATTTTGTCCGAAATAGATAAGCAGTAGAAACTAAAGAATAAATATGGAGCGCATCCCAAAATATATAATATCTTCACAATAGATATAAATCAAGCATGTGCAATGATAGTCTCACAGGCCAAATCACCAACTATTTTTTATTTTTCATTTTTTTTCTCAAGAATAAGATATACAAATACAACACACACCATGAATAAACACTAAAACAACCCGTAATGAATGGGTGTGAACATATTCGATTGGAAAATCAACACAAAAAAATATGACGTATGCACACGAAGGATTGAGATACCACTAACGAATGTACTCAATGACAACCTTAGGTGTAAAAAGTTGAATTCATATGAAATTGACTCAATCTAATCAACAAATCAAAGTCTAAAATGATTTTCACACCAATAGCGCACAAAACCAGTATAAGTTTTAGAAATGATATGATATGTGGAAAACCATTGATCTTTAACTATACTCTCTCAAAATCTCACATCACTAAAATAACTCTCAATTATTTTAGAAATAATAATGCAAAAAACTAAAGCATCAATGATAAAAAATTAGTCGGGCACTTCTGTTTTTATGTGGCTTTAATCTCTTTGGCTCTTTTAATTGCAAATGGTGGCTTCTAATGCAAAGTCAACATGTATTTTGTAGCCCCTTTCCATTGCATAAAATAAAATAATTATTCGTAAAAAGAATATAAATCCGGGCAATGGTTTTTACAAGCACAATCTTTATCTCATGATAGATATTTCGTTTTTAGGCAAAATTGAGATGAAAATATCTTGACCAACATGTGATAGACAAGTGCAATGCTCAAATAAACCCGTGCACGTGTGCATTAAAGGTGACAAGGAATCAAGCATGTAGAAGTTATCATCAAAACACATCTTAATGACTCCAACCATTATAAAGCACATGTATGAAATGATGTCATGTATCAAAACACTATAAAATAGTCACATGGATAATGAAATGATATTGTGACTCATGCATCTTAAATGTTCATCCATAAAAGGTGTAAACAAACTTCAAAAATCTTTGTGTTTTTCCAAAATTTTATAAAGAAATAAAATCTTTTTTCGTTTTTCATTTTTTCTTAAAAAATATTTTTTTTTTCAAAAATATATAAACAAAATATAACTAAAATGGTAGTACACACTAGAAATAGGGATACATGATACGATCATGAAAAGCACCCTATTATAGTAAAACGTCTAAACCTTAATCATTAGGCCCGGAGGACTTTTCCAAAGGAGATGACATCCTATGAAATTCCTGCATCAAAAAATTTGAAGTTTTGACTAAAACCTTAACTTCCTCTCAAAAGCTCTCAAAATCTCTAACGTGATGTGCGTGAGCATGTGGAGCAACACGTGTGGGAGTGCATGCGGGGACTCGTGTAGGTACTCATATGGTAACATAACGAGGTAGGTGTAACACCCCGCATTTTTTATGATTTAAATAATTATGTGATTAATTATTATTATGGGAATAAGTATGTAATTAATTACTGTTGTTGGATTAATTAAATTAAAATGCTAGAAATTAGTTTGTTATTAATCCGGATTAATATAATTATTAACTAGCACGCCAAGCGTTAATACTTATTGTTGAGAATTATTGAATATTACTCTGTGATATGTAATATGACACAGTTTGGTAAATATTCGGAAGTGAGAAATATGACAGTTTGATAATTTAAGTCTGACACGCGTGTGAGTCGTGTCGGGACTAATTGAATAGAATAAAAAGAGAATTTATTTTTATTAACTCGTATGGTCATTTCGAGTGCACCATTGAGTCCGGAAGGGTCGAGATAGTCAAAATAGTATACCCGGGTGTTTAGTTTGGGTCCCGGGGCAATTTTAGGCCTAACCAGCTTTCCGAAAGGGCATTATGGTAAATTGTAATTTTGGGCTAAATTAATGGACGAAAATTAAGAGTAATTATATCATCCAAGGAGAGTCTATTAGGGTGAGAAAGTTACAGGAAGTTAAGAACGACTATAGGAGGTGTGAGGGAGAGCTCATTCCAAGAGAAAATGGCCAAGATAACACAACCTTGCACAACCGAGACCACCAATGCATAGATCGAGAAGAGAGGAACGCGTATGTACCAACATCACCAACGGATCAGATCATCATATTCGAGGAAAGTGTTTATTACTTGCTTTCTTTTTCAATAATCATACTCATGTTAGTATAGGTGAATTTATTCCTTGAATTACATGTTAATTGGGTGAAAATTTAGAGTTTAAATGATGATTAGAGACTGGACTAAATAGTTGATGATATTCCTTCATGTATGTAGAGGATGAACTATGAAATTGAATTATATATTCATGAACGAATCTGGGTTGATTAGGTTCATATGAATTGAATTGGGGATTTTACATAATTATGATGATTTATGACGAATTAATGATCCTAGGAGGTTAGGAATGATTTATAACCTGTTAGGGTTGATGGGTATTGATGATGAGGTATTGGGTGTTGAATCTTAGAGGTTTCTAGGTTCATAAATGGTGGAAAAATTCAGAATTCTGGGAAAGAAGACGAACAGTGACATCTCGCGCGAATTCGTTCGAGCGAGATGGCATCTCGCGCGAAGTAGCTCAAACGACACGTGGAAGTCGTTCAAACGACAACCCTTCTGGTTTGAGCGACAGAGGGAATTTTTGGGCAGTTTTGAGTTTGTCGGCTTATTGGAGTGAGAGAAATTGCCAAATAGTAAATTCAAATAGGACATAATTTCGAGAAAAGTATGGGAGAATTAATACTTTAATTATTTTGGTATACAGAGAATGTACCTTGGAGATTACGAGAGAGATAGTAATCTAAATATTTATACTATACGTAGTGATGAGGCTAAAATATGTATGAGGAGTATGTATGTAGGTTGGAGAAATACCTATAAATTATAATAGGATGTGTGTATGCCTATTATGTGATATTATTGTTAAGAGCACTAATGGGTGAAAACCCGGGGGTGTAAGAACCTTATAATTAAGTGCACTAGTGAGTGATAACTCGGGGGGTGCAGAAACTCTATTGTTAAGTGTACTAATGGGTGATAACCCGGGGGTACAAGGATGACTATTGTTAGGCGCACTAATGGGTGATAACCCGGGGGTGCTGGATTATTATTGATAGGTGCATTAATGGGTGCTAACCCGAGGATGCATGATGTTCTGGTTAGGTGCACTAATGGGTCTTAGCCCGGGGGTGCAGGATTATATATATATATATATATATATATATATATATATATATATAGGGATGATGTGACCATATATATATATGAACTTGTGAATATTGCTACTGTGTGAAATTAGTAGACTTGGTAATAATAACAATCATTACATTGCACCAAGTGGTCTTAACCTCAGGATGCAGGATTAGTCTATATATATAGGGATGATGAGACTATATATATGTATGAGTGTACTTGGGTAGCTCTCTACTTTGTGAAACTAGTAGATAAAATGGAAATGAGAAATAAAATAATCTTAGTGAATTAAAGATTAACCATTCAAATGGTGAATAATGAAACTTAGTATGTGAGATAAACTATATGATTAGCTTATTGTATGGGCGATACGGGAATACTACTAGTGAGCATAGTTAGTATTAGTATGGTTTCTGACTAGTTAGATTGGGAGGTATAACTAAGGGAGATTAGATGTACGTTTGGCGTGCACAATAGACGAGAGGTGAGAAACTCATGTGAGAGTTCGATAACTAACATGCGTATAAGACTTGTTTTAAGAACCAATTTTAAATACTTGCTAAATCATTTTTACACATTGGGCTCTGACCTGTTTCTTGTATCTCTTCTCTCTTTTTCTATATATATATATATATATATATATATATATATATATATATATATATATATATATATATATATATATGTATTATAACAGGTGCTCAGCCACAGTAGTATCAGATTTAGAGATTTGAATTGCTTTACGTGCTGCAGCTATTGTGGAAGCTATAGGTCCTTGTAGTAGACGCATATATCTTTCCATTCAGTTTCATCTAGACTTCTTGTTTAGGTCATATGTCGCCCACTTCTAGATCCTTCATCGAAAATATTATATTCAGTTTAGTTTATGGTTTGGAGTTTTGAACTAGGAGTTTGACCCAGTCTTATTTAGTTCAATATTTGATTCTTGTTCAGTACTTATTATATTCCTGTGTATGTTGATGGTTTGTAATTTATTCTTGGATTGTTATGGAGTTAAATGGTTTATATTTTAAGATTTAATGAAAATGGAATTTACTTGGTTTTACTAAATCGGAAATGTTTTGACACCTAGCTTAATTTTATATTAGGTGATTAATATGTTAAAAAGTTTTTTGACAGTGATGCTAAGAATGAACCAACTGAATATCCTGTTTTGAATTGGTAGAGGACTGATCACCCTATATTTAATTGGGCGGGGTGTCAAAGGTGGTATCAGATCATCAAGTTCTAGTGTCCTTAGAATCTGTGTGGCTTATTACGTTTCAGCGCATCGTTCTTTGATGTAGAGCCTTATGATAGGATTTTTGTGTTTCCTTACATATGCGACTTACGTTCTCCTGCTACGAATTATAATGGACGTGGCTCATTATAAGAAATTCTGTGTGATTCGAACACCGAACATTTTAGGACGACCAGCGAGGGCCGTAAGAAGAACTGTGGGAGAAGAAGCTCAACATAAGACATAGAGCAATCGAGAAAGAGTGATTGGGACAAAAATCACCATGAGGATTACTTAAGCAAGAGATAGTAAAATCGTCACTCGGGAACTGTGGGTTCTTAGGACACAGTCATCGATAATGGTGGAGTGATTTGAGGACCACCTAGCATAGTCGATAAAGGGGAAATCAAAGGGACTCTTTTGAAAACCCATCGGTGAAGATGCGGAGAAGAAAATGAGAAAATGTAACAGACCAGGGGAAGTGGGAAAATCCGAAGCCAATGGTGTAGAGTGGGGTGTGAAGACACTCATAATTAAATTTGGAGTTAAAAGCTATAGGTCTTAGCAGCATCATGTAGTGATTAGAGACAATCACCATACATAAATAAGTGTGTTTGAAATTTAGAAAGAAATTTGGGTACGATTTGACTGTGAGGTCTTCCATTCGATGTGGTAACAAAATGCGAGTGAAATTTTGATTTTTAGCACAATGGGTAAGATAGAAACCGATCGTGAGAGAAAGGTTGAATTGCATAATGAACTTCGTACCTGGCATAGGGGTATAAATTATCCAAAGGGTTTATAGTTGATAAAGGAGCCGTGAGTAGAATACCAGTATGAATGGGAAATATGGCTAGGATGACTAGTGCCGAGGTCATCAAGGTCATGTGTTAGTATGATAATGTTAACGCTTCCAAGAGAAGGGAGTAAAGAGGGTTAACGAATCTGCTGAAGAGCAGAAACTGAATTTAACGGTGTTAGTGAAACCCCACACGAGAGTATAACCAATTGGGAACACGATTAGATGATTTTAAGTTGATTAACTTCCTATAAGGTGACAATGAAGTCAATCAGGGCCATGGAAGCCAATCATAGTTCCGAAAGGCAAGTGTAGCCAGCAAGTTAAGACTACTCGGTCCGAGAGAAGAACATTCCTAAAATGGTCAGTGAGACCAGTGATGGGGAAATGGTTCGTGAAATTTTCCTTATGGGAAGGAAGTAGAACTGCAAGTATTGAAGGTGTCCACAATTGAGAAGTGAGACCAAAAGGATTAGAGATGGTAAATCGTGCTAGTTAAGCATAACATTTAGAGGAGTGAGACTTCTAGCGAAAGAATTTGGGGTCAAGAGAATTAGGCCCATAAAATTTATAACCCGAGAGTGATGGGTCACGCTGGACCAGTAGAGTCCTCGTTAATAGTAGCATACAGTATGTCAGGGTCTACGGGGCCCGAGATGTAAACAGAAGTTCAATAAAGCTATAATTGAGGCCTAGAGAGTTTGGGCCAACGTTTCAATAATGGGCACGAAATCCACATGATGGAATAAATTATCCATGATGAAAGAGGACAACTATAGGATGAACTCTTGGGATGTATGACGATTGCAGATGTTCATGGGTCGTGATGGCAGCCACGTGCTAAGACCCTGTGATTTGGCGAGACCGGCGAGGTTTTGCTTCTGCCTTGTGAGTAAAGGATAGATTCTAGTGACATGGGTGTGCCACAACTTTTATGTAAATTGGAAACCCTAAACTTCACGTGTGGGTCAAGTTTAGTGGGAACATTAGTTTTAACAGTCTTGTTACAAACGTATTTCTCGTTGTTAACAGGGCATTTTGATGATTGTCCGTGAGTGAACCGGGTTGGCCCTAAGAATATGTTTTGTTTTTATAATTTACTACTGCATTGAGTCAGCTTTAGTAGAGTTTATTATGGTAATGTGGAGTGATTAATTTCTGTATGGTTAAACGATAGTAAAAATATAGTGATATGAATCTCGCGCCGAATACTCCGGGAGGAGTGAACTTAGTTTTGTTCGGCGCCACCTGAAATAGGGTTGGGCCCAAATATGAGTATATATGAAACTTTCATGGTATTATAGACTTCAGCGAGTATAGTGTCTAATTATATGTGATTCCCGAGCATAGGAATTTATTTGTCTGTTAAGACTTATAATACATTGTGTTATTATCGAGCGGCGAAATATAGCTCGTTATATATTTATAGCGCCAAGTCTTTCGGAATGTGAGGGCTCCATGCTTCATGTTACACTTTTAGGGACATGAGAGTGACAAAGCAAACTCTTATGTCAACATACGTAGATTATGGGAAAATACATAGTATGTACTAAAGGCCTTACGGACCTCGACAACCGGCTAGGTCAGATAGTAGTGTATCAGGGGGGGGGTTCCTTGTTTGGATTTCTCTTTGCGAGACATCCCACGCATGCAACTAGCAAATGTCGGGAGTTGGAGAGAAGTTTGGCCGATAGTACATTAGTTTTGTATGTTGGTTATTGTACCTATAGGAGAATATAATTGGGAGTTGATAATTCTTTTATGACTTATGACCAATAGAGTCGCCTAGTCTTAGTATCATTCTGAATAGAGCAATGATACCATTGAAGGATTGGTTAAGTTTTGACTAGTGGGGTGGTTGAGTGCACCCCTACCACATCAGCAGACCGAGTGTGCAAGAATTGAAGTTAGAAAATTTTATGTCTTTTGTATAATGATGCGCGAGGCATAGGGTGTATGGGTGCCCTAGGGGATTGAATCAAATGGTGGATTATGATTATCTTGTGAATTCGATAACATGTAGTCGGATAAGCTGAAGATTACTCCGTAAGATTTGTTAGAGATTTACGTTTCAAAATAAACTGAGATTTTTGAGCGGGAAAAGAGACTTGTGTCACACGATACGACAAAGTCACACGTATCACGATTAAAAGTACATTCAAGAGAGTATAAAATGTATCAGTATACAAATAACAAAGGTAATGGGTTTAATGTAGAGTAATTGTCAAAGTTAGTCTTGTTGTGGGTCAGCTGACTGTTAGAAAAAAAGGGATGGGCAGGACAAGCGATCTAATCTCATGTGGGAAAGAAAATTTTATATGGACCCTGAGATCTTAGAGGAGGACGGGAGCAGTACCTTCCACTAGTGGAGTTTGTTTCCAAATAACTCCTATAAGTTCACGTCCGGGCAGAGTTCCAGTAGAAGTATGGCACGGTAAACTTTGTCGTTGTCCTACTTGAGAGTTAGAGGTGGGTGACCAATTATGATTAGAAATGTCGGTGAAGGATCGATATTATAGTATATATTGTGTGTGCAATATATATTGCACAACCAATTTACTTGTATGAACGACACGAGACGTAGTCGTGTGTATATGAGAAGATGATAAATCTACTAAGGTGCAAATATTAGAAGGCTAGATAGTGAATATCTAAAATAAAGTTGAAGTAGTGAAACTTAAGCAGAAAGGCTTGGGCAAGAGCCTATGTGACAGGGTAACCTGGAGTTTAAAGCAAACATGTGAAGTGTTCATTATTAAGGGTATTCGATAGCGTACTATATGGGTGGTACGGAGTAGCTTAGTTGTGAGCGCCGTGATGCGATGCGTAATATTTTTACAGCGTTGTCTGTACCTGGTATACTTTTTTCGAATTTCGGGATGAAATTTCGTTGTAAGGAAGGAAGTATGTAACACCCCGTATTTTTGACGATTTAAATAATTATGTGATTAATTATTGTTATTGGAATACGTATGTAATTAATTATTGTTATTGGATTAATTAAATTAAAATACGAGAAATTAATTTGTTATTAATCCGGATTAAAATAATTATTAACTAGCGTGCCAAGGGTTAATACTTATTATTGATAATTATTTAATATTACTATATGATATGTAATATGGAATTATAATACTTGATAAATTGTCGGAAGTGAGAAATACGACAGTTTGGTAATTTAAGTCTGACACGCGTGTGAGTCGCGTCGGGACTAATTGAATAGAATAAAAAGAGAATTTATTTTTATTAACTCTTATGGTCATTTCGAGTGCACCGTTGAGTCCGTAAGGGTCGAGATAGTCAAAATAGTATACTCAGGTGTTTAGTTTGGGTCCCGAGGCAATTTTAGGCCTAACCGACTTTCCGAGAGGGCATTATGGTAAATTGTACTTTTGGGCTAAATTAATGGACAAAAATTAAAAGTAATTATATCAGCCAAGGAGAGTCCATTAGGGTGAGAAAATTACATGTTACTTGGGTGAAAATTTAGAGTTTAAATGATGATTAGAGACTGGACTAAATAGTTGATGATATTCCTTCATGTATATAGAGGATGGACTATGAAATTGAATTATATATTGATGAACGAATCTGGGTTGATTAGGTTCTTTAATTGAAAATTTGGAAACTAGGGTTCGTATGAATTGAATTGGGGATTTTATATAATTATGATGATTTATGACAAATTAATGATCCTAGGAGGTTAGGAATGATTTATAACCTGTTAGGGTTGATGGGTATTGATGACGAGGCATTGGGTGTTGAATATTAGAGGTTTCTAGGATCATAAATGGTGGAAAAGCGCAAGAATTCTAGCAAAGAAGACGAACAGTGACATCTCGCGCGATCTCGCGCGAATTCGTTCGAGCGAGATGGCATCTCGCGCGAAGTCGCTCGAACGACACGTGGAAGTCGTTCTAATGACAACCCTTCTGGTTCGAGCGACAGAGGGAATTTTTGGGGATTTTTTCAAAGTCCAGTTTTGAGTTTGCCAGTTTATTGGAGTGAAAGAAATTTCCAAATTGTAAATTCAAATAGGATAGAATTTCGGGATAAGTATGGGAGAATTAATACTTTAGTTATTTCGGTATAGAGAGAATGTACCTTAGAGATTACGAGAGAGATAGTAATCTAAATATTTATACTATACGTAGTGATGAGGTTAAAATACGTATGTGGAGTATGTATGTAGGTTGGAGAAATACCTATAAATTATAATAGGATGTGTGTATGCCTATTATTTGATATTATTTGCCTATAGGGATGATGTGACTATATATATATATATATATATATATGAACTTGTGAATACTGCTACTGTGTGAAATTAGTAGACTTGGTAATAATAACAATCATTACATTGCACCAAGTGGTCTTAACCTCAGGGTGCAGGATTAGTGTATATATATAGGGATGATGAGACTATATGTATGTATGAGTGTACTTGGGTAACTCTCTACTTTGTGAAACTAGTAGATAAAATGGAAATGAGAAATAAAATAATCTTAGTGAATAAAGGATTAACCATTCAAACGGTGAATAATGAAACTTAGTATGTGAGATAAACTATCTGATTAGCATATTGTATGGGTGATACAAGAATACTAATAGTGAGCATAGTTAGTATTAGTATGGTTTCTGACTAGTTAGACTGGGAGGTATAACTAGGGGGAGATTAGATGTACGTTTGTCGTGCACAATAGACGAGAGGTGAGAAACTCATGTGAGAGTTCGATTACTAACATGCGTATAAGACTTGTTTTAAGAACTAGTTTTAAGTACTTGCTAAATCATTTTTACACACTGGGCTCTAACCCGTTTCTTGTATCTCTTCTCTCTTTTGCTATATATATGTATTATAACAGGTGCTCAGCCACAGGAGTATCAGATTTAGAGATTTCGATTGCTTGACGTGCTGCAGATGTTGTGGAAGTTGTAGGTCCTTGTAGTAGACACATATATCTTTCCATTCAGTTTCATCTAGACTTCTTGTTTAGGGCATATGTCTCCCACTTCTGGCTCCTTCATCGGAAATATTGTATTCAGTTTAGTTTATGGTTTGGAGTTTTGAACTAGGAGTTTGACCCAGTCTTATTTAGTTCAGTATTTGATACTTGTTCAGTACTTATTATATTCCTGTGTATGTTGATGGTTTATAATTTATTCCTGGATTGTTATGGAGTTAAATGGTTTATATTTTAAGATTTAATGAAAATGAAATTTACTTGGTTTTACTAAATTGGAAATGTTTTGACACATTGCTTAATTTTATATTAGGTGATTAATATGTTAAAAAGTTTTTTGACATTGATACTAAGAATGAACCAACTGAATATCCTGTTTTGAATTGGTAGAGGACTGATCACTGTATATTTAATTGGGCAGGGTGTCACAGTAGGTACCTATGAGACACTCTCCCTAACTTATAGCAAAATTCCCTAAGGTGACCCATTTGTTTGTAATGTGTACAAACATAAACGGGCTTGGGTCCACGTAGCTCAAAATATCTAGGACGAGCTCTCCTACGTGGGATAGGATGCCTAGGTGGATTAAGTTAAGGGCCATAAGGATCTAACACAAACTCGGGAACCGGCTCGGGTGCAACATGGGAAGTGGAGATCGTCATAACCTACTCCTAGCCGCTCAACATTACCCCACACTAGACCGAGGAACATGTTTCCAAACTTCTTAGATGTATCCTCTAAACTGACTTTGACCTCCTGGGAATGTTCAAGATCTCTGTCGAGTTAGGATACGTGGGCTTTAAGTTTCTCGCATGTCTTCAATTAAGATTGAATATCTCCCATAAGACTAGCCACAATGTTGGTCAAGTCATTCTTTTCCCATCATAAAACGATCAACTCCTCACTCAAACATATCTTCACCTTCTCGAGTTGACTCGCCGACGCCTCACACACCCTCAAACTCTTCACCTCTCTCTCCAAATCTAACACCCTATGAGACAATTCTTTATTTTGCATTTTGGTTTTCGACATCTCGGTGTATAAATCACTAATGCTCTTTAGAGACCCCCTTATCCCTCACATTCATTTTCACTCTCACTATCCCTGAGTGACTCAAAACATCATCGAGACTTTCACATTTAGAGATGTCCTCATTGTCGCGGGAGAAACTAGTAGGGATCACATGACTAGCCATGAACGTAGCACACGTTTCATGGGGTGAGTCTTCCCCCAAATCAACCGACTCGATGTCACTATCGCTAAGAGTGGCTTTATTTACAACCTCCATGCCCTTTCTCTTTAGCCTAGTGGGACTCATGTTCTATGTGCACTTTACCCTCACACTTAAAACACCTTATTTCTTCCGCTTTCTCACCGCTACCCTTGACCTCATCTTTGTTTTTGTATTTCTCAAAATTCTTTTTATTAGAAAAATCATCTTTTGAAAATATGAGAAACTTTTTTAAAAAATTCGCAAACAAGACCAAGTCAGCGACATTAAATTCCCCCACAGATTCAAACTCATAAACTCTTTTTTTTTTCTTCTTGGTTTGAGCCTTAAAGCTACCCCTCTATCCTTAGGTTTAATGGATTTGGGAAACATGTCGATGTCATAAGTTTGAAGGTCTCCTACGAGTTCTTCTAACCTAAGTGTATCCAATATCCCCAACTAGTTCAAAACAGTGACCTTAGGAATAAAACGACCAGGTAGGTATCTTAAAATCATTTTCACGACCCTTGACTCCTTAATTCTTACCCAAATTAAAACTAGTGTTAATAATGTCCAACAAATGAGCATAAAAATCATCAAGTGACTCATACTCTAACATAGTGATGGTCTTGAACTGGGTGATCAAATTTTGAATATTTGATGCCTTAACGACATTGGTACCCTCATGTGTAAGCTGGAGGATATCTCATGCTTCCTTAGACGTAGTGCACTTCATGATGCGGCACAACTCGTCATGGGTGATGGATCCATAAATAGCACTTAGGCCACGAGAGTTGTAGGTACTCCACTTAAACTCATCATCAGTTCAATTTGCAACGGTTTTAGGATTAATCACATTATCAACTGTTATCGTGGGAGGAGTCTACCCTCTTTCACAAACAAGCCAAATCCTTTTATCAATTGCTTTTAAAGTGGATCATTCGGGCTTTCCAGTATGCATAATTCATGCCATCGAAAACAAGCATCCGATTATATAAGTTGTCCATTATATATGGTAAATGATTTTCTAGCACAATGTACTTTGATCGACCTAATTGATGATGCTTACAGAGTTCACCACCAACCTATCGATTCGGATAGTGTTCATTATGACCAGGTTAATGAAAAAGTTAATGCTGAATTACCCAATGATCGGGAATACATACGGTTGAAAGCCGATGTAGCTAGAACTTTGTATAAATATTACGAGGAAGATCACTCGATATTGTATGCAGTGATCATTTTTCATAATTTGAAGAGTTAGTACAATTTTTCGAGCGACGGCGCAACCAAAATTCATAAGTGTTCTAAAGACATTCTTGCAAATGAGAACATGTTACAAGATGATTATTCGACCATGAAGAAGGCTTGAAGGTTTTGGGTTTGAAGTATAGATCTATTCATGCATGAAAGTATGATTTCATATTGTACTGTAATGAACACGAACTAAATAATACGTGTCTTGCACGCAATGAGCCAAGATATACGATTTGTGAGAGCGAAAATGACAAACCCTTGTTTAATACCAACTTTCTCGACAAAACAATCACATTAGAACCACTCTTGATGCCCCAACCAATGTTTTAAAATGCGCGAGGCATAGTTGAGGCGTTTTGTCTCTGTGAAGCGAGGCGTAAACCTCAACTTTTTTTTTCCAAAAAAATCACTAAAAATGATAAAAAAAATAATAATTAAACGAGGAACAAAATATGTATCACATATATCATGAAAACAAACGGTTTAAAGTCGATCCCACAATACAATATAAATAATAACAACATCCTGTCATCCTCATAATACATATTTTACTGTTAAAACAAAAGAAATCCATAATTAAAACCATAATCCTCAAAGACAAGATAGTCATCCTCGAAGATCCTTTTCGTGTCCTTTTTCTACGATAGTTTCCTCACTATCATCATTAACATTGACAATAAAATGGTCCATTGGTTCTTAAACTCCCCTCGTAGAACCATTACTCGTGTTTGACCATCCGAACGATTGATTAAAGTAAGATCCATTATTAATCATTTGCTCATCTTGTCTTCTTTTTATTTGCATATCATCAACACCTCTCATCAAATAATCTTTCATCTCTTGGCTAACCTCAGGAGGTATTTTCCCACACTTTATGACATTTTGTTTAGTACCCGCAAGATGGTCCGTCATCCGCTTAACGCTACCTTTAATAATTTTCCTGCAAAAGTCACATTTAATATATTTATAAACCTCATCCATCATTTCCTCCTTGTTCCCGTATTTCAAAGTTGGATCCTTCCTATTTGTCATAGCGATAACTCACTAAAACGATACAAATTTTGTGTTAGCAAAAAAGTCAAAATATAAAATTCATATATATATATATAGCAGGAAAAAAGACACAAAGTTAGAGAATTTTTTTTAGAGAGGATGAGAAAAAAAAATGTTTGAATATATATAGCAAAAAAATACAAATCGGCACATAAAATAAGATAAACACGGAACAAATAAAATAACGAGGTGTGGAGGAAGTTTTGAATGATTTAAAGGATGAAGTATAATGATATTACCTGCTGATTGAGGATGAAGTATAAAGAAATTATCTTCGATTGAAAATAGCAAAGGAAATGACTTGTTGATTGTCGGTTTCTATGGCTTCAAATGAAGGGTCGGTACAAATAAATTAGGATACGTGACTTTTTTTTATTAAAATATTTTACCACCTTTGACCCGAAATGACCAGTAAAAAAACAAGGCTGAAGCCTCAACCACCTAAAGGCGGATAACCTCAAGGCATAAGGATTAAATAGATGAGGCGTGAGCCTCAGTCAAACACTAAGAGGCGTAAGCCTCAAGGCCTTTTTCCCCCACCTCGTCTCAAGGCAGCACCTCAGTTTGCCTTTTAAAACATTGGCCCTAGAAAGATTAATCCCCTTTGAACAACACTTTGTCGATGCTAGTAAGATTTTGGCTTCATTGTTTGGATCGTTGAACACATTAGTAAAATTACCAATAGGATATGCAGGGTGCTAGAATAGGAGAAAAAGTCTGGTACATAAATTAGCCACGTATATCAAATGCCAAGAAAATTGACATGTCAAATACATTACATTAGTTCAAGATGCCCTTTATTATCATCAATTTGAAACAAAATATGATAGGTGAAAACTATAATGACCCAAGACACAATCAAGACAACCCATCCACTTTTCTTCATCTCATCCTCTCTATCTGTATCAAAACAAATTTAATGCTCTCTATCTATATCACAATCAAAACAAATTTAATGCTTTCTTATCATCAAGGTCTTGCAATACCTCAGTTGATAAGATGCAAATATTGCGTATTTCACCCGTTAACCTATGTCGTATTAGCCCCCTCGGGTATCTTAATCCCTATGCTTATGCTCGTTAACCAGACAACTTCAGATTTCTATATATACATGCTTTTCAAGGGTTAATTGAGTTTTTGTAGGTATTTGGATGGTTAGTATGAAGTTCGGACGCTTTTCAGAAAAGTTTCGTCGACTTTTGCAGCTTCGGGGGCATTTTAGTAATTTCATCATTCGGATTTGAATCCCTATATCTTCACGGAAGTTGAATCCCTTTGATTTCTCTTCGCGTGGCCGCCGACGGTGCATGAATCCGAGTTGTATCGAAGGAGTTATGGCATTTTTGGATGGTTTTGTCTTAAAAATCACACTCACAGTAACATTTAAGGGCATTTTATTCATTTCATATTTTGGTTTTTTGGCCTAATGTCTTCTTAGATGTTGTATCCCTCTGAGTTATCTTCGCTTAGCCTCTGACCGTGCCTCATTCCGAGTTATAACGAAGAAATGACGATATTTTCCGTAAAATTGGACAAAGTTACAGATTGCTGACCTGACTGGTGCGAATCGATTCGGCCAAAATCCGAATCGATTCGTTTTGCACCAGTATACCGATACGAATTTACCCTATTTTCGAATCGATTCGATCGGCACTGAATCGATTCGGTCCCCTATTTTCAGCCTTCTTTTATTTACTAGTTTGCCACTATGGTTTATATATATAACATTTTCCTCCCGTTTTTGGGAAATATCTTTCATTATACATAGATTCTAGGGTTTGTAGTTGGGAGCTAAGCCCTTCTCCTCATTTTGGGTGTTTTGCCCATTGTCGTAAGTTTCTTTGTGTTCTATTCATCTTCTTCCTTAATTTAGTTATTGTTTATGCTTGACTTCCATTATTGTCATTTAATTTCTTGCCTAGATAATCATTTAATTAGTGTATTTATGCCTAGTCCTTAGTTAAATAGGGTTGGGATTGTGTTTCCTCCATTAATGAGCGTTGAGCTCCGAAAGTTAGATTTTGTGTAAAATTGCGTTTCATTGAAACCGCGTGTATTAAATTTGGAATATTATGCGTTTAACTTTCTTTGTCACGCAACGTTAGTGTTTAAAGAAATATTCCGAATTTAATTCGCGTGTGACCATTTCTGATTAAATGTTTATTCAAGCAACGTTGGGTTAAATTCCTTATTGCGTGAAGTTTATGCTTAATTGTAAAGGATCAGTTAATTGCTTTCGAACTGGAATTCCAATTAGTAGTTGTTTAGCCCGTGTGTGTTCGTGTGCAATCCCGACTCTCCCTTTTACATTGTTTAGAGTTAACTTCTTTATTTTCTCCTTTCTCACCATAACACCATATCACCTTTTACATTTTTATTCCTGAAATTATAAAACAATCTATTAATCTAATCAACATTCCATGTGGATTCGATACCCGACTTACCGCTATACTTGTCCTGTCAAGTGTAGTCGTAACTTAGGTTACTTTTGCATTGAGTCGCCGACCCGAAATTACGATTTGCGTATTACACGACGCACGGTTTAACGCTCGATCATCAGTCCAACTGCCATCTAATTTTTTCACCTTATGAATAGTGATCTTGTTTCATTTATGGTTTGCCATGGCATGAAAATAACCTGAGTTACAATCACCAAATTCCTCCCACTTGACATAAGCTTTTTGTTTCCAAAACATTTCGTCATTTTTCAAAATCTGACTTTAGTCAGCCTGAGATTTACTCCACTCTTGTCTATTTGCGCGTGAATTATGCATCTAGCAATTTATCTTCAGCCTCTATGGGGGTATGGCCAATATTTTTTATGAAGTCTTCGTTTCATAGTTTAAGGACCTATTTTACATGTATAAGATTCAAGCCAAAAGCTTTCATCGGGTCACCTGTTTGGAAGAAATTCCATGCATCAACAATGATGGTTAAAAAAGAATGATGATTAGTCCTTGCATTAATAAATTGAAAAGGTATGGGAACACTGTCTGAAAAAGAGCTAGTTAATACCACCATGGGGCAATGGTCTGAATTAATACGATTAAGGTTTGCTTTTAAGTCCAATTAGCTACACTCGTAATTCCCCATAACCCTGTCAAATCTGGCTCATCATGAGCTAGTTCGTCATGATTGTTCCACCATGTAAATTATGAACCAGTAAAGGGAACTTCATGTAATCCAATATGGTTGATAATTGAATTAAAATTAGTAACCCCTCTATAATGGATATCATTACCTCTAAGTTTTTCTTCTTGTGATGTTACAATATTGAAATCCCCCCCCAATGATCCATCTTTCACTGTAATTTCTAGCAGTGTCAGCAATATTGGCCCAAAGAGGTTCCCTCTCAATTCTATCACACTTAGCATAAACTGCTGAAAATAAAATTGGTTTGTCAAAGTTACCATGTTTTTCTCTAATTGTTATTATTTCCTCCGAGTTGTGAACTGTATCAATGTCCCAATCAAATTTCCAGCAAATCCAGATTTTGTTAATAATATTTGCGATACCCCCAACAAACTTAATTTTTCTGCAAACCTCCATTAATAACGCCGAAACCATACTCACAAGACAGGTATTGTTTGTCATCCTCGAGAAAAAATAGGAGGATCAAACCATAGGAAGGACCCATATATGTGTTTGTCTCCAAGTTAAATCCATCGATAACAATTAATCACTAAAATTCTAATAAAATTTAAACAGAAAAACCAGAGCATACTAACCCCAGAGTTCTAGGAACCCCTGAATCTCTTTAGTAAGCCCTTAGAATACTTGCTGCTAAAGGGGAGGAAAGTCGTATGAGTAACCCACATGTGCATCTCAATAGCAAAATGAAGAGAGGGAATTTTGATGTTTTCTTTTTTGTCATTAGACTCCAATTTCCCTAACAGCAAGCCTCTGCTGTTCTCTGACATTTTGAAGGCTCTACCTGTGTGTGAAATCATGCCGAGTTCAAAATGATTTTAAAGAACACAAATAGCAATTGAAATGATTATCTAATCAACAAAAAATTAAAGATTAGGCATATGCAATTATGCTTCTAGAAGAACCAAAAGTAAGGAACTATCCAAGGACTGCAATTCCCACAGATATGCAATCTCTCTCTCTCTCACTCTCGTCCCTGTTAAATACATCTAACATTGAAAATTTTGGTCTGAATTTTGGTCCGAAAAAAGCATATTTATATGTATACATGTTTTTTTCTATACAATGTATATTGTATATGTATGTATACGATGTATGTATAAGCATATGTCCCTGTTAAATACATCTAACATTGAAAATTTTGGTCTGAAGTTTGGTCCTAAAAAAAGCATATTTATATGTATACATACGTGTTTGTATATACAATGTATATTGTATGTGTATGTATATGATGTATGTATAAGCATATGTCTGGGGCAATTGGACAAACTCGTCATTGCAACGAAAACTGGATTATAACAACCTATTGCACACTCGAGCAAACATGAGCACTTCTAATCATTGGTCACATAATAAATCGGACCACCATTTCAGCCTCTTCTTTTTGAAAGATCCAACAAAACTTCTGGAGAAAACTCCGTTACTTCCCCGTCATATTTCCCCTCAATTCTTCCACGAGCTCTTTTCTCAACTTCTTCTTTTCCTTGGATGACATTGAATGCTTAGGCAATATACGCGATGGGTATATTTTATTCTGTGTAAAGTTGACATGATGCTCTGCCATGCAAAGATCAGGTGGCACCAATAAAAAATTAACAGAATTACAAACTAAGAATCTCACAAGCATTAAAAAGGTCAAAGTTGGATAATATTTTATATTTTGTCAAGGTATTGAAAGAATTCCTTTTGTCACTAGCTAACCTATTCACGACATTACACATTTTATTGTATTACTGTATTCACAGACTCGTGACTTACAGGTAACATGATTCTTAATTGATTAGCCAACCAGATTATTTATTCTTAGGATTCCCATCCGCTCTCATGCTACTTGGCTTAGGTGATTCTGCACAAAGAGTTACTTGACTTCATGAATAAAAAAAAGATATGTTTGCAAAAGTACTAGTCGTAAAAAGGGATGATCTATATTCTATTAACTAACTTGGTTTATGCATGAATCATAAACACCACTTGTAATGCTGATATACCAAACAAAACTCAGTCAGAGCAAAGAGAAACACAAAATCACTTTAGCTTATGACAGTATCCATGTTCAAGTCTTTGCTATGATCAATAGTGAATAAAAATTATCCACACTTACTGTAATTACTCTTCTCAATTAGAATGAGTTCAATTAAAGGGAGAGATGGACAAATTCAAATTTAATTGTTCTTTAATGTTAACAACAATAGAAAACAAAACAAAATTAGAGAAAATGAAATTCTTCAATCAGGCAACTAATAGTAGGCATGAAACGAGTTCTTTCCATTTTGTTGGAATGTTTATGCTATTTGTAATTTATTTATGTAATTGACCATAAGAGTAATTTGGTCCCCAATGTATTACCTCATTTGTATAAATACAAGCCTCTAAACTTGTAGGGGAAATAATAGAATTCACTAACTCTAAGTCATTTAACTAGCAAGTGGAATCGCGGCCTTATATCACTCTTCAAAGTACAATACAATAGAAAAAAGTTAAAATTGATGTTATTATTATCCTAATATTTGTTTGGCTTCAACAAATAGAAGCTCACATTATACCAAATTTCTCATATTTGGCCATCTATAGTTGCTTTTTCTAGAAAATGGTAATTTACCCTGACCTAGCGAGTTTCTGCCCTGTACCACCTCTAATTGAACTATTTTGGGAATCTGTTACGTATACTAGGGGTGCGTATGGGTTTGAAAAGTTATACAAAAGTCACACTTGGGAGTGATTCAGGTCTAACTAAAAATTACCCGAATCTGTTTCTTCTTCTTCTTCTTCTTCTTCTTCACTACCTCCATAGAAGTTAATGCCAAACTTTTAACTCTTTCCCATATTCTAAGATAGTACGAGTCCCCATGTTTGAGTAGAAGAAACTCTATCTCCTTTTCTGAACAAATCGACTTGGGGAAGTATTTGTTGTTAGAACTCACCATAATCTCAGTGTACACTTCCCCAAACTTATCAGTAGTTACGTACTAAGAGTCTTATGTCTAATATCTCCTAACTCTCGAATGAACTAAACACCATGTATGGGACGTCTCACAAATGAAATCCAAACAAGGAACCTTCTTGATACACATATGTTTAATTAGGTCGTTCATCAGGATGATTGGCACTAGACGCCCTAAGATCGTATTTATGATTAAAATACGAAGAAATAGATGTATTAAAGAACACTACGCAGAAAAGTAGGATGGAACAATGGACCATACGTTGCCTAGGACCACGCTCTATTAACAACTATGACACCTAGTAATTTTTAATGATTGGGTTGATCAATTCTATTTTTTAAATACTAAAGTTTGTCAAAAAAAGATGAATATTATAATTAGCATGAGTGAAACCAAACCGTATAGATAGTGCAATAAGAAAATCCCATAAGATAACAACTGATAGGAAATATATCATGACCATCTAATATAGAAATAAACCATAATCCGTCAATACATAACATTCGAGTGACATCATAAGTACAAACTTCCACTTGCTAATCCAACTCAATAACTAAAATAGTACATGCTAGAACTAAAGTCATAATCCTCACATCTCTCAATACATAAATTGAAATAAATAAGATGATAACTACATCATGATGGTGGTGATGAAACTGGAACAAAACTTGATACATCAGGAACTATGAACCTAAGACGGATCATCACGAGCACCTGAAAGGGGGTTGAACATCGATGGTCAAACAATCGCAAGATAACTTAACTACACACTCGATGACAGTTATGGAAGTAAATAATAAATCTACAAGTTATAAATTTTATAACTCACGTCGAATAATGTGTCTCACAAAAATAATCAATTTAGTTTTCTCATCTAAATAGAGTATTATTTAAGACCGTGCACGTACCTAACCTCCACGCTCTAACATTCCCCTCTCATGCATCCGGATCAACTGCACCCTCTTTCTTATAATCGTCATCTTCCTTGCACGGTGACTATACCGAGGAGTTTATATGAGGAACTTGGCCAATGCCAGGTTTATTGGGAAGTGCACAATCGTTTCTACAATTCTGGGAACAAATGTGCATGATCACTCTTTGAGAAAATGTGAGGCTAAGGTATAAGTGGACGAAATATACCAGGGTGAATATGAGGGTGTGTTGTTGACCACTTGGGTGAGCAAGCTACATTTATTTGGTAAAAGAAGGCATATATGTCCGGGCCAATTTATTTATCGGCGAAGATTGTCTAAGGAATAATGTTTTATTTTCATATTCTGGGATAAGTTTGTAATTATTTTAATTTAGTGGAATATGTAAAAAAAGGTCGTACCCAGTGCATAAGACTCCTGCTTCACTGTATTGTCTGAGAGATATAGATGTCCACTAGTCTTACCCCCACATTGTTTTTATAATATGTAGAGACCGCCCCCAACTCTCGAACCCGAGACCAATCGTAGCTTGGGTGAGGGCACCTGCCACCGCTCTGAGGTACGATATGTAGTGACATCTTAATTCATTTTAATTTTAATTTCTTGGGGTTTAATGACATCTTAATTTGTTTCGTTTTATTTCATATTAATTGAATGCTTGGATTAAATGAATTTTCATAAATTATTAACTGATAAGTATGAAGATAAAAATATTAACAATGACAAGATCCTGTATCCATGCACCCTTTGTATGAACGACAATTTTAAGACGTTGAGTTGCATTTGCTAAGGTAGAGTATGTCACCGTACTATAAGATATGGACATTCCATGGGAATAAGAATGTACAATATGTTCCGAAAGAATTATCTGAACCCGTCTAGGTGGAAATGGTCAAAAGAAGAGATTGATCATCTAGCCTCCCTATTGAAACTAGTAATCGTGGGTAAATTTTCCCACTGGAGACCCTCAGTTGATTAGATTAGGAAACCTTTCTGCACCATTGGGTTGATATTCACGTTTCACATTGGACTTATTGATCAGCATCATATTCTTATCAGGCTGTCTAATGAGGATGATTTCCATAGGGTTTGGATCAAAGAACAATGGTACATAGGTCGTTATCCTGTGTGTGTGTGTTTAAGTGGTCACCAAACTTCAGATTAGATATTCAGTCATTTGTGGTTACTAAATGGGTAAACCTACCCTTTCTTCGAGTTCATTTATTTTCTAAAAGTAACATGTTCTCCATTGAAAATCTCTTGGGAAACCGTTAAAACGGATATTGTAGCAGGTTCTCTTTCAAGGCCAAATGTAGCTAATATAGGCATCACTGTGGATCTCCAAAAAAAATTCCCCTCGAGAGTTTAGGTTGGTGTTAGAGATGGTAGTTATTGGCAAGATGTGGAGTATGATAATATTCCTCACTATTGTGGTTATTTTTTGAAATTGGGTCATGACAAAGTAAATTGTAAACTCATTCAGAAAACGGTTCATCCAAACTCATATGATGATAACCAACAAAGTAAGAGAACTCATCACCATGATTCTTCAAAAATTCAGTTGCCGAAAAAAATGAATTGAAAGATCCACCTCAACAACCCAGTCAGAATAATATCACTGAAACTCTGAAAAATTCTAAACCTTGAGTAGCCAACATGAAATATGATTCTTACGTGGCCATAAAATCTGGGATTACCCACGTGGAAGAGAGTTGTGATGTTGTAGCATTGAATACGAATGCAGTAGCAAACCCAACAACTTCGGTCAGTATAATTCATATTGATGACAATCTTATGGGACATATGGATCGTCCCAATAGAAACGTTGAGCAACTCAATTAGTTCTCAACAAAGTCAATCGCTAAGAGATTCGATTAGCAAAATTCGGATAATAAGGATAGTATCGTGGCATCTCATGGGGATATTCAGTAAGTATTAGAACATATTGTGGTTGTTGACGGGCAAGCTACTGATCCAAATACTGGTATAATAACTGATCAACTAGATTAATCTGCCAAGAATCAAGATATAATTGACCAATCAGTTGCTGAGAGTGATCCCCATAACTTTGATGAAATGCCTCCTTTAGAGGACCTCTCGATCAAGATCTTGATTTTTTTTTTAGTTCCAAGTTATCTTTATATCTCTCTAACGAACATTAATAACATTATCGCTCGTAAGAACCCATGGGAGAGGCTTTTTTCCTATTTGCATACACACACACACACACACACACACAAATACACATGTATTCATATATTAGCCAACTAGGCTATTTATAAGTTTGGACAACAGATTGCATTAATTTTTATTAACATATTTAACCAAAAGGTTGAGATATCATTACTAATTGTACTTTGGGGTTGGAATGGAAATAATTTAAACCTCTAGGGTTTATTAGAAATTGACTCAAAACTTTGATATTTTTATTAAATTCTATCATATATTTTTCCCAACTTGGGTATTAAATATTAGAGTTATTAACACTTTACTCCCTCGAGGTTTATCCCCTTTGGAACTTCAAGCCCTGAAGTATACAAATTCGAGCAAAAAACACAAAAGTTTGCTAGTTCAATATTTTTATTCCAAAATGTAATGCACTATTAAGTTTTTTATGTCAGGAAACAAATTTTTCATTTAATTTACATGTTAAATTCTGTAAAAAAAATAATAACTTTATATATAAACTTATGAAAATTATGAAAAAATATCGTCGAACTCGTGTCGTCGCATAAATGATTTTTATATATAAATAAGTAAAATTTGACATACTTTGTATTTTTGGTATTTTTGTTAGTTAAATGTCACCAAACACTACATTATTTAATAAATTCTGGTTCATTTTTATATACTATAACAAGTTATAATCAATACATGGATAGTTTTTAAGGAAAATATAACTTTATTTATATAATTACGTAAGGATTCGTACATTACGATATTAATAATAGCACGTATTACTTACCCTACTTTCTTGAAAAATTTAAGACTCGAACTATTTGTGAAAGATGTTTATTATTATCTAAATAGTTCAAAAACTATTCTTTATTATTTATTTAGTATATTAATATAATAGATATAATTATTTAGGTTAAATATTTATATCTATTATAAAATATACTAAATAAATAATTAAAAATAGTTTTTGAACTATTTACATAGTAACAAACATATTTTATAAAGGGTTGGAATGTTAAATTTTGAAACAAAGTAGCGTAACTAATACACGCTAGAATTAAAATGGTAATGTATGAATCCTTACTTAAATAATTTAAACTCTAGGGTTTATTTAAAATTGACTCCAAACTTTGATATTTTTCATAAATTCTACAATACATATTTCAAAACTGGGATATTAAATATGAACAAGCTAGAGCTAAATATTGTTATGTTTTTTTATTAATTAATACAATGCGTTTAGGAAGATAAGGGCCTCCATAATTATTTTCCATATATGGTTGTGGGTACCTCGATTAACCACTCCAGCCTAGATGAGTATCCCGATTAAGTCCGGCCCAAAGTCTAAAGGCCTCATCCATAACTATTCCAGTTATGACCCATTCAACCCCTAAAATCTCTCAAGAGATATTCTTGGAGTTATGGGCTAACGTGGAGGAGTCCAACACCCCAACTCTCCGAGAAATGACATGTATATATTAAACCCTCAGCCCGGGGCAAAGGGAACGATTTTGTAAACACTCCCCCGGAGTAAACAAAAATAAGAAATAGAGAGAACCACCGTGGACGTAGGCCATTTTTTCCGAACCACGTATATCTTTTGTTGTGTGTTACAGTTATTTTGTGTTCTTAGTTTATTCTGGTGATCGCATTTGCTTATCATTTGTGTTGAGATTTATTGTCACCACAATTGGCGCCGTCTGTGGGAAATGATTATTTTCCTATAAGAAAGCCTTCACCAACAAGAACCTAGAATATTTGGTCACAACAGAAATGCCCCTCAAGCAGGGGATATTCAAGAGCAACTAGCCCCTCATAGGGTTAGATCTGAAGTTCGACGCTCAAATCCTAGGCCTCACCCAGAACGGCAAGCTTCATAAGAGAGTCAGAGACTAGCTAGGTCCATGCAAGTCTCTAGGCTGATTGACGCCTATGAGGCCAGGCACCAAGAGCAGGAGGAAGCCACTCACAAGCAGGAGGCCGAGAACACTCACCTCAAAATAAGACTGAAGAAGATGAAGAGATAACTCCATCGTAGCACGAGGCAACGTCACTATCGCACTCCTAGCCCTCGGCGAGAAGGTCTCACAACCAAGGAAGGAACTTCAGACGTGGATTTCAAAGATTTGAGGGACATAGGTCAGATGAAGACTTACCCGAGCAACAATAATCTGTTCACAGTTATAAGAGCCCAGGCCGAGGAAATGACGATATACGAAATCTGGTCCGGAGAGAAATGGGTCAACACCCAACACATAGGGGTGCCAGGTCGACTGTAGAGCTAGCCAAGCAAGCTCTCAGGACCCGAATGAAATCCCCTTTCTCAAGGGAGATAGAATAAGAAGAAGACCCCAAGAAATTCTCTATGCCCCGATTAAACATCTATGATGGAAAAACTGATCCTATTAACCATATTAGGTAGTACAGGAAGACCATGACCCTCTGGAACCATAAGGACGCATTGATTTGCCGGATCTTTCCGTCGAGCTTGCATGATGTAGCTCAAAATTTGTTCAAAAAACTCCCTCATAGATCCATCAGAAGTTTTGAGTCCCTGGCAGAACTCTTCACAGCTCGCTTCATTACCAGTAGCTCCTATCCAAAGAGGATGGATGCTTTTTTGATAATGAAGAAAATTCCCCAGGAGAGCCTCAGTGACTATGAGAAGAGATATTGGGATTTATTCAACGAGGTCGATGACTGCTCGGAGCAGGTCACCGTAGTGTGCTTTCAAATTGGCCTACCCAGCTCCTGCCTCTTACAACAGTACCTCACTAAGAAGGAGGCCACGACCATTGACGACCTAATGGATCATATTGAAAAATATGCCAAAGTTGAGGATGTGACCCATCTCATTACAGGGGAGAATGGTCGCGCCAAGTTCGCCGGTAAGGGAAGTGAACAAAGTTTTTAAAGAACCAATCTACAAGATTATAGCAAAGATCAAGGATGAGCCGCTCGTTAAGTGGCCCAGATAGATGGGAGGAGACCCCTCAAAAAGGAACAACGCACTAAGATGTGATTTCCACAGAGAGGGTGGGCACAAAACCAAGCACTGCAAAGAACTCAAGTCTCACCTTGAAGAGTTATCTCAAACTGGGCACTTGAACAAATTTGTGGAAAAGAAGGCAGATAGGGTCGCTTCCAATAGAGTTCAAAGGTCTAACAACATTCTCGAGGAGGACGTCGGCCATGAGTTCGCAGTGATTCATGGGGCATCCGATCTAAAGTCGATTTAAGGAAACTCAGCTCGGATGGAAGTCAAAAATCTTACGGCAGTAATGCAAGATTTTCAAATTGATCCAGTCAAAATGCAAGAAGGAAAGCATCGGTGAGCAGAGGACGTCGACTACAACAAGCATATTGTGTTCACGGATGAAAACCTAGTGGGAGTAAGGACCCCACATCATGATGCCTTGATCATTACACTCGGGATAGCTAACTATGACGTCAACAAGTTACTCGCCGACCAAGGTAGCTCATCCGAAGTAATGTATCTCGACCTATTCAGAAAGTTGAAATTAAGCATTGCCAACTTAAAGGAAGCTACCGTTCCTCTACTTGGCTTCGCTGAAAAAGTAACCATCCTGTTGATACAAAAATTAGTATGCTGATATGGACGAATAATAAGAAGACACGTGTCAATCTACATGGCACAATATCAACGAGGAGGTTCATTTCCCCGACCAAGTCATGTTCGCTCCGAGCAACAAGGATACTTCGAGGAACTACAACAGTCCGAGGAACTCCAACGCTCCGAGGAACTCCAGTTGTACGAGGAACTCAAACGCTTCGAGGAACTCTTGAATAACGAGCAACTAAGGCGGTTCGAGCTACATGTCGACTGCAGCATTGATTGCCAGATAATCAACAGTTTAACTATTCATTGAATGCTTATCATC